>CM076579.1:62642229-63115619 GCA_034641835.2 Pinus albicaulis
ATTAGAGTACATCATAAAATTTTAGAGGGAACAAAGAAAAAACTATTTTTACAACTCATATTTTCAACTTATCTCCCTATGGGTTTACTCGAATTTCAAGCGGGAAAACTCGTTGGATGAAAAATTTCATTCCTCATCCAAGGAGTACCCATGTTTCATACTTTCGATGGACACTGCTACACGAAAAATGAGAAATACATGAAAAATGTGATTGCAATTACAATTTTTCATGTATTTCTCACTTTTCATGTAGCAGGGTCCATCAAAAGTATACAATATGGGTGCTCCTTGGACGAGGAATTGAATTTTGCATCCAATGATTAATCCCGCTTGAAATTTGAGTAAAAAATTTGGGAAATAAGTTTAAAATACAAGTTGGAAAAGTAATTTTTTTATTTTTTTATTTTTTTACCCCAAAATTGGCGAAACATTCCCCATGGTTGACATCATCATCTTGAATCCTATTGGTTCTTATAGAGTTTATTTTGGTTGTACATTTTTCTTAGGAGGCTCATTTAGACCTCAAAATTTCTCTAATGATAGCACCATATGTACAACATGCGCACACACCATATGTACATATAATTGCATATTCAACATGTACATAGCACCATATGTACACAACTCTACATATCCAACATGCACACGACACCATATAGACACAACACCGCATATCCAACATGTGCACAATACGATATGCACACAACATCGCATATCCAATATGTACATAGCACCATCTATACCTAGCACTGCATATGCAATATACACACAATACCATATATACAATAGGAATACAACATCATATGTACACAATACTACATATGTTACATGTACTCATCACCATAGGCACAATCATTGAATATACAACATTCTCAACATGTACACAACAGTAGTAGTGCACATCCATATGCCACACACTGACCCCACAACCAACCTTGCTTCTAGTAGTGTCTTTCCACTATCCATGCTTATCCTAGTATGCCAGAGATCAAACTGCTTTCACTTCGCTAATGTACCCCTCAGTATTACCTGTCCATAACATAAACATAGGAATAATATAGGCATATAATATCAATCTATATCCACATTATACTGCCCTTTTAGATATGTTAGGGTTCCTCTTCCCAGTTGATTCCTCATAAGATCAGGAACCTCTTCATGTCATTCACCTGCATAAAAAATCATTCCTCCACAAGAATGATCCCTAACCACCCTTTCATACCATAACATAGATACATATATACATACATATATAATCATTAGCATAAAGAAATAATGATCATATCAAACAATGACATACATACACACATATATACATATAAACACTAGCATTAAAAAATCATGATCCATTACAACCTTGTTAGACATGACATACATACATGAATACATGTATACATATATAAACATTAACATAATCATGATTAAAACATAATTGCTAGGTATCATAAGGTCTAGGTTAAGAGAAATTCATTTTATTCATGCACCACATGCACAGCATTGAGAACCACAGTTCCCAACATAGATAAGGCATATGACGCCTCAATTATATTTACCTTACCCTCTCGGTTAACTTTCTCATGTTTGTACTTCCACTGTCAATTTACTAGAATGAACCCAACTAGTCCAACCGACTCTCACATTCTTACCTTTTGTTGTGGTTACACATGCACCGAGATTCATCTATGCCTTATATTACATTTTGGGTACCACACATATCTCCCCGCACTCTATTAAATTTCCTCTTTCCTGAAAATTTCCCAAGACTCTCAAAACATAAAATGCAAGAACAAGAGACATCAAGAAGAAAACCATGACAAATAAAAAGCAATACGACACTACAAAAAAGTGGCATGGCCATGCACTTTACGCAATCAAGACGTCAAACCAAGCGCAAAAAATCCCAAGATACCAAAAGCGCAAGGTTAGAAAGAAACACCATGAATCAATCCCCATGGTTCCCAGTACTTGACAGGGAAAGCTCAACCTGATCCTTCTTCAAGATTTCATAACAGTCTCTTTTACCATGCAATCCCCTGCATCACACTGCCATAAACACATAATTTTCAGTGCATAAATAAACATAACAATATATCAGTTATCTTACCTTGTTGTTCCAAACACGCTACCTTGTATTTGAACACATACATATATCATCTCTCAAGGGAATCCAATCCCACGACTGATCCATCGATAACTAGAAACCAATTGGTATACATCTCAAATACATGTTCATAAATATAGCACATACCCACATAATTCAATACAAGATTAGGTTTAAGAAGACTTCATGTATGCAAGGCACTTATTCATTTGGGATTAGGGTTTCCAAACATAGCCAAAGGAATTTTTACCCAATTCCTTTATTTTACCGTTTACCTTGTTGCAATTGAGTATTTAATACGTGCTATCACATCACCCAATTGTTAGTTATATAAGCACATTAATTATTATCTTGTGATGCTAATACCAAGCATGTTGCCCTGCACCTGTTCACACATGTCAATCACATGTTCCAAGTATCAAGACATCATATATATTAACTATCATCAATCTCTACCAATAATAACAACCATTTCATAATCAACTAATAGTCAAGATCATCTACTTGAACTCAAGTACATATCAACTATCTCAAAACGTTAGTGCGACCATCTCAAAACAAGATCGTTTCTTTATGCAACCTTATAGGCACATACTCATATCATGCAAGTAATAAAACATTCATAAAACAGATAAATGACATAATAGACACCAAATACATGACATAATCAAATAGTCAAGCACCAAGTATACGACATAAGCAAGCTCATACGTTAATGTATCTTAGGGGAGGCTATCTTGCTTGCGTGATCAATCTATATTAGCATGATATAACTTCACAACATATCAAATCAAACATAAATAAGGTCATGATATCCATAGTAGTAACTAACTAACATTTTCACATCATAGACTCATGAACAAAATTTAATTTATGCATAACAATCACATATGCACAGTCATCCTAGATTAGTATGTCATAATATCAGAAATAAGTCGACTCATACCTGAATTTCATAACCCTAACCATCTACCTAGGCTAATCCAATTTATCATGGTACATATAACATCAAGATATTAATGTTATAACCATAATAATAAATCTTAATAACATATAACAACAATAAGTTAACATATAACATGCCCATCAACAACATATAACATAATCATTGAGCTAGCCATAAGTTAACATATAACATGCTCATGAACAACATATAACATAATCATTGAGCTAACTACAAGTTAACATATAACATATTCATCAAGTTAATACAATGCTTTACTAACCAATGTATGTACATATGATCACACAAATCAACTAACATCTTTCATGTATGTAACCATAAAATCAATAGAATGAAATACATACACATAACCGTAATGCATATGACTACATTGATAAACTAGAATTTATCACATATGTAAACATAATAATAGAATGAAAAACATATAAGTAACCTTGATTCTTACAAAAACCATCAATTATATACCTTCATGCCAAGCATACAAAATTGTATGACAGTATTCTCTTACCCCAAGGTCCATTTTTGCAAATTCACTTTAATGATATGCATCTCCTGCTGCATGTTAGCCAGCACAGTAGCATCATAACATACCAATATCATGATGATGATATAATTGCATGCAATGACCTTATGAATAATGTTAGGTCCCTGTAATACTAGTGTATACCCTTATTGTTGTTATCATATCCCCCTTATTGTTATTGGTGAACCCTTGTAGCCCTCATTTTTTTATTAATGTGCCCCATAAAAGCCACTATTGTTATTGTTGTGCCCTTACATTATTATTATTAGGTCGGCTTAGATTTTATAGTGACCACATGGACTCCTATATACAGAAAGCAGGTTTTGTCATTTTTATCATCCAAGAATTTTTCATTTATGTAATGTAAAGGAGGTTGCCCCCTCAAAGTGGCTTATTTATAAGGTGTTGATCTCTATTTTCTTCTATTTTTGGAGCTAGTTTCATAACATTTGGTATCAGAGCTTTCGACTCTAGGGTTTCGCTGCTTCAAACAGGTCATTGTGGAATTTTTTCTATAATTTTTTTGCTACGAGGTTTCAAACAAAAAAAAACCCATTTTGAGGAAAGCCTAAAGAACTTCGTGTAAAAAATTCAGATCTTGGTTCGCAATATTTTTGAAGATATGATTTGTGGAAGTTATGGTTTTTGCAGGCTCCTAAATTTCATCTAAAAGAGGCGACCTTGGGAAAATCGTCATAACTCTCTCTGTGAGCATCAGATTAGAATTCTATAAAATGTGGTCGAAATCACACAGATTTTAGTTTCCTATGTATCAATTTCAGAGCTAAAGGAGGAAATAGTGACATGTGGCATGCCATAAATTTTTTCTCTACTGAGCCAGTCCATAATTAGGTCATTGTGGGAGATTGGGCATAACTTCGTCTTGAAGAATCTAAATCAGGTCAGACCTATGGCACTCGAAAGAAGATTCAGAGGGATGCTACAGGACCAATTTTCAGATATTGAATATTTGAAATCATAAAGATAATTCAGTTTCAATATCAAGCTCCTCAAAAGCAAGAAAACGGTGTGTATTTTGTTTTCAAATTGCATAATTCTTGTATGAAAAATTAGTTTGAAGTGATTCCAAAGGCATATTGAAGCATAGATATCAATATTGAGTTACATAATGCCTCCCAAAAATAATTCCACACCCATTAAGCCCTGAGAAAGCTATACTATGACACATGAAGAGGAAGAATTGTGGTATGATATATCAAAATTATGGTACCAAGTGCAACAAATTATGATCTTACAAAGAGAAATCAAAGATGACATAGATGGTTTAAAAGAAAAATTGGAGGCTAAGTTGGACGGTTTAAAGGATCAAATGAAAGCTAATATGGATGAAAAAGTAGTGGAAGACCACATAAAGAATCAACAACAAGCTCTCCAACTCTGAAAGGATAACCTAACTTTGGTGCAGAATCGAATGAAAAAACAAGAATATCAACATCGGAAAAAAAGAAGTTCTGAAGCAGTAACAGAAACAAGAACTAGACAACTACAAAATCGATCAACTTCAGAGTATCTCAGCAGGTGGAAGAACTAACCATTGCAGATTCCACATAGGAGGATGAGAATTTTATATAGAAGCATTCAAAAATAATCAAGTGTTGGGGGCAACACATTTTTGAAAGAAAGGGTCATGTTAGGTCCCTATAATACTAGTGTATCCCCTTATTGTTGTTAGTGTAGCCCCCTTATTGTTATTTTTGTAACCCTGTAGCCCCCATATTGGTATTATTGTGCCCCATAAAAGCCACTATTTTAATTTTTGTGTCCTTAAATTATTATTGTTAGGTCGACTAGGATTATATTATGACCACATTGACTCCTATATATAGAAAGGATGTTTTTTCATTTGTATCATCCGAGAATTGTTCATTTATTTAATGTAAAAGAGGTTTCCCCTTCAAAGTGGCTTATTTCTAAGGCGTTGATCTCTATTTTCTTCTATTTTTGGAGCTGGTTTCATAACACATAACAACCTTCACCATGAAAATACATGAATAACAAAATATAGACACTTTCATGCATAAAAAATGCATATAAAACCATAAACTTATGATGACACATCCCACAATAGCAACATAAACCTTCACATCATGACACCACTACAACCATGATCAACACCATGAAAATGAAACAAGAACACATAAACCACAAGCATAATAAACACATGCAATAAAAATAAATGCATGATCAACACACTACCCATCTAGTCTGAGGGTTGAACCATGGTCTGGTACCACTCTATAACACCCTCCTCCCACATATACCCAAGTAACCATCAAAATAATGTAAAAATGTGACGAAGAGATACTATGATATGATTGAACCTACTAGGTGGCCTTAAGGAAGTGGAATCGACGGAAACACATCAAACATACCTTCCAAATCAACAACAACACTCCCAGGAGCCATCCCAACCACTCAAGTATCCTGCCCCTGGGTTCTAGAGATGTTTTAAGACCTTAGACCTTTGGATAGATGCACAAGCCTGCATTCCTACATTTGGTAGGCTCTCAACGCATGCATAAGACTGCATGCCTACATCCAGGGACTATTTCCAGTAGTGTTGTGCCAGAGTCTGCAGAATTTAAGGAACTTTTCAAGCCCAAAATTCTGGACACTACCTAGAACTTCTTATAACTTCCCAAATCAATTAAATACATTATGAAAAGGCTAATAAACCAAAAAAAAACTTCAGGACTAAGCTCAACCATTCACAACCGAGACTAACATTTTGTCAAACACATGCCATGAATGAAATCTGTAGTTTTAAATAAAAAATATGAGCATAGGGGCCTCATACATATCTGAGAATTGTTAAGAATCATTGGTCCCATGGATACAATAGAAATACCATGGGCATTGATGCAGGAGCATCTAGATTTAGCTAGCAATGTGATTGTGTGTTCACATGTTGTGGCTAACAAGAGGTGGAGAAACATTGATTATTAATATTTTATTTAGTTTTAAATGTGAGAATTTAGTTTTTTTTTATTTCCTAACTTAAGTACAATAAAATAGAAATTGGTTCTGCCTACGAGGAGATTAATCCAAGTAGGTTAGAGCATTTAGATAGCATGGAAATTGTTTGTTAGAGTGGTTCAACAAAAAGATAATAAAAGACAAATTGAATTGTTTCATATATATATATATATATATATATATATATATATATAGGCATGAATAGGTGTGAGAGTGGTGTGTGGAATAGGTGCGAGAGAAGAGTGAGAGAGGAGTGAACAAAGAGCAAAAGAAATGTAAAATTCAGCCATTAAAGGGCTCGACTTTGTGTATTTTCATTGATTTAATCCCAAGTGTGTTGTTTTTTAATTCAGTTGTCTGTGTTTAAACTGTCATTATTTTATTTCTCTGTTAAGTTTGGATATCGCATTGGACAGAGCAGGTTTCTATGTAAAAGGTTAATGCAAATTTATTTGATACGAGCCAAGCTTTGAAGTTTTGCATCATCCATCACACAACGCGTCTAGAGAAGGGTTGATTGGCGGAAGGAACAAGCAAAGACAAATGTGAACCGTCCGATCCAGCGAGACCAATGACGGAGATCAAATCGCACCTAGAGCGATTTCGCAAATTGCAGATTTTAGAGTTTAGTATTAAAGCATCACAACGATAAGTTGTTTTTATTGCGATTCAATGTGATCGTAGATCGCAAGGAATAGGGATTACCATTGGGGTAAACATTAAAATTGTGCGAAGTGTGAAATCGTGAAATTGCGAAATCACAAAGATTGTTAAATTAAGAAAAGTGAGAAATTGCGAGGAGGTAAATTTTATTTGTTATGAAGTGAAATCTGTCGTGATTGGTTGCCACTGTGTGGGCCCATAAACCATAGGTCCGTGTGTGTATTCTGTTATTTTCAACTTGTCTGCATCATTTGGTATCAAAGCAGACATTGAGTTCTGTTCTTGAAGATTGTATCCAATATTCCACCAAGGAGAGGAGTCGACATAGCTCAGGGAAGACTAGAAGCTAATGAAGCTTTGATAGAAGAGATTTGAAACCTTCGTACAAGTATGGAGACAGTAGAGACTGCTCAAAGGAGAGAACCTGATGAAGGAGAGGTCAGTGCAACAGAGGAAACTTCTAAGGAAGAAGAAGCAGTAGACGACGAGGCAACTAAATTTTTCAAGATATTAGCAAAGGTTAGTAGGAAACCGAGAATGAAGATTCCTTCATATGAGGGGAACCATAATGTGGATGAGTTGATGGATTGGATCATTTCAGTGGATAATTACTTCAACTTGGAAGAGATCGAAGATAAGAATAAAGTAAAGTATGCAGCTAACAAGTTAAAGGGTCATGCATCTATCTGCTGGGATGAACTACAAACATCCATAGTTAGAAAGGAAAAGCCTAAGTTCAAGCAATGGGATAAAATGATAAGAAATTTGAAGAATAATTTTATTCCAAAGGACTATCAATTGAATCTTTTCAAACCGTTGCAGAATTTGAGGCAGAAAGGAATGACTGTCAAGGAATATATAGAGGAGTTTTACAAGCTGAGCATTAGAGCAGGACATGCTAAAGATGATATGGAGAAAGTAGCCAGATACATCAATGGTTTAAGGTATGACATTCAGGATCAAATTAGTTTATTGAGTTTGAAGACAATTGGTGATGCCTACCAAGCATCTTTGAAAGAATATGAGAAAATTTTGAGGAAACACAATCATAGGAATAGAGGTAAAAGTCTAGCAAGGGGAAGAGGAACTTTCAGATCAAGATTTCAACACTCTTAGAATGAAATAGGAGGTTCGAGTAAAAGAATGCCGCAGAGAGGAGACTTTGGTAGAGGGAGATTTGCACCTAGAGGTAGAGGTCGAGGAAGAAAAATTCGGTGTTACACATGTGGAGAATTAGGACACAGATCATGGGAATTTCTTCATAACAAACCAGCAAATCAGCAGAATGTGAATGTAGCTGAAGAAAAGGAAGAAAATCCTTAGGTCACAGGAAAATAAGAGCCACCTAAGGCAGGATAATGTTTATTTCTCAAAAGAGTATTTCTTAAGGCAGAGAAGGAAGAAAGTGAGCCATCTCAAAGGAAGAGCTTATTCAGGAATGTATGAAAGTGTAAAGAAAAGTGTTCCAAAGTTGTGATTGGCAATGGAATCAATAATAATATTGTTTCCACAGAAATTGTTGAGAAATTTGGGTTGATTAAGATGGTACACCCTACTCCTTACAGAGTGTCGTGGATACAGAAGGGACATCAAATTTTGGTGACAAAATAGTGCAAAGTAGAGATACAGATCAGTACATATAAGGATGTCATACTGTCTTATGTGATGCCAATGGACGTGTTCCATGTATTGTTGGGAAGGCCTTGGAAATTTTACAGAAAAGCCATTCATGATGGAAAAATGAATACCTACACCATAGATAAGGATGGAAAGAAGCACACATTGCTACGTTTGAAGGATGAAGCAGATAAAGGAACAACTGGGAATAATATTATGCTGATCAGTGGAAAGGAATTACTGCAAGAAGTCAAGAAGGAGAAATAAATTCATTTTGTTGCTGTGGGTAAACCCAAGATAATTCTGAATTATACAAATTTAGAAAATATGCCTATGGAAATTAAAAATCTGTTAGATGATTATGCTGATATAGTTGTTGATGAGTTACCAATTAAATTGCCACCAATCAGAAGTATCAGTCATCACATAGATTTAATACCTGGTGCAAGTCTACCAAACAAAGTAGCTTATAAAATGACCCCTTGGGAGAATGAAGAAGTTGAAAGATAGGTATAGGAGCTGTTAGATAAAGTACTGATCAAATAAAGTCTTAGTCCATGTGTAGTAGCAGCCGTGCTTAGTCCAAAGAAAGGAGGTGAGTGGCACATGTGTACTGATTCCAGAGCCATAAACAGGATCACTATCAAGTATAGATTTCCACTGCCATGCATAGATGGTTTGATGGATTGTTTAAGTGGGTCAAATTATTTTACTAAAATAGATCTGAAGAGTGAATACCATCAAATAAGGATTAGAGAATGAGATGAATGGAAGACTTCATTTAATACCGACAATGGATTATATGAGTGGTTAGTGATGCCTTTTGGGCTCACTAATGCACTAAGCACATTTATGAGACTAATGAACGAGGCTTTGAAAGAGTATGCAGGAAAATTTATGATAGTCTATCTTGATGACATTTTGATTTTTAGTCAGAGTAAGGAGGAGAATTTGGAGCATGTCAAGTTGGTGTTAAGTACATTGCAAAATGATAATTTTCTCATAATTTTGAAGAAGTGTGTTTCATGAAGAAGGAGCTCATTTACTTGGGATTTATAGTCTTAGAAGAAGGCTTAAAGATGGACCTAGAAAAGATCCAGGTAATATTGGATTGGCGAACTCCGAGAAGTATATTTGAGGTAAGGAGTTTTCATGGTCTTGCAAGTTTTTACAGAAAGTTTATAAGAGGTTTTAGTCAGATCTGTGCACCAATAATTGAAAAAATAAAGGAGAGAAACCAACCATTTAAATGGATAGAAACAACAGATCAGAATTTCAAGTTGTTGAAAAAACATATCACTGAAAGACCTGTTCTGGCCTTGCCAAATTTTGATAAAATATTCCAAGTTGAGATTGATGCTAGTGGGATATAAATTGGAGCTTTCTTGAGTAAAGAGAAGAGGCCGATAGCTTATTTAAGTGAAAATTTAAATGATTCCAGAGGAAGTATTCATCCTATGATAAAGAACTTTATGCTATTGTGCAAGCTTTTAAGAAATGGAGGCATTATTTGTTACCCAAATAATTTGTGTTGTATTCAGACAACCATGCACTACAATTCATATATAATCAGCCAAATTTGAACCAAAATCATGCTAAGTGGGTAGAGTTTTTACAGATTTTTACCTTTGTAATCAAACATGCAAGTGGTAAGTCAAACAAAGTTGTTGATGCTTTGAGCATAGTAAGTTTGATTATGCAGGAATTGAAGATTGGAATTTTGGGTTTTGAAGAAATGATTGACATGTATGAGGAAGACATATATTTCAAAGAAATATATGCAGTTGGTAAGAATCCAGTAAATCATAATAGAAGCCAAAGGTTGGACTACCTATTTCAAGGAGGATTGTTTTCCAAGAATAATAAACTGTGTATACCTAAGTGCTCCATAAGGGAAAATCTTATTAAGGAAAAACACAGTGGAGGATCGTCTTGACACTTTGGACAGGATAAAACATTTTATCAAGTAAGTTCTTTTTATTATTGGCCAAAAATGCAAACTGATATCAAAATTTTTGTTGAGAAGTGCAGGATTTGTCAACATGTCAAAGGAAGAAGCCAAAACACTGGATTATATCAACCATTACCAATACCCAATAGACCTTGGGATGCTATCAGCATGGATTTTTTTTTAGGTTTACCAAAGACTCAAAGAGGACATGATTCTATCTATGTTGTCCTAGATAGGTTTTCTAGAATGACTCATTTTATTTCTTGTAAGAAAACTAGTGATGCAACTCACATTGATAATTTGTTTTTCTCTGAAGTTATAAGATTACATGGACTGCCTATGAGTATTGTTTCAGACAGGGATACAAAGTTCGTAGGACACTTCTGGAGGACTCTATGGACGAAGCTAGTTACAAACCTCAGTTTCAGTTCAGCCTATCCTCCTCAGATGGATGGAAAAAATGAAGTGGTGAGCAGGAGCGTGGTAAATATATTAAGGAGTTTGGTTTACAAAAATCCAAAGAAATGGGACTTAACACTCGCTCAAGATGAATTCTCCTATAATGATACTCCTAATTGGAGTACTGGAATGAGTCCATTTCAATTTTTTTTTGGGATTCATCCAAGAGGGGTGTATGAACTTAGAGATCTGAGCAAACAAGAGACAAGGAATGCAAAAGCTGGAGAATTTGTAGAACAGTGTAATGTTCCAAAATTTTCATGAAGAAAATTGGAACATTAATTTTTGCTTATTTCATCTACAAGGTGAATAAAATGGGTGAAAGGCCCATAAGTAGGAATAAGATCCTTCATAATGTGAAAATGATCATTGGAGCAACTTATTTTACACCTTCCTATGTGAAAAGGGGCAATTTGCATGAGGACAATGTCAAGTTTGACCAAGTCGACAGCACTACCTAAGAGGTGTAGCTTGCATGAGAAGACATCGCAGTTTTGGAGGGAGAAATATTCCTTGTGGATGAAATCCTAATGTGTGGGGTCCATGGAAAAGAGGCATTCACTTATATAAGAAGAGCAGGAGGCATCCATAGGGAGACATATTGGATCATTTGATTATTTGTCTGCTCAGACAAATTGCACACTACAACTGTTCAACAGAGTTGCAGTGCTGCTTAGCATGAGGGATTCCTGTTTAGGATTTCCTCTCGTTCTTGAGAGGCCTCTTGAAGGATTGCACTTCATCTTCTCCACATCTTGGCTCAAGGCCAAAGCCATTCTTCAGATACTGCATTATTTCTCCTCAAGAATAATGCTGTGTTGCGGGGGCATTGCAGTGGAGGGTTCCACAACACTTCTTTTTGGCTTATCTTTCAGAGGAGGGAGTCTCTCTTGCTCTGGGAGGTCAGTGAAAGGGATTTTAGTGCTATTTTTCACATCTTGGCACCAAGGCCAATATCTCCCCTCATACACAGCGCAGTCCAGTGCCTTGACTGTGTTATTCTAGAGTATATCTGCAGTGAGAGGTTGCACCGGCATTTTGGAGGGTAAGATTTCTAGTATTAGGATCAACCTTGTACTAGGAAATCCATTGGAGGAGGTTTGTTGTATCTTGGACATCATATTAAGCCATCTCCATATTGTATTAGTTTGAGTTGCAGTTGCTGCCTAGCAACTCCGACATTTCTGCAGATTTGCCAATGTCATGTATATTGTACCCAATACTTCCAAGGATTGTGTATTTTGTTGTATTAGTGTTTTTAGGGTTGAGAGATTTCTCCCCCTCATTTATTTGAGCTGAAATTGTCATATCATTCTATTCTCATTTTTCATTATGCAGTAACTCCTATAAACTGCGTTATTTTAGCCAAGGCTCTCTTTCATGTAGCAGTGTTTCCCATTATCATGTATATGCCACATTGAGGCTTCCATTGCCTAGCTGGAGTGATTGATTCCTCCACACATTATATAAATTTTCTGCTGTATAACATATATGTTGGCTATCTACTTCTTCATGTGTTCACAGCTACAAGAATAACGTTATATTTCCATTCTATGTTCTTACATTGTTGCAGTCCCTCACCGGGCATTTTTTGAGGACATCTAAGTGTGGTAGATCTGTTTAACCACCTTAGAAGGATTTCTTGGATCCATCTCTTGGATTTCACTCTTAGATACATTGATATAATGGTTCCAAGTCCTGGTTTCAAATCATGCTGCCTCCATTTCTGGAAACTGCGTTTTCCATCCATGGATTGCTAGCTGTTCTGATTTGGGAACATTATAGGGGTATCAGAGCACCTTTCTTGGCTCAGCCTGTGCCTTTCAAGCCCAAGAAAGAAGAAGAAGAAGATGTTGAAGAAGATGAGCTTGATCTCATCTATTTTTAGAACAGAGAAGAGCCTCCCCAAGGAGGATATGCAAAAAGAAGAGGAAGAGCCTTGCACTTCCTATTCTCAACAAGGAGACAAAGAAATAAGAAGAAGAAAGACTCCATCTTTTGGAGAAGAAAAAGAAAAAGGGGATAATATTACTAAGCTTCTTACTAAATCTGTATATATGATCCATGAAGAGTATGAGGAGATCCGGAGAAAGTATAAAGAATCTCCTAGAGGGTTTGATTCAAAAGAAAACTCTATATTGGAGGAGTGTGAGCATGCAGCTACACGCCATCTTGTACAGTGTAGTCACATGCCCAGGATTGCCGAAAGAGATATGAAAAGAGAAGAAGAGGTTGCTAGGAGGGAAACCCTTAGTGATTTCTTGAAGGAGTATGAGTTTCAAAATCAGAAATTCAGAGATCATCTCAATTTTTCAGAGTTTTGCAAGATGAAGGTGAATGGAAAAGAGCAGCAGGATAAATTTCATCTATCTACCTTTGAAAGTTCACCCACATGCTCAGCCAAAGCTCAAGTGGAGGAGTTAGATGCCTTATTACAATAGCACAAAATGCCAGAGGATGAAGCCATAAAAGTTGTAGCGCTGCATTTGAGAGGTAAGGATTTTGCCTAGTGGATTTTTGAATCTTTTTCTTTGAGGAATGTAAACATTGCATCTTATGAAAATTTCACTAAGGCATTAGTGAAAATATTTGATGAAAATATTCGTGAGACACCCATGGTGGATGTAAACTAGAAAACTCAAGTGAAATCCTTGCATAAAAACTTGTACCATACTTTGTCAGAAGGAAATTTTTCATCTCACATCTTTCAGCAAAGGAGCATGGAGATCGCTTTTTCAAAAGGGGATCCATTCATTGGAGAGTTGCCCATTCATGTTGCAGAGATTGAGGGAAACAACACCGTTAGATCTAGAGTTGATATAGCACCTCATGCAGAGGAAAGAGGAGTTATTGCTCCAAGTAGAGGGATGTTTTCATCTTTGCAAGAAGGTTCCCAGGATCTCATGTGTAGAGGTCAAGGCACAACTCATGTTTTACCTATGCCATTGTTGAGGAGGTGTGAAACCATGGAGACACAAGGAGGAAGTAGGGAGAAGACCCAGCATCATGATATGAGGAGTATACATCCATATTCATTTTTGGAGGTTGATGCACCTAAGAAGGTGATTGGATTACACAGTGGAAGCATGGACAGATTTGTTCATTCATACATGCAATCACCTCTTGATGATGATGTCTCATTTCATAGAGACATTTTCCCGGGAAGACCACTAGATTAGCATAGGAGGATGGATGCTTCAGATGTTGGGGCACCAATCATTGATTTCGGGAGGTTGAAGACCCGGAGAGAGCTTGATACAGTGTTGGGAGTTTGGGGTAGACTCAAGGAGAGAGAGAGTATTCTATCAACATCAGCATCACCCACTTCCATTTTAGATTTTGCACTGTGGAAGAAGCAGCAGGGGAAGGATAGCAACCTTCCAACTCGCATCTTTGGCATGAGAGATTTCAAAGAAGATGATAACCATATGACAGGTGCTCTTCATGAGAGATCATCAGTGTTGTCACTATGGAGATTAGATCCACATTGGAGCTCCCAGCTGTTGGGGGAGTATTCCAAGGATCTTTTTACTTGCATGATATTGGATGGCCAGTTGCACTTGGAGGAGTATTCAGTCAGAGATGGGGTCATCTACTATCATGGTAGGATATTCTTACCTAGAGCTTCCAAGCTCAGGGTGAAGTTGCTACAAGCAGCTTATGAGGATTTCCTTTTCAGCCCCACTTGTTCTATGAGAGCATACCACACCATCATGGAGGGGTATTTTTGGATGGGATTTGAGGAGGAGATGTATCTGCATATGAGGATATGCATGGACTAGATGGAGATGGAGGATAGACATAACTCTTTGGAGGAGTTAGCATAGCCACCTCTTTCCACTTTGAGGATGAAAGGAGACTCATTTTTGAGCCATTCTATTTGTATGAGAAGAGAGTATTGTAATGGTATCCATTGTTCTTTACATGAGCATTCATATGATGTATGTATATATTCCTTAACCATACATGTGCAGGAGGTTGCTCCAAGGAGGAGCATTCTTTATTTTTGGCTTCATGGTCTAGCTCAGACCATAAGCATGGTTGATGGCCATCCCCTAGGATGACTTGGGGAAGAGGCATATTATGGAGGACATGTTCATTGTACACCTTACATCATTCAATTCCTCTATACTTATGAGGAGATTGGAGCAACATGCAAGTGGTTGAGAAGCCACTTATTTTATCAGTCTCTATTGCAGTTGAGGGTCAAGCTCCGTTGGTTGCATATGAGGGACCATTGTCCTTCTTGTTTGTTGCATATGGCAGCAAGTATGATTCTCATTTTTTCTCCCTATGGTTCTATTGTTTCTGTCTTTATGAGGAGCATGTTTGGGAGAGAGACACATGAGGTGAATGTGTCCTTTGATGGAGGAATTCCTCACACTTTTTGCACTACATGTTCTAAGGGGAACATGGGATATGATATGGTCACCTTGATAGCACATTTTTCTCTTTATGAGGTGGGACATATGATGGAGGAGATGCCATATGTTGATGACTTCCAACTCATCATATATGGAGATACTTGGGCCAGCTTGATTTGCAGCGTTGGGGGAGAGATCTTTGGAGGTCTAGTCCTCATCTTGCCACTTGAGGGAAAAATTATTGCAACCCATGGACAACCAGCACTCTACACTTATCATAAGTGGAGAGATGGATAGTGTGGGGTAGGCTACATTACTTACCATGTGCATATTTTCATCCCACCTACTTTTCCGGAGCCAAAGGTGGATGACAGCTTTCAGGAGTTGTCTGGTTGGGAGGTGACTCATTTTGCATGGCTCATAGATTGGAGATGGGGGATCCATATGGGGAAGATATTTCCCATTATATTTCAGATCCCATTATTTAAAGGGACCTCTAGACATTACTTTTTTATCTTCTTGAGTATTTCACTTTTACATGATGATGGCTTGATAGCTGACTTACATGCTGAGGAGGAGCATTGTGGAGATTTGATTGATGAGATAGCATAATTCTCCTTGGAGGAGATCATCACATAGGGATGTTACAGGGAGAGGAGAAGAAAATAACTTAGTCTATCCTTGCACTTGCTGGAAGACAAGCAATCTTTGAGAGGGGAGGACTGTAATGTTCCAAAATTTTCATGAAGAAAATTGGAACATTAATTTTTCTTATTTCATCTAGGAGGTGAATAAAATGGGTAAAATGCCCATAATTAGGAATAATATCCTTCATAATGTGAAAAGGATCATTGGAGCAGCTTATTTTGCACCTTCCAGTCTGAAAAGGGGAAATTTGCATGAGGACAAGGTCAAGTTTGACCAAGTCAACAACGCTGCCTAAGAGGTGTACATTGCATGAGAAGACAACACAGTTTTCGAGGGAGAAAGATTTCTTGTGGATGAAACCCTAATATGTGGGGCCCATGGCAAAGAGGCATTCACTTGTATAAGAAGAGGAGGAGGCAGCCACAGGGAGACATCTTGGATCATTTGATTATTTGTCTATTCAGACAAATTGCACACTATGGCTATTCAGCAGAGTTGTAGTGCTGCTTAGCACGAGGGATTCCTGTTTAGGATTTCATCTCCTTCTTTAGAGACCTCTTGAAGAATTTCACTTCATCTTCTCCACATCTTGGCTCAAGGCCAAAGCCATTCTTCAGATACTGCGTTATTTCTCCTCAAGAATAACATTGTGTTGCTGAGGCATTACAGTGGATGGTTCCACAACACTTCTCTTTGGCTTATCTTTCAGAGGAGGGAGTATCTCTTGCTCTGGGAGGTCAGTGAAAGGGATTTTAGAGTTATTTTTCACATATTGGAACCAAGGCCAACATCTCCCCTCATAGACAGTGCATTCCAGTGCCTTGACTGCGTTATTCTAGAGTACATCTATAGTGAGAGGTTGCACTGGCATTTTGGAGGGCAATATTTCCAGTATTAGGATCAGCCTTGTACTAGGAAATACATTGGAGGAGGTTTGATGTATCTTGGACATAATATTCAGCCATCTCCATATTGCATCAGTTTGAGTTGTAGCTGCTGCCCAACAACTCCGACATTTCTGCAGATTTTCCAATGTAATGTATATTGTAGCCAATCCTTCCAAGGATTGTGTATTTTGCTGTATTAGTGTTTTTAGGGGTTGAGAGCTTTCTCCCCCTCATTTATTTGAGCTGAAATTGTCATATCATTCTATTCTCATTTTGTATTATGCAGTAACTCCTATAAACTGCGTTATTTTAGCCAAGGCTCTCTTTCATGTAGCAGTGTTTCCCATTATCATGTATATGCCACATTGAGGCTTCCATTGCCTAGCTAGAGTGATTGATTCCTCAAAACATTGTATAAATCTGCTGCTATATAACATATATGTTGGCTATCTAGTTCTTCATGTGTTCACAACTACAAGAATAACGTTGTCTTTCCATTCTATGCGCTTACATTGTTGCAGTCCCTCATCGGGCATTTTCTGAGGACATCTAAGTGTGGTAGATTTGTTTAACCACCTTAAAAGGATTTCCTGGAGCCATATCTTGGATTTCACTCTTAGATACATTTATCTAAGGGATCCAGGTCCTGGTTTCAAATCCTGTTGCCTCCATTTCTAGAAACTACGTTTTCCAGCCATGGATTGCTAGCTGTTCCAATTTGGGAACATTACAAACAGATACCAAAGTTGCAGGAAGATGTCAAGAAAATCTGAGAAAATCACCCAAATGTATAAACAAAGATTTGATATGAAGAGGACTGAAAGGGAGTTTCAAGTATATGATTTAGTAATGGTTTATCTAAGGAAGGAAAGGTTTCTAGTTGAGACTTGTAACAAACTGAAAATGAAAAAAATAGGGCCATGTAGAATTTTGAGAAAGTTTTGTTCAAATGCATATGAGATTGAGTTTCCAGTAGGAATTGGGATATCACGCATATTTAATGTTGTAGATTTCCACCCATACAAAGGAACAAAGGAAGAACTACAAGAATTATCTACCGAAGAAGAGGGCTAGACTTTGAATTGGAAGGAACAGATGCCAAAGATAGCAAAGAAAGAAGTGGAAGCCATTTTGGAGAAAACAATAACAAAGAAGACCAGAGGACAGACATATTATTAGTATCTAGTCAAATGGAGAGGACACCCAATGGAAGATGCCAGTTGGATGACAACAACATAGTTACATAAGTTTAATACAGATCTTGAAACATTGATGGATCAATCTTTTCTTCCTTGAGATTCTGATGTAGGAGCATCCAAATTTAGCTAGCAATGTGATTGTGTGTTCACATGTTGTGGCTAACAAGAGGTGGAGAAACATTGATTATTAATATTTTATTTAGTTTTAAATGTGAGAAGTTAGTTTGTTTTGATTTCCTAACTTAAGTATGAATAAAATAGAAATTGGTTCTCCCTGCGAGGAGATTAAGCCAAGTAGGTTAGAGCATTTAGATAGCATGGAAATTTTTCGTTATATTGGTTCAACATAAAGCTAATAAAAGACAAAGCGAACTGCTTCATATATATATAAGCATGAATAGTTGTGATAGACGTGTGTGGAATAGGTACGAGAGAAGAGTGAGAGAGGAGTGAACAGAGAGAAAAAGAAATGTAAAATTCATCCATTATTTGCATTGATTTAATTCCAAGTGTGTTTTGTTTAAATTCGGCTGTCTGTGTTTAAATTGTCATTCTTTTATTTCTCTGTTAATTTTGGATATCGCGCTAGACACAACGAGGTTCTCTGTAAAAGGTTTATGCGAATTTATTTGATACGATCCAAGCTTTGAAGTTGTGCATTATCTATCACACAACACATCCAGAGAAGGTTTGATTGGTGGAACAAACAAACAAGGACAAGTGTGAACTGTCCGATCCAACGAGACCAATAGCAGAGATCAAATCACACCTGGAGCGATTTCGCAAATCGCATATTTTTGAGTTTAGTATTAAGGCATCACAACGGTAAGTTTTTTTTTATTGTGATGTGATGTGATCATAGATTGCATGGAATATGGAGTACCATTGGGGTGAACATTGAAATTTGTGAAGTGTGAAATTGCAAAATTGAAAAATCGCAAAGATTGTTAAATTAAGAAAAGTGAGAAATTGCGGGGAGGTAAATTCTATTTGTTGCGAAGTACGATCTCTCGTGATTGGTTGCTGCTATGTGGGCCCATAAACCACAGGTCCATGTGTGTATTCTGATGTTTGCAGCTTGTCTGCATCAGGTACAACAACAATAATAACAACATAAATAACATGGATACAACAACAATAAAATCCACATATAAACTAGTGCATTTACATATCAAATACCAAGGAATGAACTTCTCAATAATCAATGTAAGAAACCCAACTAGAGATGGGACTACCACGTTTCACCCATCCATATATTGGTTGAGCCAAGTATCCCTTCATTCAATCACCCTCATGCCATATTTCAACCATGAATGTGGGATTACATTAAACACATAAATCAAAACCAATATAGGGCTTCGAGAGGCAACACCACCTCAACCCTCAACCAGTGATTCCACCTCACAGTCAGACATCAAAACCATCACGGATTGGTCTCTACCCAAGTTGTTCCATGGCTTCAGAGTGTTTTTTTCCAACCAGGGCTTCCAGGACTAGTAACTCAACCCCAACTGTAACATGGATTCCAGAGCGTTTGTCTAACCAGGGCTTCTAGGACTAGTAACTCAACCCACCTAGGGCTTCCAAATTTTTCTTACAACCACAGCTTACACGACTAGTATCTCAACCCACATTTTTCCTCCGAGCTTCTAGAGCAGTTTCCCAGCCAAGGGTTCTAGGAACTAATAACTCAACCCACAACTAAAGGAACATGAGAACCAACCACAAAAAAAAAAACAATGAAAGTGAACTGACAATGCCATGGTTATCCAGGAAATGGAAAGGCCAGGAAAATCCACTGTCAATCTAGGAAATCCTCCATGCCAATGATAGATCATAACCAAGAAACCACATGCATGTGTCATGCATGCCAAAGTTAGCAAGGAAACCATACATGCAACTCGATACCTGCATATAAATCCATATGTAGTCATTGATCCCAATGAACTCTTGTGTGTTCCTTCCTTTACTTTGCCTTCTTGCTCCAAATCCAAAGAATGGCACACTTGTCCAAGATTACTCCAAGAAAACTCTAACTATCCAAGAGTATGAGAGAGAGAGAGAGAGAGAGAGAATAGAATAAGAGCCACAAGTGTGAGCCAAAAATATTTCCAGCTGATCCTCAGAAGCCTTTTTATCAATGAGGCCTCTATTTTCTTTAATTTCCATTATTTTCCTTCATTTTCCTCCTCACATGCAACCTGTGACCTTTCACCTTCCTTTCCTCCTATTTTCCATTATTTTCATAAATAAAATGCCAAATAATGCCACATACCTTTCAAAAGCCTTTTCCATTTCCTTTACCAATTTCCTTTAGCCATTATAGTCGAAATGAAAACCCACTAGGATTTTTTTCCCATAATTCATCTTGGAATACGTGTCCCATGACCTTGGTCTTATATTTTTTTACATTTATTTTTTACTAGGGTTGTTATAAATGCACAAGGAAATTAGACTTGATCTAGAGACCGAAATGAATATTGTGTCAATATCCTATCTCCTTGATTGTAATTAGGCCATCCATAAGGTGTATAAATAACACTAGAAATTGATTGATTTAGTTAAGCCATCGGCTCATGTAGGTGGTATTCCATTCGAACCCGTAAACCCTGCCTGAATAATAGGATATTTTTTAATTTTTTCATATTTTTTAGGATATGTGCAAGTTCTGTGTTATGGTACCCACGTGTATACATTATTTTGATAGGGTAGGGTCGCATATGGAATCCAAATATTGTTTTTGAATATATTGTCATGCTTGTAAGGGAAAGGGTTGCCCAAGGCCATACATGAGCATCATAACTGCATACGTGATAAATGATGCTATAACAGATGCCATGTAATATATGAAGTTAGAAGGGGTACATGATGGCAAAAATGTATTAAGTATAAAATGAGAGATCAATTGAGAGCCTAAGATGATATCACCACATTCGAGCCCGCTGAATACCTGTGGAAGGAGTCAGAAATAAGACTCATGTATGAGGTGGGCATACCCATGCTCAACAATAGTAAAGCATGTCCGTTGATCAAGTATAAATTAGATCCAACATGTATACATAAGTGAACATAAAGAATTGGATAATACATAGTGGATCATCATATCATAGCCACAAAGGAGGACAACAGAGCTATGTCTCAATATCACATATAGAAGAAAGTTTGATCACTAATAGTTAAATAATTTCTGATCAATGATGCTGCATAATTGATCCTCATAAGTACCAAGTCAAATAGGTGGAATAGTGGTACTGCATAAAATTTGGGTCCAACATGAAAGATGTTGTTGTCATGAACTGCAACATATAAGGGTGGATGGTATCACTGGCAGAAAAATGAAGGATATTTTGAGTGAACCAAGATTCTAACAGAATTGGAGGTCTTCACCGACTACAATGGTACATTTCTACACTATGGGAATAAATGAGATGAACTCAACCATGTGAGAAATCGTTTTATTACGGGTCATTGATGTATATCATTCACAAACGGGAGACAACTCAACAAAAATGACGATGAGCGTCAAGGTACCCTAATACAATATAACACGTTTAATTAAATGTGTTGAATTGGAATAGTTGAGAGAATCTACCAATCAGGACAGATTTATGCATTCTCACTATCAATACTGAAGGAGTCTGCCACTGATGACTGAAAACCCTAAGGCACTGAAAAATGACTCTAGATATTGTTCCTAGAGTAATTAGTTGGAGTCGATGGGAAAAGATCTATTGGAAGGAAGGAATTAAGTCATCCCACATCAACCAACATGAGGGTAACCTGCGAGCCATAATTTGGAAGAACTCAAAATAAAATAGATGAAGTAACCATTCTACAGTACGTTTTAGACGTAGACAAGATGTGGCTAGTGCACGACAGAAACCCTCTGAACCAACCAATAATGAAAGTTGGCACAAAGGTGAGGATTCCACCAATAACGTCACATGGAAACCAAGGTGCTACACGAATCCAAATATGTGATAATATAAGTTGACATCGAACACAGGGGAAACCACTCAGTCAAAGACCCATGATACTGATTAATGTTGAGCAGAAGGTCATCTATCAATGATGTAAATAGGGATAGGGTGTGGTTCTAGGGCTACTCTCAGAGAAATTTTTTAGATTCTATAAGAGCAGACCCACCAACAAGAAGTCAGTGGAGACCTTCTTAACTAGCATGAGCGAAGTACCAAATAGTTGATGTGATACTAAATATAACTTGATAGACCGTGTTTGGCCAACTGAAAATGAGTCAAGAGACAGTGCATAATGGCTGCCATGTGTTGAATTCCATTGAAAAAAATCACAACACAATGTGACTATTGGTAGTATAAAATAAATTTGTATAAGCTTGCAATACAGGAGGAATTAATAAACTATCTATATAATTGGAAGAGATAACCAACCAGAGGAGGAATGACTCAATAACAAATTTATGGATTTACTAAAGTCAAACTAAGTCCCATCCCAAATGGAGGAAAGACTTGTTTTGATTGATTTTTTCAAGGGCAACATAACTAACTCTTACTACCATCAAATATGGAAAAATGTCTCGTTCCCGCCCTTTTTGGAATATGTGATTTTTTTCTTCTTATTCATATTTAAAGCCTAAAAATAAAATAAAATCATTCCTATAGTACATTGAAAATAAAGAGTGTTAAAGGCAGATGCACTAGTTCCTGGGATTGGAACATTCCTATGCTCAATGCAAGGTGGTAGATACTAGTCATCAACACTCAAAGGAATGTTCTTCCATGGATAAAAGGTGTCAAGTTGTAGAGGCTAATGAATGCATGGTTTAAACTTGTGGAAAAGTCATGGTCAAAGGTGGCTTATACATTTGTCCAAATGAAGCCAACATAAGGCCAAAAGGAAAAAGTATTAAATATGAAATATAATAGTACAACTTAAGACATGGGAGCCTCTAGGGTATAAATCCAAAAAGATAACGAAGAAGAAGAAGGATGAGGCTTACACACAAAGTCATGGTGGGACTAAAGAGGACTCCCGAGCCTACACAATTTTTGCAACATGGGAAACATATGATAGCGAGGATATAGATAGGAATCACATAAAAGGAGTGGCTCTACAATATGTTATGCCTTTATAATATGGTGAGTAAGAGAGGGTTAAAAATTGCAACAAAATGGGAATGACCCTATCAAAAAATATTGCAATATGAGGTCACGATGCATAATGCAACGTAAAAAGTGTTCTGTCTTAACCGATATGCCAGTGGCAAAAATGATACCTGCCACGATAGGCCTACGATTATGGAGTCGAAGTGGTGGAAAAAAATCATTAAGTCTTAATTTACCCTGGAAAAAAACCTTCCCCAACACTTCAAGCCAAAAGTTCAAAAAATAATGAAATTATAAAGTTGAAAAATAATAAACTGTAGAAAAGTGGGTTTTTAAAATTTCATTATAAAACGAATTTTTACCTCACCCAACTTCATTTTAACATTGCAAGTGTTGATAAGATAGCTTTTTAGAAAACTTGGGAAACTCAATTCTATCAATCTCTCCAACAAATTCGTCCACCAAGGTATCTAGGCAACTCTGAATCTATTTCTTATCTATTTAAGCACAATTTTTTATGAATTAATTCAATTTTCATGCGAGATTATTATTTTTTTAAATACCTCTCTATGTGTATGCTGGTTTATATCATGAAAACCATGTGTAGAAATCCCTACACACTAGTTTCCAAAAGGAAAGTCACGTGTATACGTGACTTCCATTTATGAAAGCTGCGTACGTGGAGAGAAAAATGAAAAACTTGAATTCTAAAAAATGAAATCTCTTAATTTTACAAGATGTATATCATTTGGGATGAGAGGGAACACTGTGATGTTGATAATGAAGTTTTAAATGATTCAAAACATTGGATGAATTAAGAAAATTTGGGTTGCTCAAGTTTTTTACAATGCCAAATATGAAAACATAAACACAATTATTGGAAATGCTTGTCCATTACTGGGACCCAGAGCTGGAATGATTTGTAATTGATCAAATGCCCTTAGATATTGAGGTAGAGGATATCTACTCCATTACAAGACTTTTCCAAAGAGGGGAAGTAGTAGATATGAGAGGGAGGGCTCGTGGATGCCTTAATCTTTTAGAATACACAGGCATATACTGTACACTAGAGACATACAAGATTGGATCACAGATCCCGATAAAAAATGTCATAAGCATTCCAATCAAAATCATCCTCTTCATTATTATTATATTAGCAAGTTAAGCCTCAGTAAATCATGTGTCTCGGCCTACCATGTTTTTGGAAGTATAGTGCCTACAACTGATGGTCTTTGATTGGTGCACAACACTCTTGGTCACCATGAAAAAAAAATTGAGATCAGTGAAACAGGGTAAAAAAAATAATTCTAGCTATGGAAGCATATTTTTCTCATTTTTCTTTGAGCGAGTTCCAATGCTTTGACCCATGGTGTCTACATACATTTGCAGTCCTATAGATCCTAGGATGGCTAGATGGACAGACTTGATTAAGAAACTTGGAGGAGGCGAAGTCACTCGAGAGGCTTTCAATGAAGAGTTCTTCCTCTGGTGGGAGAAGCAAGTCATAACCATAGATTACTACCCATATGCAGGCATAGATTACAGAGAGGACCCAGATCTAGTTCTTCCTGAAGGCACTGCATGGGGTGACATTTGAAAAAATATTGAATTTTATTTATTTAATTTTTTTGGATTTTTAAATATGATATTGATAAGTTAAATATATTTTTGCATTAAACACAAATATTACAATATTACATGATAATGACACATATGTTGGACTAGTGAGACCTGAGGGTCTACCGAGGCACAACCGTAGCAACCGCAATGTAGAGAGAGCAGCAGCATAGTATGAGAGAGTCTTGCATGAAATTAAAAGGAACTTGGAGAGATTGGCTCACAAGGTTCCTATGGTAGTAGTAGAGGATCTTATTGAGGCTATGCAGAGACAGGTGGTAGGAGTACCATGAGAGTCGGTGTGGCCCTTCCGATGAGTGGCGAATGCCATTGTCTTTTTTTGAGATGTTCATCTACGGCAGGGCCCATAGATTTAGATTAGATGACTGATATTTTTTGAGATATGGACATGATCAAGCTTAAGACCTAATTTTTTAGGAAATTTTTCCACATCTTGTAATATTTTTGGACATATTATTCCTATCTATATACAAATATTTCCTGATGATTTTATCATATATACAAATTATTTTATGATATTTTCATTTTTAATGTGTTAAATGATTAATGTACCAATATAATGCTTGATTAGATATATAATAACGAACTGAAGTTTTTGATCATGGAATATGAATAAAAGTAAGAAAACTAAATGATCTTCATAATAACCTCACTCTCAGAAACTGGTGATGTAATAAAGGATCCCTTACATGATAAAATTATTCAATAGAGACATAACCATCTATGAATCCAAATAAAATACTAATGATTCAAAACCAAGAAATATTTGTTGAGATAGTAAATTAATAACAAGCTTGTACTCATCCATGTTGTTGTAAGCAGGACTGATACATATGCCTATTGAGACTAACAACTAACCAAATGGTTACAATATTACCCAAGCGACAGAAGCTAAGTTCCAAGTATGTCTATTAGAACCATCGACGAATTCTAAATACACCAGATCACCCATAAAAACCTACCAAAGAAGATAAAAAATACCATCATCACCATGAGTCTCATAGACACAAACAAAAACTATGTACAATATTTACAAAACGAAGCACATGCTAGGAAATAGCCTAGGAAAAATACTTCTTAAGATAGAGCCCATTTATGGGTTCCTACAACACGTTTCCTTGAAATTCAACCAACTCATATGCACCTTTATTCAATACCTTATTCCCAATAAAAGAACCATACAACATGGGTTTAAACTTACCTACCCCCAAGGTGCCTTTGTCTTCATCATAGATGGTCAGCCCTAGTATTGCACCAAGAATTTTGCAACTCCCAGAGGCTATTCCACTTTACTTTATCAACCCAGGGTTCGTATAAACTTGGAGGTGACAGTTTTATACACACAACAGATGCATTCAAATCGTGTCATCCTCTTTTGAGTCCTATGAGCATGTGATATTTCTAGGGCTTGTGAGTGAAGTCTATCACACTTCTGATTTAGACCTATAATTACCAGTGACTCAAAATCATTACTCTATTAACCATAAAATGACTATTTTGAAGCAAGGAAAGTATATCTACAAGGAAATAAATCTACAAATTAAGTTATAGTAAGAAATGGAAGAAAACTAGGCATCTTCATGAAGTAAATTGCTGAATTGAAATTGCAGAAAGAAGACTAATCTAATTACACATTGTTGGGCCAAATGGCTAAACACACTATGTCTACTTCATGCCTTAACAGTTGGGTGTGGAGCTTGATTATCTTCTTTATTTAGATGTATCATTGCGTTGGACCCCTATTCTTGTCGCCCGTAGTTTAATCAATTCCAGGGCGGTCCAAGGGGGTAACGACGACATTTTTGGAGCCTTCCCCTCACGGGGAGTTTCAGGGGAAATGCCTCTGAAGCTAAAAACAGATGTAAATTTTCGTTGTAAAATACTGTAATTTCATATTCAATTTGAGCCATTCATTAGGCAGATGATCTGATGGTAGAAGTTATGTTTAATTTAGGGTTTTTTTCCCTAGAAGGAAACTTCTCGCTTTGTATGAGGGTATTGTATTGCAGCTGCGTATGGTATGTGTATTATGAGCGAGAAACAGAAAGTGGGACTTTGAGAGAGAGTAGAGGATATTATAGTGGATCTGTTTTCAGTTGTGTCTCTAGATCCTGCTCGATAATATAAAGGAAGGACTAGTTGTTCGGGGTGGACGTAACCCAAATTGGGTGAACCACGTATATCTATGTCTCTCTTGTTTTATATGTTTTCTATGTTTTTGTTTCTGCATATTTTATGTGTTCCATTCCTCTGTAATATATAATTTTCTAACAACTGGTATTAGAGTCGAAGGTCTATTTGGCTGATAAACTCACAGGAAATAAGGGTTCCTGGTTCGAGTGGAGCAATGGCAGAAGATCGTAGGTTTAGGGTCGAGAAATTTAATGGAAAAAACTACCCACTGTGGAAGATGCACATGGAAGATTATCTGTATCAGAAAGATCTATGCCTACCATTGAGTGGAAAAAAAAATAAGCCATCGATTATGATAGACACATAATGGGATATTATCGATAGAAAGGCACTTGGAACAATACGATTGTGCCTCGTGGCATCGGTAGCCTTCAATATTCGAAGGAAACAACAACAGAGGGTTTAATTATGGCATTGGAGAAACTATATGAAAAACCCTTGGCCTCAAATAAGGTATTTCTTATGAGATTTTTATTTAATATGAATATTTCAAATGGTGGATCTGTTGTTGAGCATTTAAATTAATTTAATGCGGTTACTAGTCAGTTAAGTTCTATAGGGGTATGTTAGCCCCCTATGAGATTTTTGTCAAGCAAAAAAGTGGCTAAATTGTTTTATGAACCTTCAGGGGATACATTTCCCATGAAAATATCTCATCCTTGAAGCCTCTGTGTGTCCATTGCCTTTAAAAAGACCCTCACTACTGTTTCCATCCAAAAAGGGGCTCATTGGTTGTAAACAATTGTGCTCAAATAGGCCTTCTTTCACCCCTTGTATCCTTGTAGAATTTCCCATTTTAACCCTTTTTCCCCTTTGTAAAAATCTCCCTTTTCACCCCCAAATACCTCCCTAAACCCTCTAAGTCATCCCCATTCCCCTTTAAAGTTCACGAAAACCTTTTGTTTGGCTTGAAAACCCTTCATTCTCTCTACCGTTACCCCTTTTAAGCCTTAAAAACACCATTTTCAGGCCAAAAAACCCATATTTTTTAGATGTCAATCTAGTCCCCTCGGCCCAGCCCCAAAGACATTTTTCCCCACATGACCCGAGCGCTAAAACTAAGCGCTAGCCCATAAAGCGCTTATCGCAATTGGATAAATGAGTATCGGGAGCGCTATCCACCGTCGATTTCCCGGTAATCCGACGGTCATCGCGGGCACCTTCGCTCTCCGTTCACCCCACCGATCACATCACAACCGTCGATCTGATCCACAGATCAATGACCCACTTTTCATCCGCCCCGGTGGTCCCCGCAATCACGCCTCGTACAAACCGGTGGTTTCCATCGCACCGCCTTTGGAAGGAAGGCCGTATTTCTCGTTCGGCAGCGATTAGCGTCACCGGCCGACACGTGGCCTTAGGATGTTTTGAAAACCACTTTCATTGCGTGTTAAATATCGACTGCGTGCCCGACGTGATATTTTTGTACACCATCCGATCTGTGGCCGGCCATCCGACGGCGTTCGCGCCCCAAAGCTGCTCGGGTGATAATCAAAGCAAAAAGGACCCATGGCCCACCATCAGTATCCTTCTGATGCGTTTACAGTCGTCGATCTCCTCCTGAGATCAGACAGTCCAGATCAAATCCTCGCCCCCACCATGGAACCAGGTCCCACTGCTAGAGCTCCATGTCACCTGCCTTCGTGAATTTTTCCCATTTCTTTTGTATTCCGCCTGATTTCCAAAACCCTTCCATCATTTATCTTCTATCGTCGATCATCGCCCCATGCAATGATCAAGTGATTCGCGTGCACCCCTACATAGTTCCGCGACCTGTCCTCCAGTCCTCCACTACATCCACCATCCCCATGCATGGATTTCTTAACATGTTTACGTGTTTTGCAGGGTTACCGGTGGTGAAAACTGCCACTGTTCACAGTCACTATTCCAGTGACACAGAGCACAAAGAAGGCCATTGTTAGACCTTGATTTTGCAAGAAATGTTCGAGGAGGTCTCTGCAGGAAATATTTCATCAAATTATGGTGTTCAACACTGTTAAACCTCCCCAACACCATTAAAACTCGAAATTTCACAGACAGAGAACAATAAGGGAGCGGAAAAGAGTATCAGTGAAGAACCAGAGAATTTAAGACCTGTGATTGAATATTGTTGAGCGTTAATTAATGTTTTAAAGACAAATGTACCAGATTGAAGACCTCATGGCTATCACAGAGGTCCTAGTAAGGGTCCAGCGCATAGAAAACGGCATCACCAGTGTTCCACATCAACAGAAGTTTCCTCCCATGAAAAGACGAAGTGCCCATACAATTTCGATTCTATACCGTGTTCCTGAGAAGATCTCTGCCCTAACAACAGTCCTGGTGCTACCAAACGCATTTGTTACACAGTATGGCAAACCTCATAATATCTACTTGCCTTTTTTTTTATTCACCAGAGTACTGCAGAGGTCCTACAACAAAGTACATCAAAGACATACCTGAAGTAAATTTCAGCCTAACGAAGACCACTCTTTCACCGAAGGAGTACCGGGAATTAAATTGCATATACGTTAAAGAAGAATGGGTCTCAACCCTCATCTGACTCTATTTTAATGTTTCATTTAGTGTTTCATCTACCTCCCCCACTTCTCTTCCAGCTATAAAACTCATGAAGAAACTCATTGCAAGGTTGTTGATTGGATATCTCTGAACTATAAGTTGTTTCTCTTGAGACATAGTTCTCTGTGTAAAGTTGTAAGATAGGCCGAGGAAGATGTTTTCAAACTGAATTTCAAGCTATTGGAAAATGTTGTACATGACTGGTGTTGCTCTTTAATATGACAAGCACATTTCTTTGGATCCTGATTTAAAGCAGTGGTGATGTTTCCTTACTTTGTCTCCGTTTTTCTGTCGTAGTTTCATCACATTTCATTTTCTCCTTGGCACACATCAGAAATCTGGCATAGGATTTACCCTTGCTTGGTACCCTATGTTTTTTCTCTCCCTGCCTTTAGTGTTTTATGCTATATGTGTTATCTAAGCACTGATTCAAAGTTAATTTAACCAATGTAGTGGTCAAATATATAATGCTAACTGATGTGTGAATTAATGAATCTATTCTTAGATGTTCTTGTTAGGCTTTAATTGAATGAATTGAGATACTGGGAGTTTAGAACTCTGTCTCTGTCTTACTAGGGCCCTTTTCAATTAATTGAACCTTTCTAAATTCCCTTAAGCTGGATGCCAAAGCATTGAGAGTTCAAAGTCTCTCCCTGATCTCAGGTTTTCACCTTTGTGTTTAAATATTTAATGTTTTCTTGTCTAAAGAGTTAACCTTTTGGGTATTGGATCACAGGTTGTCCAATGGCATGTCCTGTCCCTGGATCTGATTCCCGAGAGGTCACCTTGGAGGTTTCCTTGCCTTTCACCTTCCTTCTTACCATTTCAAGCCACACTATCATCTTTAAGATCCAATGCTTTAGATGACTAGCCCAACTGAAAGCTCGCATATCGAATAGCAAGTAAACCCTTTCTTGACTCCATTGCCCAATGGTATCGAGCGTTCTATGAGTTATCTCCTTTGCCTAAAATCCTCTTTATACAGCCTTATGTCATTTTGAACCCTTCCTTCCTGATTCCCAACAAACAAACCCGTGCCTATAACTAGCCTAATATCTTAACACATAAGCTTCAAAGACATAAAGCCTTTTAATTTATAGAGAGATCCATCTTTGGACCCAGGAGGGCTAGATCCTAAGGTCTAAAAGTGGTTCTGATGTTGTCTCATCTTTTGGTATTGCCAACTTGCCAAAACATGGGAACCCTAGCATAATGGTGACTCTGCTGGGGAATCGAACTTTGAGTACCCTTAACTGCTATATCCGGTCTTGTGTCCCATTGCAGTCACCAACATAATGGAGACTCCACTGGAGACTTTCTAAGTATTTTCCATCTTACTACATCACAAGAGCCTCAGAAAGCCAAAAATATCTGGTTAGGTTGGCAGTGACACACTCCCACTTGTAATTCACTTTCTGCACCACTTGTTGTGTTTCTCCCACACTCTTAGACAAAGTCTAGAAAGGGCCAGATAGCCTCCATATCTCACTCTCTTTCAGAGGTGAAATATCTAGTAAAATCCCTCCCATTCCATCTCTGGTTAGAGTTTGCTATGTTTTGAGGATATCCTTGAAAAGGGACATTACATAAGCACTGTGGTGGACAGTGTACCCCCTAGAAACACCCTAAACCTTCCACCTAGAGACTCCATAGTTCCTTAAAGATCAAAGACTCCACTGGTGATCAGTAGGCCTGATGATTATCTTAGTTCACATAAGGCTCCACTGGGAGACCAGAGTCCACAACAACATCATCCATAACAGAAGTAACAAGTAGGGTTAAGCTGCTTGATTCAAAGACAACATTCTGGCTTCAAGAGCCATTCATACAAGAGCTTATCCCGACCCAAACCCACCTGAAATAGTTGACAACCCGAAGAGAATTCTCAGGAAATCTCCTACAACTAAAGGGTCAACTATTTCCAGACACATCCATAAAGCTAACTCTGCACCAGAAGACTTTACAACTCTATCAGACATTCATCTTGACCCAGTCCTACCAAGAAGATTCCCAAGAACTAGGTCATTCAGTGTTATAGACCAGCCAGACCTTGAGTTTCCCAGGTCACCATCTCATAGTGGTCAACACATTAGGGACGGAGAGACCCCTCCATCTATACCTTCTGATATTCATTTCATTCAAAACTTGGGACTCTGCCATCCTAAATCTGCTCAACGGACTTATGCTGGTCCTAGTAGTCCTGTCATCCTTATACCAGCTGCTCAAGCCAACCCCTTACCTCCTTAGAACATCATCATGGTAGCCTGGTATGCACCCTTGGTTTTACCTCAGCCTCTAGTGCCTTTGCCCAATGATTATCAATCAAAGATCCCACACTTCACTGCAAAAGAGTCCACCACAGCTTAGCACCACGTAGACAGGATGGAAGATTATTTTGACTACATGGAGATAGATGATGATACAGTCAAAATGAGAATCTTTGCCCAGAGCTTAGGAGGTGATGTGAAAAAATGGTTTAAGGGCCTACCTCCTAACAGCATCCAAGATCTTCCTGCTCTATATCAGACCTTCATAAATAAATGGGAAGTTAAGGCCAACCCTCTCCAAATCTTAACAGAATACAAGAACCTAAAATGAAACATCGGAGAGAGTGTCCATGACTACTCTACAAGGTTCAACAACGTCTACAACGCTCTTCCTCCACATATGAAACCTCCCCAAGGTTTGGCCCTAGTGAAATACCCTGAAGGCTTTGATGCTGATATGGCCTACCAGCTTAGGGAGAGAGATTACAACACATTGGAAGACATGCAAAAAGGAGCAGTGAGTGTAGAGGCTAACCTAATTGAGAAGAAAGCAAGAATGAGGGCTGAGAAAAGGGTGCAATATAGAGATGACACTATAGTTTCCACATCTAACCCCAATTATGACCGTCTATCTAAAAAAATGGAAAAGCTACAGAAAATGATGGAAAAAATGGTTGTCACAGTTAGTAATCAAAACAAAAACCAAGGCCATAACTAGAACCAGAACTTTAGAAGAAACAACACCACCCCCAACAGACAAAGAGAATCAAATCAGCAAGTCATTCCCCCATTCCAATAGAACTTTCTTGATGAAGATGAGGGAATCATAGAAGAGTCCTAGGGGAACACAATAAACATGTTTGAAATAGATAACTCAATCCATAACTGTTCCACAGAGGAAGATCAGCCCTCACCCTCATATCGGGATGAGGAAATATTAGAATCTGAGAAATACAGACTTGGATTTGAAAGTGCCATCATGCAGGTCAGAGAACAGTATGAACTTGGAAGCAAAAAGAGCCTAGACAATTCCAAGCCCAAAGCTACTGAGATTACCATTAAGAAAAGGCCCGAGAAAACTTCTAAAGTAACTGCTGAAAGTAACAAATCAACAACAGAGAGTTCTAGGAAAAACAATGAAAAAGACAACCAAAACATTGATAAACAAAGTCAACCAACCAACAACACTAGCACTGCAGTTAGTGCTCCTGATAAAACAGTTCCTAATCCTGCACATAGTGAAAATCAGCACGTTGATTCAGCCACTAAGGTACTGGCTAACAAAACAGAGTCGAGTATTACAAAGAGTCAATCCCTCTTCAGTTTGGAGAGTGAGATTGAAAAATTTAAAATATCTGTCCCACTCTCTGAGCTGGCCACTCACGATGTATATAAAGGCCAAATTTTGAAAGCATTAAATCTAGGGGAAAACAGTGACACCGTCAATCTGAGTGATGATCAACCAACCCTTCTGTTTGGTCTAAATATAGAGGGAAAGTTTCGGGAAGGGGTAGTACCTCGTTTTTACATCAGTCTCAATATCCATGACAAAATCCTTCACAACGCAATGCATGACTCTGGAGCATCACACAAACTAATGCCTAAGGTAGTTATGGAAAGGTTAGGCCTAGAAATAACCCGACCCTACAAATATTTATATTCATTCGACTCTAGCAGGGTAAAGTGCCTAGGCCTAATCAAAGACCTGTGTGTGAACTTGACCCAGATCCCAGCCAAATGTATGGTCATGGATGTTTTAGTGGAAAATGTTCCACTTAAGTATGGCATGTTGCTATCAAGGTCATGGGGAGCCAAGCTACAGGGTACAATGCAGATGGATGGGGCATATGCCACAATCCCTATTTTCAGCCAACTTAGGAGACTGTATAGAGAGGCACAAATGAAATTCTTGGTCAGCAGCCCTGAAAAGCCTAAAAATTCACCTTTGTACTCTGTACACACAGATCTAAACTCCTTCATCCTTTGCAATGATGAATCCTTAGAGGAGCCAGAGCCAAAAAACAGAGATACGAACAGCGAGATAGTGCCCATAGATTTCAACACAATGGCCACTCTAGACTCAGAATAAAATGAAGATGAAATCTGTGGACAATGCACTAAAAACGAAACTCTGAGTAAACAAGAAGCAGAATGTAAATAGTTGGCTAGTCACCCCTCACAAGCTCATACACCACACCAAGAACGAAACCACCCACAATCCAACGCAGACCCTGTAACACAACTGACCAGTGAAACACACATTAGGGAGGGAAATGGTGATAAACCCAAGAAATAACCCTTATGGGAGATGAATTTTGATGGGTCATGCACCAGAAGGACTGCAGGAGCAGGAGTGTGGTTACATAACACAGAGAGTGACTATGCAGAGAGTCATGCCTTCAACCTGAAATTCAAATGTACAAATAATATCGCAGAGTACGAGGCTCTTATCCTAGGCTTGAATTTGTTGAAAAAATTAGGAGCCCACAGGATAGCTGTGCATGGAGACTCGGAGCTAATCATAAAACAAGTGAATGGTGAATACACAGCGAAACACCCTAGGCTAAGAGTGTACAGGAATGACGCTATGGATTTATTGAAGACCTTTTTGGAATATGAACTAGTATTTATTCCTAGGAGTCGGAATGTAATTGCAAATGGATTAGCCTGTATAGCTAGTTCATATCACAAGCCTCCCAATGACCAACAAATCATCATTCAGACAAAGTTCAGACCTGCTGTCCCTGATAATGAGAAATATTGGCAGGTTTTTGAGGGTGATAAGCAAATTGAGGATTTCCTGATAGGCAGAAACGAGTTTGAATTCTCTGATTCAGACTCTAAATCCAGAGATAGCTACCTTAGTGAAGAACCCTTAGACGAGGAAGAACCACCCTGTAACATAAAAATAAACACTTTAAACAAAAAAATTAGAAATCTAAAAGAAGGATGTAAAAACGCATATAAAGAGGAAGTAGAGGTGCTACAGTCAAAAGATAAAATCATACCCTGAGGTCTGGCACCTTTAGAGGACCTGTTTGACTTTGACGATGTAGCGAAAAAACCCACTATAGAACACTCAGACTCTGATGTTGAAGAATGCAACATAGGTGCAGAAGGTAAGCCTAAGATGATAAAATTGGCTAAGTCCTTACCAGTAGACATGAAAAGGAAATACATTGACTTATTCAAAGAATTCATTAATGTGTTTTCCTGGAGCTACAAGGACTTAAAGGCTTACGACACAAACATCATACAACACAAAATACCTTTGAAAGAAAACTAGAAACCCTTCAGACAGAAACTTCGCAGAATAAACCCAAAACAATTACCTACAGTAGAAAAGGAAATAAAGAAGATGTATGAGGCAAGAATAATTGTCCCTGTGAGGTTATTTAATTAGGTCTCAAACCTTGTAGTTGTGAGAAAGAAAACAGGTGAGATAAGACTGTGCATATATTTCAGGAACCTTAACAGAGCCTCACTCAAAGAAAATTACCCCCTACCGATGATGGAACATATCCTGCAGAGGGTAGTTGGCTCAAAGCGGATCTCCCTGCTAGATGGTTTTTCAGGCTATAATCAAGTGTTAGTACTCCCAGAATATCAACTCAAGATTGCTTTCACCACTCCATGGGGCACCTTTATGTACATAAAAATTCCTTTTGGACTGATGAATGCTAGTGAAACCTTCCAACGAGCAATGGACATAACCTTTTCGGAGGAAATAGGGCACTTCATTATCATCTATTTGGATGACATAACACTCTAGTCCAAGACTAATGAAGAACACCTAAGGCATCTGAGAAGAGTTTTTGAAAAATGTAGAAGGTTTGGTCTATCATTGAATCCTAAAAAAACTGTTTTTGGGCTGCAAGAAGGTAAGCTCTTGGGCCACATTATATAAGAGAATGGAATTAAGATAGACCCACAAAGAGTTGAGGGAATACTTCAGATCACACACTCGAGAAACATTAAAGAGTTGCAATCCTTTATTGGGAAAATTAACTTCCTAAGGAGGTTTATTCCCAACCTAGCTGAACACCTCAGGAATATGACTAACATGCTAAAGAAATGTGTAGGAGTTAAGTAGACTATAGAGGCTAAAAAATCTTTTGAATCAGTAAAAATTTCACTCACGCAGGCTCTTGTCCTAATTAGCCCAGATTTCTCAAAATATTTCCTAATATTTTCATTTTCCTCCGAGCATACAGTGGCTACAGTCCTACTGCAGAAAAATCCAGAGGGAGTGGAACAACCTATTACTTTCTTCAGCAAGGCTATGAGGGATGCACCCTTGAAATATAACATAATGGAAAAATAGGCCTATGCCTTGGTAAAGGCCTTGAAAGACTTCAGGGTGTACATAATGAATTCTCACATCATAGCTTATGTTCCAAAATTAGTGGTTAAAAACATCTTGTCCCAAGACCCGAATGGGCAGAGGGGAAAATGGATTGCTGTAATCCTAGAATATGACCTTGAAATAAAACCCACAAAACTGATCAAAGGCTAAGGCTTAGCTCGATTGATGGCTGAATCAAATTTACAAGCCCTTGACATTAACATGGTAGATGCCTTGGATGAGCAGGAAGGACTGCCTGATCCCATAGTTGAGGAACAATTTCAGAACTCTCCTTGGTACTATGATACCCTTTATGTGCTCACAAACCTCAATGCCCCTTTAGAACTATCAAAGACTAAGGCCAGATTCCTAAAGCTAATAGCCAGAAACTATTGCATTCTGAATGAATGTTTATACTGGAAAAATACAAATGGCCTATTTCTTAAATGTTTGCCTGAGACTGAGGCGGAGGGGATTAAATAGGAGTTCCATGCAGGAGAGTGTGGAGACCACTTGAACTGGAAAGCCACTACTAACAAAATACTCAGAGCTGGCTATTATTGGCCCACACTTTTCAATGACATCCATAAGATGATAATTTCATGCCATAAATGCCAGATTTTTGAAGGCAAAAGAAAGCTCCTCCCTCTACCTTTACAACCCATCACTGTTGAAGGTCCCTTTTTGCAATGGGGCCTAGATTTCATTGGAGAAATACACCCTGCTTCTTTTGCACAACACAAGTGGATCCTTACAACCAAATACTACTTCACTAAGTGGATAGAGGCCATACCTTCTAGGAATGCCATAGATTCTGTCATCATTAGGTTCCTAGAAGACCATATCCTCTCTCGGTTTGGCTGCCCAAGAAAAATAATCACTGATAATGCTGCTGCTTTTGGATCCAAGAAAATGATTGATTTTTGTCACAGGTATCAAATAGCACTCAGTCATTCAACTGCTTGTTACCCACAAGGTAATGGGCTAGCTGAATCATCAAACAAGGGCTTGGTGACTAATATCAAAAAGCTGCTTGAAGAGAACAAGAAGTCCTGGCACAATAAGTTAGTGCACGTTTTGTGGGCTGACAGGCTTACAACAAAGAAATCCATTGGCATGTCACCATATCATCTTTTTTATGGAACAAAGGCAGTTTTTCCTACCAGCCTTGGGGTACCAGTGATTAAACTCATCCAAGAAATTCAGATAGAAGAAGACAGCATGGTGGGGAGGATAAACCAAACAATTCATCTCCAGCAAACAAGGGAGGAGGTCTATAGCAGAGCTCTGAAAGTTCAGGAAAATATAAAGAAGATGTTCGACAAGAGAACCAAGGCTTCTGACTTCAAACTCGGAGATAAGGTCCTGAAGTGGGACTCAAGGAGAGAAGACAAAGGAAATAACGGCAAGTTTGACAGTTTGTGGCAGGGTCCTTACATCATCCAGGCCACTGTGGGTCCAAATGCCTTTTTTCTGCAAGAGCTAGATGGTACAGAGCTGTTTGGGGGTCCTGTCAATGACAGGATGCTCAAACATTACTACTACTGATTTTCAATTTCCAGCTTCCATTCCCATTGTGAATACCATTGCTATTGTTTTTTTCCAAAGAAAAGAGAAAATGTTTCAAAAAAGAGAAGGAGAGGTTTGTACATGCTCAAAACATGAACCTATGAAGTGCAAAGATTGGCTCTAACACGATCAAAACCTAAGCCAAAGAAGGGAAGACAGCTGGTTCTAACATGCCCAAAATCTGAACCAGCAAAGAAGAAAAGAATAAGCTCAAATAAGCCCAAAACCAGAGCTGAAATGAAGAAAATAAAGTGGCTCTAACAAGCTTAAAACTTGAGTCACAAAGAAAAGAAGGATGCCTCAAAGTTTCAAGTGTTCAAACCTTAAGATTTTGTTGTCCAGTTTTGAAATTTCAGTTCATGTGCAGTTGTCTTTATGCCTTGGATACATAGCAAACTAGACCGCCTAATCCTAGTTTGACTGATTTTAAATTTCTGTTGTAGAATGTAGAGAAGGAATCTGCTGGATAGTTTAATCCCAGCAGATATTAGATTAGGTAGAGAAACATATGAGGCCAACAATTTAATCTGGTCTCATGGAGTAATAAGGGTAAAAATAGAATAGGTTATTTTCCTATTTGTGAAAAATTGATGATGTAAGGGTCCGCAAGTCCAAATGCACTCGGAAGAAAAAATGGTAGGATTGTAATATGGGTAGGTAGATTGTTTGGGAAGGTTCCTGCTGATTTATTATGTTTGTAACAACTGAAATCAAAGAAGAAAGATGGCTCAAATACTAGGCATCTGGCCTACCTCAAATATTATTTCTAAATTCTTGACTCCTTCAAGAAGAAGCCATTCCCATGTGGAGCCACTGTTAGCCCCCTATGAAATTTTTGTCAAGCAAACAGGTGGCTAAATTGATGAGCCTTCAGGAGATACATTTCCCATGAAAATATCTCATCCTTGAAGCCTCTGTGTGTCCATTTCCTTTAAAAATACCCTCACCACTGTTTCCATCCAAAAAGGGGCTCATTGATTGTAACAAATTGTGCTCAAATAGGCCTTCTTTCGCCCCTTTTATCCCTATAGAATGTCCCATTTTAACCCTTTTTCCCCTTTTTCAAAATCTCCCTTTTCACCCCCAAATCCCTTTTCACAAACACCTTTTGTTTGGCTTGAAAACCCTTCATTCCCTCTACCGTTACCCCTTTTAAGCCTTAAAAACACCATTTTCAGGCCAAAAAACCCATATTTTTCATATGTCAGGCTAGCCCCTTTGGCCCGGCCCCAAAGATATTTTTCCCCACACGACCTGGGTGCTAAAACCAAGCGCTAGCCCGTAAAGCGCTTATCGCAATTGGATAAATGAGTATCGGTAGCACTATCCACCGTCGATTTCCTGGTAATCTGACAGTCATCGCGGGCGCCTTCACTCTCCGTTCACCCCACTGATCACATCACAACCGTCGATCTGATCCGTAGATCAACACCACTTTTCATCCGCCCCGGTGGTTCCCACAATCGCGCCTCGTACAAACTGGTGGTTTCCATCGCACCACCTTTGGAAGGAAGGCAGTATTTCTCGTTCGACAACGATTAGCGTCACCAGTCTACACGTGGCCTCAGGTTGTTTTGAAAACTGCTTTCATCACATGTTAAAGATTGACTGGATGCCGGGCACGATATTGTTGTACACCGTCTGATTTGTGGTCGGCCATCCGACGACGTTCGCACCCCAAAGATGCTCGTGTTATAATAGAAGCAAAAAGGACCGATGGCCCACCATCAGTCTCCTTCCGATGCGTTTACAGCCGTCGATCTCCTCCTGAGATCGAACGGTCCAGATCAAATCCTCACCCCTGCCATGGAATTGGGTCCCACCACCAGAGCTCCACGTCACCTACCTTCGTGGATTTTTCCCATTTCTTTTGTATTCTGCCTGATTTCCAAAACCCTTCCATCATTTATCTTCCACCGTTGATCATCACCCCATGCAATGATCAAACGATTCGCGTGCACCCCTCCACAGTTCTGCCACCTATCCTCCAGTCCTCCACTACATCCACCCTCCCCATGCATGGATTTCTTAACATGTTTACGTGTTTTTCAGGGTTACCGACGGTGAAAACCACCACTGTTCACAGTCATTGTTCTAGTGACACAGAGCGCAGAGAAGGCCATTGTTAGAGCTTGATTTTGCAGGAAATGTTCGAGGAGGTCTCTGCAGGAAAGATTTCATCAACGTACGGTGCTCAACACTGTTAAGCCTCCCCAGCACCATTAAAACTTGAAATTTCACAGACAGAGAACAGTAAGGGAGCGGCAAAGAGTATCAGTGAAGAACCAGAGAATTTAAGACCTGTGATTGAAGATTGTTGAGCCTTAATTAATGTTTTAAAGACAAATGTACCAGATTGAAGACTTCATGGCTATCACAGAGGTCATAGTAAGGGTCCAGCGCACAGAAAATGACATCACCAGTGTTCCACATCAACAAAAGTTTCCTCCCATGAAAAGACGAAGTGCCCATACAATTTCCATTCTATACCGTGTTCCTGAGAAGATCTCTACCCTGACAACAGTCCTGGTGCTACCAAACGCGTTTGTTACACAGTATGGCAGACCGCATAATCTCTACCTGCCTTTTTTTTAATTCACCAGAGTACTGCAGAGGTCCTACAGCAAATTACATCAAAGACATACCTGAAGTAAATTTCAGCCTGACGAAGACCACTCTTTCACCCAAGGAGTACCAGGAATTAAATTGCATATATGTTAAAGCAGAATGGGTCTCAACCCTCATCTACCTCTATTTTAATGTTTCATTTAGTGTTTCATCTACCTCCCCCACTTCTCTTCCAGCTATAAAACTCATGAAGAAACACATTGTAAGGTTTTTGATCGGATATCTCTGAACTGTAAGTTGTTTCTCTTGAGACATAGTTCTCTGTGTAAAGTTGTAATATAGGCTGAGGAAGATGTTTTCAGACTGAATTTAAAGCTTTTGGAAATTTTTTTACATGACTGGTGTTGCTCTTTAATATGACAAGCACATTTCTTTGGATCCTGATTTAAAGCAGTGGTGATGTTTCCTTACTTTGTCTCTGTTTTTTTGTCGTAGTTTCATCAGATTTCATTTTCTCCTTAGCACGCATCAGAAATCTGGCATAGGATTTACTCTTGCTTGGTACCCTATGTTTCTGCTCTCCTGCCTTTAGTGTTTTCTGCTATATGTGTTATCTAAGAACTGATTCAAAGTTAATTTAACTAGTGTAGTGGTCAAATATATACTGCTAACTGATGTGTGAATTGATAAATATGTTCTTAGATGTTCTTGTTAGGCTTTAATTGAATGAATTGAGATACTGGGAGTTTAGAACTCTGTCTCTGTCTTACTAGGGCCCTTTTCAATTAATTTAACCTTTCTAAGTTCCCTTAAGCTGGATGCCAAAGCATTGAGAGTTCAAAGTCTCTCTCTGATCTCAGGTTTTCACCTTTGTGTTTAAATATTTAATGTTTTCTTGTCTGAAGAGTTAACCTTTTGGGTATTGGATCACAGGTTGTCCAATGGCATGTCCTATCCCTGGATCTAATTCTCGAGAGGTCACCTTGGAGGTTTCCTTGCCTTTCACCTTCCTTCTTACCATTTCAAGCCACACTATCATCTTTAAGATCCAATGCTTTAGATGACTAGCCCAACTGAAAGCCCGCATATTGAATAGCAAGTAAACCCTTTCCTAACTCCATTTCCCAATGGTCTCGAACATTCTATGAGTTATCTCCTTTTCCTAAAATCCTATTTATACAGCGTTATCTCATTTTGAACCCTTCCTTCCTGATTCCCAACAACCAAACTAAAAACCAAACAAACAAACCCGTGCCTATAACTAGCCTAATATCTTAACATAGAAGCTTCAAAGACATAAATACTTTTCCTTTATAGAGAGATCCCTCTCTGGACCCAGGAGGGCTAGATCCTAAGGTCTAAAAGTGGTTCTGATTTTGTCGCATCTTTTGGTATTGCCAACCTGCCAAAACATGGGAACCCCAACAGTGTAAACATTGATGATGAAGTTAGGGCTATATTATATCTATGCTCATTGCTAGAAAGTTGGAATCGTTTAGTTATGGCCATTATTAACTCTATGTCTGGATCTAATACTTTAAAGTTTGATGATGTTTTTGGTGCTATCCTTAGCGAGGAAATGCGACGGAAAATATCCGGTGAGACATCAGGTAATGCTTTGAGTGCAACGACTAGGGGAAGAAAAATGGAAAGAGGAAAGAGCTCAGCATGTCACAATAAATCAAGGAAATGCATATCCACATCCAAATTATGGATAGTGTGTTAGAAATTCAGAAAGAAACGACACCTGAAGAAAGACTGTAAATCTAGGAAGGTAAAATAAGGAGACGTAGAACAAGAAAACAATCATGAAGCAAATGTGGCAGGTGATGTGTTACAAGATGCTTTGATTCTTTCTTTAGCAAATGTTACTGATTCCTGGGTGGTAGATTCAGGGGCCTCATTCCATGCCACACCTGATAAGAAATATTTTCATGACTATCATCAAGGAGATTTTGGATAGGTTCGTCTAGGTGATGATATACCCTGTAAAATCATTAGAATGGGTAAAGTTATCGTAAAACCACGGAGTGGAAACCAATGGTTATTAAAGGAGGTAATACATGATCTGTATCTGAAGAAAAAATTGATTTCAACAGGGCATTTAGGTGGTGAAGGTTATGTGACAACATTCACAGAAAAAGGAGAAAAAGGTTGGTACATTGTACTCATGTAATGGTATTTCTAACTTTGTTAATAATTTAACTTCCAAAGGAGCAGATGCAACATTATGGCATCATAGGCTCGGACACATGAGTGAGAAGGGGATGAAGATTCTTCAATCAAGAAATTTGTTGTCGGGTTTGAAGTATATCGATTTGGATTTATATGAGAATTGTATTTATGGAAAACAAAAGAGAGTCAGATTTTTTAGAGTTGGGAGATAAAAGAAGAGCAAAAGATTAGAGCTTGTGCATACAAATCTATGGGGACCTGCTCAGGTATCATCTCTTGGTGGCTCTCATTATTATGTTACTTTTATTGATTATGAAACTAGAAAAACTTGGATTTATTTTATTCAGAATAAATCTGATGTATTTGATACTCTCAAGAAATGGAAAGCTTTGGTGGAGATTGAGACATGAAAGAAGTTAAAGTGTCTGAAATCAGACAATGGAGGTGAATATTGCAGTAAAGAGTTCGATAGGTACTTTTCAGAGCATGGAATTCGCAGAGAGAAGAGAGTTCCAAGAACACCACAAGAAAATGGTGTGTGAGAAAGGATGAACAAAACAATCATGGAGTGTGCAAGGTGCATGAGATTGCATGCGTGATTTCCCTTACATTTTTGGGTAGATTTTGTAGATATTGTTGTTTATCTTATAAAGAGAGGGCCTTCAAGTTCCTTGGATGGTGGTATTCCAGAGGAGGCATGGACAGGTAAAAAGGTAACACTAGTACAAAATGTCTAATTACTTACTAAAAAATCGTCTAAAATTTGCATATAAATGACTATTTTTTGGTTGGTGACCAATAGTATCTAACTTACAGTATCTTATAACGCGACCAACTTTTAGTCATTTTTAACTTAATAATTAATTGGTTGTCTCAACTTTATTTTCTAGTAGTATATTTAGTCATAATTTTTGTCATTAATTTAGTCATTGACTTAGTCATTAATTTCCACAATTAATGACCAAATATACAAAAAATTATATTACTAAATTATCACCCGAGAAAACTAATTAATAACTAAACAAATATGACTAAAATGTTGGTCATGCTATAAGATACTATAAATTAGCTACTAATAGTCATATATATGCAAATTTTAGTCATCGTTTGAAACCAATTAATGACCAAAGAAATATGACTAAATTTTGGTTGTATTATAAGATACTGTAAATTAGCTACTAATAGTCATATATATGAAAATTTTAGTCATCGTTTGAAACCAATTAATGACCAAAGAAATATGACTAAATTTTAGTCGTGTTATAAGATACTGTAAATTAGCTACAAATAGTCGTATATATGCAAAATTTAGTCGTCATTTGTAATCACAAATTTATCATTGGTAGTTTCATATTCATTATATAAATGATTGCTTTAGTAGTTTATATTAATTTCATTTACTTTCATTAACAAACATTATAAGAAACTAATTTAGCCATATATTCATTTTATTTGTGTTGATTATTAATCAACATAAACTAATAATTTAGTATTTTTAGATTGATTTTATGTGTTCATTATTAATCAAAATAAATTAATTAGTATGATTTTGCAACTAAATTTAAAAAAAAAAAAGTCAAAATGTAAATGTTCATCTAATATGAAAACACACAATTACATATGTTAATTACAATACTAAATAATATCAAGTGCAACTGTAAACAATTTCAACCACATAAATTATATTATATAAAATATCAAGTATTACGATATGAGTTTCTAACTTAATATTTGTTGGAGTAAAATTTACACATGAAATATTGTTTCATCACTTCAAAACATTATCATTGTGTTGCCAAGGCATTGAAGGTTAATTCACCAACTCTGAAGACTTCACCATCAATCTCTATGTGTGTGTGTTATGTGGGATATTGTCTCTATAGGTACCACTAGAATAATTCTCTTCTCTCTCTCTTTCTCTTTAATTTTCATTTTGCTGCTCCTGTTTTATTGTTCTCCTTTTTCTTCAATTCCTTCTTCTTACCATCAATACTGAGTTCCTTTTCTGAAAAAGGAAGAAGATAAAATGTAGATTATAAGACATGAAATATGATCAACAATGAAATATAAGCTAAAATAGACTATAAAGAATTTATACGATATATACCTCAACATTGACAATATTGTCAATGTAGATAGAAAATATTTCCGAAAGATTTTATATCTACATTACGGATCACAAAAGTCTTAGATCTAAAATAATATTGTCAATGCCATTTTTCCCCAGAAAAGGAAGAAACTCGAAAAAAAATTCTTCAGTTGGGCAATAGTGGCTTCTATGCGGCCAGATGACATTTATAAAAAAAGAAAATAAAACATCACCATAGAAAATAACACCTTAGTAAAATTAGTATTCAACCTTAAATTAAATATTAGGCACAATCATGGCAACTAAGTTACATGCGAAAAATATCAAGTTGTAGATTACTTATACAATGTGGGACTGCAAACAAAACTCCTAGAAAATGTCAAAGCTAAGTCTAGAATAAATTGAAATGAAGTAAAAAGTATACAATAATGGGATAGCCTCATATAAATGTATATAGTCAGATAATGTATAATGCTAAGTGAATATGTCCAAGGCTAGAGGTTGATGATGTCAAGAATTCCCAAGTATGTTATGAAACCAACTCCAAAAATAGAAGAGAAGAGAGATCAACACCTTAGAAATCAACCACTTCGAGGGGGAAACCTCCAATACATTACATAAATGAAAAATTCTTGGATGATACAAATGACAAAACCTCCTTCTATATATAGGGGTCCATGGGATCAAAATATAATCCTAGCTGACCTAACAATAATAATGTAAGGGAACAATAATAACACTATGGAGGTTACAGGGGCACAACAAAAACAATAAGGGGGCTACACTAATAAAAATAAGGGACTACACTAGTAATATGGTGACCTAACATGCCCCTCTCCTTCAAAAAAGTGTTTTCCTCAATGCTTGAGTAGCTCTAGATGCTTCTGTAGAAAAATCTCATCCTCCCATGTAGAATCTTCAGTGGGTAATTTCTTCCACTTGACGAGATACTCTGAAATTGATCGATTTCGCAGTTGTCGAGTTCTTGTTTCCATGGATGTTTCAAGTTCCAATATGATTTTTCCTTCCTCATCAAGTTCTAGCAATATTTTTTGAAGTAGAAGTTTGTCACCTATAACCTTATTTAAGCATGAAACATGGAAAACTGGATGCACTCGCGAAGAAGAAGGAAGCTCCAATTTGTATGCCATAGTACCAATCTTTTGCAACACCTTGTAAGGACCAAAGTATTTTGGCGATAATTTATTATCCTTCTTAGTGTGCTTGAGGGACATTTGTTTGTATGGTTGTAGACGTAAAAATACCCAGTCTCCTACATCAAAACTTCTCTCGCTGTGATGTTGATCTGCCTGTTGTTTCATTCGATTTTGTGCCAAATTGAGGTTATCCTTTAAGAGTTGGAGAACTTGTTGTTGATGCTCAATGTGATCTTCCACTGCTTGCACCTTAGAATTTTCTCTTAAATATGATGTGATGGACGATGGATGATATCCATAAAGTGCCATAAATGGGTTCATTTTTGCTGCAGTATGGAAGGAAGTGTTATACCACCATCCTGCCAGAGGTAACCACTTGACCCATTGAGTTTGTTTATCAGATACAAAACAAAACAGATATCCTTCCAAACATTTTTTCACTATATCAGTTTGACCATCAGATTGAGGATGATAAGATGAGCTATGAGCTAGTTGAGTACCCAAACAAGAAAATAATTCCGTCCAAAAATTTCCAGTAAAAATGGGATCTGTGGGGCTTACCATAATCTTTGGGTTTCCATGTAGCTTTTGAATTGTTTCCATAAATGCAGTAGAAATTGTACTTGATTTAAATGGATGATATAATGCACAAAAGTGTGCATACTTGGTAATTCTATCAACTACCACCATGATGACACCCTTTCCTTCGAACTTAGGTAAACCTGTGATAAAAGCCATTGAAATATCCTCCCAACGTTGACTTGGAATGGATAAAGGTTGTAGAAGACCCGAGGTCTTAATTGTCTCAACTTTATTTTTCTGGAAAACAAAACATTCTGCCACAAACTTTTGAATATCAGATTTAAGGCCATCCCAAAAAATTCTTTCTTCACCTTGTGGTAAGTTTTTAAAAATACTGAGTGTCCTCCTAAAGGAGAAGTGTGCAATTCCAAAAGAATAATTTTTTTTTTTTTTAATTTGGGAATTCTTACAAAGATATAAGCGATCTTTGTACCATAAGGAATCATTTTTCAAACTAAATGTATCATAAGTACTAGGATCTCACTTCAACTTTTGAATGAGTGTCCACACTTCTTCGTCCTTCTTCCATTCATCTCTTGCTTCGGTTATCCAATATGGTTGGATAATATAAATTGCACAAAGCAATGCTTCCACCTCTTTATCCTTTCTTGAGAGTGCATCTGCAACAACATTTAGCTTCCCTTTTTTGTAAATGATTTCAAATTCATAACCTAACATCTTTGTGACCCATTTTTTCTTCTCTTCTGAGGATAGTATTTGTTCCAAAAATTGTTTAAGACTATCATGATCAGTTTTTACCTTGAAGTGCCTTCACATTAGGTAAGGTCGCCATTTCTTTAGTGCATGTAGTATTGCCAACATTTCCTTCCCATAAATAGCTTTTTGTAAACAATTTCCTTTGATTGGATGAATTTCAAAAGAAATTGGTCTTCCTTCTTGCATTAACACATCACCAATTCCATTTCCTAAGACATCACATTCCACAATAAAGGTTTTTGTGAAGCCTGGCGTAACTAAGACTGGTGCTAGGCACATTTCCTCTTTAAGATGTTCAAAGGCCTTAGCTGCTTCAGGAGTCCATGAAAATGCATCTTTCTTCAATAATGTTTTTAGATGTGCTTCTATTCTTCCATAATTCTTAACAAACTTGCGATAATACGTTGTTAACTCGAGAAATCCTTGCAACTGCTTTATGGTTGTGGGGAATTTCCATTCCTTAATGGATTTAATTTTGTTAGGGTCTACCTTAACACCCTCATGAGATACAATATGACCCATATATTTCACCTCTTGTACTCCAAAAAAAATTTGGATGTTTTTTTATATAATTGTTTCTCCTCGAATAGTTTGAGCACCCTGTCAACATATTGAACATGATCCTTCCAAGACCTGTTGTAGATTAGTATGACATAAAAAAATACTATCACAAATTTTCTAAGGAAGGGTTTGAAAATGGAATTCATCAACCCTTGAAATGTAGGAGGTGCGTTGGTAAGGCCAAAAGGAATGACCAAAAATTCATAATGATCCTCATGAGTTCGAAATGTTGTTTTCAGAATATCTTCAGTCTTCATTCTAATTTGATAATATCCTAAACAAAGATCCAACTTGGTAAAATAAATAGCGCCGTGTAATTCATCCAATAATTCATCAATCACAGGAATGGGAAATTTATCTTCAATAGTGAGCTTATTGAGCTCCCTATAATCCAGACACATGCACCATGATCCATCCTTCATGTGCACCAATACTAGTGGAGCAAAGAAATAACTTTGACTAGGTTGAATTATACCAGCTTCTAACATTTCTGCAATCATACGTTCAATTTCGCTCTTTTGGACATAAGGATATATGTAAGGCCTGAGGTTTGGAGGAACACTTCCTGGAATCAAATGAATAGCATGATCATGATCACGAATAGGTGGGAGTCCTTTCGGAGTATCAAACACCTTGGAATGATTGTCCAAGTCTTTTTGGAGATATGGAGAAATATATTATTTTGATGTTGGAACGTCTAGTGAGCATAATTGTGAAATTACACCTCATTTTTATTTCTTCAGAAGCTTTGTCATGACATTAGAGCTTATTATCTTTCCCAGCTTCCTTGTGATACCCCGTAATTCAATTTCCTTTCCTTCCGAAAAAAAATTCAAGAAAAGTTCTTGAAAATTAAAAGCTATTGTCCCCAAAGATTATAACCATTGTACTCCTAGTACAACATCAACACCTTCCATTGGAATGGAAATCATTGGAATATTCAATAAATATTCCCCCATGGTTAGCTTCATATTATGGCATTTTCAAGAGCAATATATAGTTCCTCCATTTGCAACCATGACTTGGCATTCTGGTGTTGGGTATAGGAAACAATTCAATTCCTTGGCTACCTTACAATGAATAAAATTATGGGTGCTACCTGAATCAATCAACACTATTACCTTTTTCTTCTTGATATGTCCTTCTATATTGAGAGTTGAGGAGTGGTAATTCCTTCCAATGCATTACACGATATGGTCAAACTCATTTATTATTCTTCTAGGGTTGGTTCCTGGTGTATATCCTCTTCTTTTGAAGGTTTTTGTTCATTTTCTTCCTCCTCTTCACAATCTATGTAAAACAATTTCTTCTCAGCACACCTATTACCTTTAGTGTATTTGATATCACAACTGTAGCAAAGCCCTTTTGTTCTTTTTTCTTTCCAATTGTTGTGGTGTCAACCTTGTAGGTTGTGGAAGTCTAGGAGTAGCAATACTTCCATATTTATAGATGTGAGTGGTAGGCTTCCTTGTCGCCATAATTTTACATTCAATTTTTCTTGCCAACCTGAATGCCTTCTCTGATGAATCAGATTCCCAAACGCGAACTTCATGTTTGATGTTATCCTTTAAATTCCCTATGAAGACATCAATCATGTGTTCCTCTGGAATATCAATTACCCTTATATTCAATTTTTGGAAGTTCTCAATGTGCTCCACAACTGAACCCTTTTGTTTGAGATTTATCAATTGGCTAAAGAAGGTGTTTCTCTTTGTATCCTCATAATGTGCTATCATTTCCTTCATAAAAATTAACGAAGTGACAATTTTTTTATGGGATCAAAAACATCGATACCATACAAATGTAATTTTTTCTAAATGTAAAGTTACAATGTGTACCTTTTGTGTGTTTTGCACATTATTGAGATCAAAATATTGCCCCATATGTAGTATCCATGTTACGGGATCCTTGCCATCAAACTTACTCATATCCATATTTGGAATATGGTGGTTCTTCCATCTAGAGTTTATGAAATCACGATTAATATTTATTTTGTTCTCATCATGAGTTTCCTCTACTATATTTTCAGCATTAGGAAACATTTGTTGTATCAACTTTGTCAAACCTTCCATGTGTGAATTTAGATCATTCTTCATATTTTCCATGTTGTCTTTCATGTCATCCATCTTAGCTTCCATGCCAACTTCCATGCCATCCATATTAGCTTCCACGCCTTTCTTCAAAGCTTCCATTTCATTTTTAGTTGCTCTCTGCGAAAGCCAAATTTGGTGCACTTGCTCTTGTAATTTTGATATGTCATGTTGCAGTTCTTCGTCTTCATGAGTCATAGTAGAGCCTTATAAAGGCTTAATTGGTGTTGAATTATTTTTAGGGGGGATTTTTTAACCGAATACTGATATCTATTCTACAATATGCCCTTGGAAACAATTCAAACTGATTTTTCACACAAGACTTATGCAATTCGAAAAAAACACACACCTTTTTATTGATTTTGAGGAGATCTATATTGAAACTAAATTATCTATGTGATTTTGGATCTTCAATATCTGAAATTCAGCCTTGTAGTATCTCTCTGAATATTCTTTCAATTGCCATAGGTCTCACCTGATTTGAATTCTTCAAGACAAAGTTATGCTCAATCTCCCACAATGACCTAATTATGGACTGGTTCAGTAGATCGAAATGGTATGGCATGTCACGTGTCACTGTTTCTTCCTTCGAATTTGAAATTGATACAAAGGAAACTAAAGTCCATGTTCTTGTGTCCATTTTTTACAGAATTCCAATCCGATGCTCAGAGTGAGAGTTATGACGATTTTCCTAGGGTCACCTCTTTGAGATGAAATTCGGAAGCCTGAAACAACACTAACTTCCACAAATAATATCTCTGAAAATATTGTGAATAAATATCTAAAAATTTTCCACAACATTCCTCAGGATTTCAGCTTCACTTTGTAGAATTTCAGCTTTTGAAACCTTGTATAATTTTTTTTTATTGTGAAAATTCCACGATGACCTGCTGAGGTTAAATTCAGGAGTCTACAAAAATCCCTAACTTCCACAGATCATATCTCCAAATCTATTGCGAACCAAGATCTGAAATTTTTCCACAATGTTCCTCAAGATTTCGGATTCATGCTCTAAACATTTCAGCTTTTGAAACTTCGTAGGAAATAAGTTATAGTGAAAATTCCTGGAGGACCTGTTTGGAGCAGCCAAACCCTAGAATCCAAAGCTCCCATACCAAATGTTATGAAACCAGCTCCAAAAATAGAAGAGAAGAGAGATCAACACCTTAGAAATAATCGACTTCGAGGGGGAAACCTCCAATACATTACATAAATGAACAACCCTTGGGTGATACAGATGAAAAAAACTCCTTCGATATATAGGGGTCCATGGGATCACAATATGATCCTATTCGACCTAACAATAATAATGTAATGGAACAATAATAACAATATGGGGGTTAGAGGGGCACAACAATAACAATAAGGCAGCTACAATAATACAAATAAGGGACTACACTAGTAATATGGGTACCTAAAAAATTATAATGAGGATTTCTTCAGATAAGAACTACTATTTGGGTCCATTATCGCATATGAATAAGCCAACTAGTCTATATCCAATTATTAATGGTTTTCTTATATTTATGAATCGCTACAATATAAGTGGATAAATTGAAAAGACAATTCCCTTCCCATTGTTTTCGCACTTGTGGTACAATATAATAGATGTGGTTTGGAGAAAATTTCCAACATAAAAAATGTAGCAATCACCACTAGTAATCCCCCAACAAGGATTATTTTGGAATGTAACTTTCAGATTCAAGTTGCTATATGATTCTTGAATGGAAAATACACATTAAATTCCAACACCAAACTTCCAATTTGAGGGAACACATTTGGCCATCTTCAATCACTCAAACTAAAAACATCACTAATCATTATAATGAAAAGACAAAATAAGAGTAGTTTTGATATGTTTTGCAAATTTTAAAAAGCACCAATAGTTTTCCCATATTTACCATACTTGTAATTTCCAAGAAATAACACATTGATTGACCTTTTACAAAAAATACTTGATTCAATACAAACAAGAATTTAACATATTACGAAAATACCATCAATGTTTGATCCTCAATTAGTTCAAAATAGTTAGTACAAAAACTTCAAGAAAGAGAAAAAAGTATAAATAATAAATCCATCAATTAATAATCAATCAAAAAAGGATAAGTTTTTTGTTGAAGCTTGATAAACAACTATAAATATTGACAATCCACTGCAACTAGTGGTGTTGTTCAAAGAGAAATACTACCTGAAGAACTCATCTTCCAAATTATTAATTTTCTTTATCCATGAAGCTTTTTTCTATCCTCAAAATAGAATCCGCATTGAATCTTTTAGGTTTCTGAAGCTGGCCAAAGGCCTTGCCAAATGAAGCAGTGATTTTCATTGATTTTCATAAAATGATTCTGATACTAAAAAACAATATAATTTGACCATGTGATAGACAATTCAAGCAAGTAAAAGCTTTATCCATGAAGATTTTTTCTATCCTCAAAACATTATCCGCATTCAATCTTTTAGGTTTTTGAAGCTGCCCAAAGGCCTTGCCAAATGAAGCAGTGATTTTCATTGATTTTCATAAAATTCTTCTGATACTATAAAAAGTATAGTTTGAACATGTGATATAAAATTCAAGAACGTAAAAAATTGTGTACAATATTTCTTAGAAAAATTCATGTTGAAAGGAAAACTTGAATATTTCAGATAGAAAAAACAACTTAATAGAGATTGTCAATATTACAAAACAATAGACTGAATATAAAACTACAGGTAGAAGTAACAAAATCCTAATTGTAATACAGTTGATTGATTATTCTTAGTGAAGCCAACTGCATACAAGTTTTCATTCTCAACTTTCTTTCCCATATCTTTATTGGAAGTGGAAGCTAACTTGTATGCATCTTGCAACACTATTTTAACAATAGTATATGTTGCATTCTCATATTCCACACTTTTGTTTCCATGAACAATCACAGTAGGTATTGGAGGAACTAGTTGCTACATCAGTTGAGTTGTCAACTTTAACATTCCCTTTACTCGAGGTATTGATCCTTCCCCTTCTTCTCGGTTATCAATCTCATCTTTCTCATGTAGCCAACATAGGAATAATTTGGGTTCAATAAGAATAAATATATTCAGATGATGTCTTCAAATTTGAAAGTATGCATTTTTATTATTTAACTACTAGTAAAATAGTGATAAGAATACCTTAAATATAACCAGACTTTTTCTGTGAAGCGTTCTGTTGCAAATCCCCATGCTAGCACAACATTATTTAAAATAATTGGTCAACAATAATTAAAATTGTTTCCCCTAGCATGAACATTGACTTACTCTTCATAAATAAACATAAACCATTTCAAAATACAAGGAATAAACAAAAAGAACACCATTGATATAAATTCACATAATACTGACAACAAAACAAGAAGTGAATTTGCTAGGTAGTAGCTCAAAAACTTGTAGTGGGAAGATTCCCTCAAGCTTGAGTAATATCTACATGTTAGGGAATGAGTTGTGACACTTGTTTCTTATGTTTACTAGGAATAATTACAACTAGATCTCCAATGTTTACTTTAGATAAATAGTATTGGTGTTGATATGCAATGTGGCCCTCCATTATTAGCAATGACACAGTTGTTAGGGTTCACTTAGTTACTACATATTCAATGAATTTCATGTATGACTGACTAGTGTGGCTAGTAATCATTGATGCTAATCCTAAGCCATGGAAAAAATTATCAAGGTTTCTACCCGAAGGAATATGTTGATAATTTAAAGTTCTAGACATTGCAGACTAACCCAAACTCTTATACATGGTAGCAACTTTCAAGGCTAAGAGTCTCTCACTACTATAAGGCCAAAACTACATTAATTTGGAATTCAAGATTTGTTTATTGAAAGGATTTCTATCGCCCACTGCAAAAGACAACTAAAGAATTTTGATAATTAATTCAACTAAAAGTTCAAGTTGAGTGGGTGAGAGAGCGCTACATCTTAGTTTCCCTTTCTATAGTAGAATTTTAATCATGTAGCATAGCTTTTACATTTTCTTCAATGCACTGATTCTTCCATACCGCAACTCCATTTTGTTTAGGATTATATGGGACTATCAACTCCCTCTTAATCCTAGATTCCTTACAGAAGGCTATAATTTCCTTGGATGTGTATTCTCCTCCATTATCATACCTTAATACCTTAATTCTCCTTTCTGTAAGGTTCTCTAATTCAAATTTGAATTCTTGAAATTTGGTAAATACTTCCTCCTTGGATTTCATTAAGTACACCCAAGTAATCCAAGGCAAGACCAATTCAAACGTCTAATTGAAGAAAAACTAGATATGGATAACTAGTTTAATAAGCAGGGTATATCTATGTTTGGTTGGATGAAGCATGGTATAAATTATCATAATGATGGATTCTCTAATTTTTCTAGAGGTAATGGGGTCTCTACAAGAGGAAACCAAGGAGAAGGTGTCGTTTTGGACAAAAGAGACTCTAAATCCTTCTGGTATTCAAGAAATGAAGATTAGTGATGACAAATATGAGTCCAAATATGAAGATGAAGATGGTGAATTTTATTCAGTGAATCTTGTGGTGCACAAGCAGCCAATGTTGAGTCTTGTTGAAAAAGAAGATCCAAAAATAAGTAGTGTGAAGGATACTGGGATGCTAATTATTTGAGCCAATCAAGATTTGAGAAGCACAATATCTCACCATTGACACTCAAGGAAACCAACACAGTGGGATGTGAGTGTATTACCATTGTGCAAGAAGAAACTCTTCCATCTATTCTCAAAGAAAGGATGTGTTGGCCAAGGCTAAAAATTGCACCAACAAGATAGTATCATTTATGTTTCCTTCAATTGAGGTGATAATAAAGTCACAATTCCTCCAAGATCATTAAAGGTCACTTATTCTTGTTCTTGGCATTTGTCTCACTAGGGAACTTGCAAGTCAGTTGTTGTCGAGGCCAATGTTATGTTTAAATTCCATGCAAATGTTGGTGTACAGGTAGTTAGTGGGGGCACTAAATTACCAAGAGAACATAAATGGCTATAAAAAAATCCTTTCCAAATATTAATGGCCACTCTTGGAAGTCTTTGGGACCATATAAATAATACCCCAGTTGTCTCAAGTTTTGTAATGGGTGTGAAAGTGCTTGTACTTTGTTGAAGTAGACCATTTTATAGATATGGGGTTCCATATGGATATTGATAAGATAATTGTTGGTGTGTCTAAAGAGAGGAAGACACCTATTTTAAACTACAGTTTCAGAAGAGGTTCACAAAGTTTCTTGGATTGCTTTAAAATAGGATGATGAGTTTATTAATATAGTTGAAGAGGGCAGTGAGGAAACTAACTCAAAGATTTGTCAGTCAGAGATTATTGCTTCACATGAGAAGAATTTTGACATTGTTTGTGTTGTTCTTAAATAGTAAATATTTATGGCTTAAAATTTCAAAGGCTAGGCATGGATTCTTGGATGCATATGTAAGATATATTTGATTCTTCTATGGTGGGAATCCAACCAGATATGTAAAAGGAAATGGTTGCAAAAGCACTGCAAGAAATAGGGAGTAGTACTTGTTCAAATCATCTTCTGCAATGTTAACCATAATAGCCTATTCAGTCATGACAACTTCATTGTGTACTGAAAAACATTTTTCAACAATCCAAGAGGTGTTCAATTCGAGGAATTTATGGCATAAAAATATAACCTAGTTTATTGGTGTTTTCACAAGGCCACCATATTTTTGCATAGTAACAAATTTTATGTCTGGTGGTGATATAGTTGCATATATTCAACACTATGGAAGGTTTTCAAAATATATTGTGAGACAAATAATGATCCAAATTGTTCTTGGACTAAAATTTCTATGTGAAAACAATATTATACATAGGGACTGAAAACCACAGAATTATCCTTTCAACAAATGACAAGAATGTGATACTAAAAATTGCAAAATCCAGGACCCTGCAACCCCAAAGGATAGTAGAAACATTGTGTGGTTCACCTCTGTACATATCACTTGAGATTATGCAATATTGGAAGAGTGAGAGTCATGCAAGAAGTCAGGAACTTTGCAGATTTGAAGATTTCTCGGAGAACGAAACCTCTTCTTCTCCACAAAAGTTCCCTAAAACAAAGGATTTTAACAAAATAAGTATTAATAGAAGGTAGGCCCAGTTCAGACGTCTGTTTGAAGAGTAATTGGATAAGGATAACTAATTTAATAAGTTGGATATATCTATATTTGGTTGGATGAAGCGTGGTAGAAATAATGATAATGATGGATTATCTAGAACTTCTAGAGGTAATGGGGTCTCTACAAGAGGAAGCCAAGGAGAAGGTGAATTTTTGAACAAAAGAGTCTCTAAATCCTCTGGTATCCAAGAATTAAATATCAGTAATGATGAAGAGGAGTCTAAATATGAAGATGAAGATGATGAATTTGATTCAGTGAAGCCTATGGGGCACAAGAAGCCAATGTTGAGTCCTGTTGAAAAAGCATATCCAAAAGCAAGTAGTGTGAAGGTTATTGGGGATGCTAATTATTTGAGCCAATCAATATTTGACCAAAAAAATATCTCACCATTAATAGTAAAGGAAACCAACGCAGTGGGAGATGAGTGTATGAACATTGTGCAAGAAGGAACTCTTACACTTATTCTCAAAGGAAAGGATGTGTTGGCCAAGACTAAAACTTGCACCAACAAGATAGTAGCATTTATGTTTCTTGCTATTTAGGTGATAGTGAAGTCACCATTCCTCCAAGATCATAAAAGGTTGCCTATTCTTGTTCTTGTCATTTGTCCCACTAGGGAACTTGAAAGTCAAGTTGTTGTCCAGGACAATTTTTTGTTTAAATTCCATGCAAATATTGGTTTACAAGTAGTTAGTGGGGGCACTAAATTACCAAGAGAACATAAATGGCTACAATTAAATCCTTTCCAAATATTAGTGACCACTCTTAGAAGGCTTTGGGACCATATAGAGAATACCCGAGTTGTCTCAAGTCGTTGACTGGGTGTGAAAGTTCTCGTACTTTGATGAACTCAACCATTTTCTAGATATGGGGTTCCATAGGGATAATGATAAGATAATTGTTGGTGTGCCTAAAGATAGGACACCTATTTTAAGTTATATCACTCAAAGGCTTGTCAGTCATCAATTATTCCTTCACATGAAACCAAAGTATAATAAACAATGTTATGGTCCCGTGATTTGGAAGATTTGCAAGCCAAATGACAGGGTAAAATAAAACCAACTTTAGAGCCCTAGGACCTAGCCTTCCTGGACTCAGAGAGGGCTCTTTCTATTATGCAAAGGATGTAAACTTGTTTGCTTCTGTATATTATATTTTAGGCTAGTTGTTAGGTATGTTTTGGCTTTTTTTAGGTTTTTTGAGGGGGAACTGATCAAAGGATAAATAGATAAAAAAAATTCAGATCAACTAGGCTATGGGGTCGAAAAGGTCGAGACTGTCTCAAATGGTGGACGAGGTATTACTGCAGGGCCGATTTGGTCGAGGTAAATTGATTCTTTGGGTGAAAGTGAAATGCGATGGAGACTAATTTTGTGAAGGAAAAAGAGATTTTAGGCACAAATAGTTAAACAACAAACATTCATGTCGTAGGGCTAACCATTAATCACCATAAATGAAACTCAAACTGATAGATGCAGAAAATAAACGATCAGGCGATGCATAGAAGTATAAGACCCTCTAACTTTGGGAAATTCACCTTCAGAATTTTGGGAAAACAAATAAGATAGAAAAACAACTCAATCTATGAAGAGGGAACTCATAAACATCATATTTTGAGCTATTGGGAATTTTGAAATAAGACTGCAAAGCATGGACAAAGGGCAAGATCGAAACAAGACCTCTTTGACTTAACTAAGACAACCATTAATTCAGAGAGAGATTTCAGAAATGGAGTTTTGATTATCTATGAGTAAGCAGGGCGTATCGTGAATCATACTAGATAGAATACATAATAACCATTAATGAAACTGATAACAAGTTCTTAGGGTATCAAAGAGAAATTAAGAATTCTTTGACATAACCAAGAAAGACGAAAACATAGAAGTTGTAATGAATCAAGAAACTTGAGGTGCATCCATCGGCATATCTCAAATCTATTCTTTAATAACCTACAGCAAGCAAGAAGCGTGAAAACATGTATGATAAACTAAGAAAACCTAACAGATAAGGGACACAATACCATTCACCAAGCCATGGAATCCTACAAATAATCCTCCTCCACCATCCAAGTCAAGCAAGAAATCATCCACTTCATAAGACAAATATTTCTTCAAAGCTCATAATGCTATGTATTTTCTCTATAACATCAAGTTCAGCCTCTGGTTACAATGAATCCTCTTGGATTATATAGTTCAAAGAGGAGGAAACCCACCTAGAGCAACTAGAAGGCCATTGGCCTAATACAAATATCTTATTTTGTCATTGAGGCTTTTCAAAGCCCAAGGCACAAAATATCTTCAAAAATATCTATTTAAGCTAATAATAGAAAGGAAATTGACTTTTAATCTCTGACATGGAGATAAAAATGGCTAAACGCACATTTGGATGGGCATATTAAGAAAACTTCATTTTTAGTTAAAATGCTATAGGAGCGTAGCAAGAGAAAGAAGCCTATTTTGCAGATAACTTTTGCGGGACTTCCTGATGTCGAAACGAGGCATGTGATAGTTATTTGGAAAGCCCTAGATGTCTATTTTTTGGAACTACGTGATTTTTCCCAAACTGATCCCTGGAAGTTTTCCAAAAAGTGGACTAAGTGAAAAAACCCAGGAGGGTCTCATCTACTGATATGTGAGGCAGAAAGGTGAATTTTGACTGTTTTTTGCCTCTTTGGGTGACCAAAACACCTCCTTTTGATCTGAAAACTTATGAGTAGATGCCCCAAAATTTAATACATCCAAAAAAATTGTTTTCATGAGCTGAGGATGCTTCTAGCAAACATGGCAGCGCCTAGAAAAATGTGCAATTAGGGCCAAAAAACACAAAAAAACAAGATCATGTCAAAATTTGCTCAATTTTGGTGAGCAAGCCCCTTATGGGTTCTTAGAAGCGTGCAAGGAAGCTGAAGCCAGGATTTCAAGCCTAGATATGTCTTTTTCCACTTCTTCCACCGAGTCTTTTGAGCCTTTCTTGAGCAAGTTTGAGTTTTCTTCGGGCAAATTGGTTCAATTTCTTGTAATTCCCAGTCATCTTTCTTTGCAAACCCAAGTCTCTGTTTTCTTTGTCTAATTTATCCTCTAAATGCTTGTTCGCTCTTTCAAGCCATGATTCTTTATCATTTTCTATTTCTTGGGCAAGAAATTGTGTGAGAGGATAAGATCGAACAAGGGCTGCTTCTTCTTCCTTCTGTTTCTCCAAAGCTTTCCTAAGACCCATAGTCTTAGGCCTTTTTCTTACTGGCTGCTCTTCTTCCTCAATATCATCAAATTCGCCCATATACTCTTCAAGCTTAACTTGTGCTTTGTATGCTTCCCTTTGGTATTTGAATGCTCGGGCCTCATAAATTTCCATTTACCCACTCATTTGTTTATTTTGCATTAGTAGAAAATATATGAGGTCCTTTGACCTTTCTAGATCAACTTCTAAGTCATGAATTTGGACTTCTCTGTTTTGAAAAAGTGACTCAATAATTCTAGCTTCATCATCTCCAGCATCACTGTCTATTTGTATGATGTCAAAGTCCCTTTCTTTTTCATGGCTACTTTCCTGCAGTTCAACTTTTTCTTTGCCCTTGCTTTGGATAGACTTCTTGACTCTTGTTCTTTTTGGAAGTTCAGCAATACTCTTCTTATGCAGTTTGCCTCTACTCCTTAGTGCCCTAGTGACATTACTAGTCACTGCTAGAGTGATCTTTTTCTTTGCAGATCTGGTTTTTTTTAGCCTTTGGTGCTTTCGGAGAATGAATCATGGCCCCTTTCCTAGGAGAGGAAGCAAGCACATGTTCTTGGCTGCTTTGATGAGAAGAGAGAGGAGGTTTTATCACTAGTACTTGCTCAACTTGGTCCTTTACCCTACTGCCTCCATCATTACTTGCTTTGCTGCCCTGTTCACTGTTTTCCTTACTGTTTTGAGTTTATTTGGGGTTGTCATCTTTATCATCTCTTTTTGCTATTTGACTGCCTTCATTGCCTGTCTGTGGACTTCCTTGTTTATCCTCATCACTGTCTTGAATTGGTTGAGGGCTGCCTTCATTATGAATGTCTTCTTTTTCATTTGGTATGTTGCCATCATCTTCACTATTTTCCTTAGACTCTGTGTGTGGGTTGCCACCATGGTCAATACTTTGCTAGGAGGTGCATTTTTCACTGTCCCTTTGATTGGTTTCATGACTTTGTTGAGGACTATGGTGTTCCTCATCACTGCTTTGAAAATATTCCCTTTGCTCTTCATTATCACTACCCTGCTGCTCTTCATCATCACTACCCTGCTTGGAATATTCACTGTTCCCTTGAGGACGGTCCTCCTGATCACTGTGCTTCTGATGGTCACCTTGTTTTTCATCACTACTAGTTTTGGATTGACTGTCCCCATGTTAATTTTCACTGTTTTTCTTAGGGCTACTTTGTCCTTCATCCTCACTACTTTGCTGAGTGCCACTGACTTCCTTATCCCTTAGTGAGATTTCTTCACCATCACTAGTATACTCATGGTCACTGCCCTATGGTTTGTCACTTGGTTCATGCTCACTATTTTTCTTAGTGTCCCTATGATCCTCATCATTACTAACTTCATGCCTGATTTCATAAGACTGCTCTTTTTCACTATCAATCATAGGAGATTCTTGCTTTTGAGGAGTATTTTGACTTGATGAAGGAGAGATATAGTGAGTGGAGGGTGAGGAGGATATATGAGATGGGCCATGAGATGAAGAGGCAGTAGCAAAATCTGGATGAGAAATGAAAGTCTCCCAAGACACTCCTTTCTATTCAAGCTGGTGAAGGATGATGATTTTGATGAGAGAATGATGGAAAGACTAGCTTTTTCTTGAGCAGGAGGTCTCTTTTGCACAAGGGAGGACATCTTGCCTATGCTTTTACAGAGGAAGGAAGGGAGATTTAGTAACTGATTCCTTGTGAAATGCATGAGAAGCCTGATGTGATAGGAATAAACTCGGGAATATCTCCCTTCACATGTGAAATACTTCATGATAACTCTCATGAGGAGGGCATAGCTGCTCAACAAGTGAGAAAAAGGAAATATAGCTTGGAAAGCATCCTGATGGTTTGGTTTTAGGAATGGTTTATAGTGATTTAGATCCAGGTATGCTTGTTTGAACCATTGCTCACCAAGATAGGGAATCTTGGTGGCCCTTGACACTGACCTAGGAGTGAGAACAAAATCAAGGCCTGCTAGGTGGACATGTTTTCCTTGCAGCCTCAGGGCGAACAACTATGTTAAGGGAGGCTAATTGGTGACCTCCTGGACTTTTTGGAAAAAATCAAGGCAGCCTACCTCATGGAAGTTGAAAAGAACCAAGGGAGAGTCATTTATTTCCTGGGTTGTAATAGGCTCAAATATTTTGTGAAATCCACCCTTGTTGGCCTTCTTTGGAGGCATAGTTTTGTTTAGGCTTTTCCTTCACTCTCTTACCAACATAGGTCTTTGACTGAATTAAGCCTTTCTTCAAACAATGTTTTCCCTTCTTGCAAGACTGTATTTTTATATAAGTCTATTTCTCTAAACTGTGTTTCTTTTCATCACTTTGCAAACACATTTTTGACTTTTAAAACAAACCTTTTTTCCTTTAGCACAAAAGCTGCTTTGCTCTTTGTGGATTGTGTTTCTTTTTTTTTAAACAATCAAACCAAACAAGTTTTTTAAACTGACAAGGTTCCTTCCTCCTTAAACACTATCTTGTTGTGTCTTGGTAAACATGGTGGTTTTAAGAATAAACTGTGTTTTTCCTCTTTGAAATCACTGCTTTTTATTCCTTAATTTTGACTTTCCAAGTGCTCAAAGATCCAAAAAACTAAGGTGTAAAGAGATGAAAAATACCTTGGAAACCCCTTGCAGTGCTTGAAAAACCCAAATTCTGAACAAAAACCGTCTTTTTTCGCCCTTGGAGACCTTTCGAGAGGTGCTACGCTCCTGTGCACAGGCGCGTAGCACCTGCACGCCACTGTGCTGTTTTCGGGTTTGGCACTGGGCACCCTCTGAAAGACGGTTGGTCGGCACACACAGGCGCGTCCCAAGATGCTACAGGCCCGTCGCGCCATGTGTAAAATGCTATGGAGAGACGCTACAGGCACGTCGTGTCTTAAAATTTCTGCAAACTGCTTGCCCAGGGTTTGAAAAAAAACGTTTTTCCTTTGTCCCTTTGCACAATAGAAAATGAACTCCTTCTTTGAGGGATTTTATAGTTCTTCTTTTAAAACACTTTGAACGCCTTTTTCCCTCCTTGTGGTGATTTTGACATTTTTCCTTTGTATTTTTCATCAAACTGAAGGTTTTCTCAAAACACAATGTCTCTCTTTTTTCAAACAAACTTTAACTTTTGGTGATTTTCCCTCTGCTCATCTCTAGCAGGAGGCATTCTAGCTAATGTAACCACTTAGGTCACTTGGAACCATTGTTGAACCTATGCTAATTTGTGAAGGGGGTGCTTTCAAAATATTTTCTGGGCGCTTGTTTTCCACTTCAGGTTTCAATCTTTTATAAATTCAAGGCTCTGTCTGTCATTTGATGGAAAGCATATGAAAGTTGCAAACTCCTTGTTATCCTTGTTTACCCTTTACTCATCATTTGGAGGGAGTATTTTGATAAAATAAGTAGGTCTGTGTAAATGAGAGATGCCTCTTTTACATAAATCACCTATGTGAATTTCTATTTTTATCAGTTTTCAAAAGTCACTTTTAGACAGAGCTTGGTCTACCTCCTTTACCATTTAGATGAGGTTGCTTTAATCAAAATTCCAACCTTGGTTTGTCAGTGAATGCACTCTTTCAAACACACTATTTCTCGACCCTGCCCATTGCTGACAACTTTCCTAAACCATAGTGTTAGCACTGGGAAACCTCACCTTCTGCTCATTTTGAAGGAGGTCATCTTAAATTATAAAAAAAAACTCATCTTTAATAGGTAAAGTGCCTTCCTTCGCTTATTTGAAAAGGGCATAGTTAGTAAACTGTGATATTTTCTTATCACTCTTGAATATCTTCAAACAAACTGAGTCTATTTACTAACTGATTTCTCTCCTTTTTTGCATGGTGTCTTCACAACAAGACCTCTTCAGCTTAGTATTTTCCCTGATGGTTTTTCTTAAAGACAGAGCTAAAACTTGATGATTTGGCCCTCTGCTTGTCATGAAGGAAGTCTTATGCAACTATGGTAAGTGGGCCCTCTACTTATTTGTGAAGGAGGCCTTGTAAACATTGTGTTCTTGCCATCTTTTTTTATCATTTGAAGCCTTGTCTTTTGATCCAGTTATCTGTGGGCCCTCTGCTTGTCGTGAAGGAGGCTCTTTTTGAAAACCAAATTTTGCACCCTCTGTCTGTTCTACTTTTGAGACATGACTTCTTTCAGAACTTCACTGTGAAACCTAGGGGTAAGTAATGCATTTGTAAATGATAAATGCTTGCTATGTTCGTCTTGAAATAACCCTTCTTTGTAGTAGCTATAGTTCCTTTGGCACTGAAGTTTTCCTTGAATGTTTTTAGAGCCTAGGCTTAAAGTAAGATAAAAAGGAAGTTGTTCCTCTTATACCTTTCATTTTCATGCCTGGTTGCTTAGAGGCTCTTTTTGCCAAAAGATTGTCACTGTTGGTTGCATAATACTGATTTGCAGAGCTGTCTCACATGTTTGGGAACTAATGCAAAAATGCCATTTGAGTTAACATGAAGCACTGGAGGTAGACATTACCCAACCTTTTTTGTTGATTTTCCATGATGGAGGACCTTTTACTTTTTGGCGTTTTGAGTTTGAATCCTGTAGGTCTTTTCTCTTTACAATCTACACTTTCTCTGATTACCAATAGTAAGCTGCCACAACATGAAATCTTTTCCTGAAGTGTTCTTTTGCTCACACTCTGCTTACTGTCATCAATCTATACACCCCTGCAGCGATGCATTGATAAATTTCTTTGATCTTTGGAGAGCCTTCTTGATGTATTCATGAAGATCATGCTTGAAATGATCACTTTCTTCAGACATGGAACTTCTTTCCCTATTTCTTATTGAATTTGAACTTTTGTGAGCTTTTCTTGAAACAAAACAAATAGACCTCTTTGATGGTGTATGACCTAGGGATAGACAAGGGTTTTTTTTTGACAAATAAGAAGAAATGATAGTTGACTGATGTGAAAAACAGGGTTTTTGACTTGCGGAGAGTTTTCTTAGGGTATTTTCCCTAAACACAACCACTTAGACCTAGACATTTTATCATAGTTTCTGAAGAGTTTTGTAGGCATATTCAGGTTATGACAAAATAATCAGTGAGAGAGGGGTAGACAACTTGTCCAATGTTTGACAGTGAGCTGTGTGGAAACAGGGGGTTTTGAAAGCAAAGGTATTAGGCTTGTGATAGCTATACACAAGGAAGTTTAGTTGGTTTAAGACATGATTGAAAACTAAAGACCACTTCCATCACAGGCTGTAAGACAGGGGTAAAAGACAAAAATTTATTTGAGTGGTTTTCTAGAGAACAAATGGACTTTTGAGATTGGTTTCTAGAAAAACTAGATAAGGGATCTAGTCATCATAACAGGCAAAAATACTGATGACTAACAGTGGCTCCATTTGGGGAGGGCATCTCCTTTTCAGGAGGTGTCCAGAACTACAGATCTCGGGCTTGTGAAGACCAGTGCCTCATCCATTTGCATAGATTTCTCTTTTTCTTGATGCTATTCCTGAAAATGATGCTTTTTGAAAAGTTTACAGCATGATTAGCATCAACCTTATCTCTACTTACCCAGCTATCTTTCCTAACATTTTTTCTTCTTTAGGTGCACTTGGACTGGAAAACCCTTGACATGATATTTTTGAAAGAGAAAACACTATCTAATTCTACACTTATATCTTCCGGGAGTTCAGATTAAACTGATGAACTCCTTTATTTCTCTACCTCTACTAGATCAACTGTCAAGATTAAGCTGTTTGACAAGATTTCATTCACTAGGCTAAAACTTGAAATTGAGAAATGATCAAATCAGGATTAGACAGTATGATTTTTCATGTGTTTGTGGCATAAAGACAAGCTGCACACAAATTTTATTTTCATACAAAATGAGATTTAGAAAAATCAGGGCTAGGATACATAGTTTGTTTTTCATCCCTGTTTTCCTCTTTGGTTCTGTTTTGAGCGTGTGGAACCAGTATCTTTTCCTAATCTACTTTTATCGACAAGTCAGGCATACACAATTTGACTATCACCTCTTCCACTAACTTATTAGCAATCAATTTAAAACATGTCCAGTTATGATTAGGCTAGATAACTAAACAAGATATCTTTTGAGCACTAGTAGTGGCATTTAGACTTGCGCACTTTCAGCATGACTATTTTTTGGGTATGGGGCTGTACTGTTTCTTTAGAATCTTCCCTATTTTTCTACTTTTTTTGTTGTTTTTGTGTTTTCTATTTTTCTCAAAACAAACTGAAAGAAATATGTTCATGGGGCTGAGCTTATTTTGGATGCCTATCTATTCTACTCTAACCTATATATGATAGAAATTTATTTGGTGAAATATTCTTTCCAATATTACTAGTCAAGTAGATGATTGCATGGTTGATCTTGGTTCAGCTCTTTTATGATGTTGGAGAAATCAAAAGGGCACTTCCACCTCACTTGTTTTCGGAAAGTAGTGCTTAAGTTTTTTCTCACACTTTGCAACAAACTGTTCATGCTAGAACACACTCCTCCTTTACATTTCTCAAGGAAAACTAAGCTTCATCCAAATGGATCTTGGAATGATACCTGATCTTGAGGACTTGAGACATAAGCTTCATCTAGGACTACTCTTTCTTCCACTTGGCTATGCTTGAAGCTCTTTTGGGGAAGAGACTTGTCCTCTTCTTCATGATCACTTGAACTACCAGACTCATCATATATTGCATTCTATTCCTCTTCCCAAGCTGATGTGTTCTGATTAAGTGGACTAAAAACTGTGTGAAGGTCATCATTTTGATGAGTAGGGATACTCTTTGGCAACAAATATTCTTGAGAAATAAGACCAGCAACTTTCTTGTGATCATCAATTTTCAAGCCTTCGTTCGCTTCCAAATTTTCTAAGCTTTCCTCATCACTGTCATAGCTGCTATGCATTGGTTGGTTACCTTTCTTAAGTTGAGGAAACTGAGTTTCCTCCCAAAAAACGAGTGTTGAATACTCTGCAAAATTAGCTTCTATTTGGAAAGCATCATCATTATCAACATATTGATCAAATTTTGGAGAATCATCAATATAATTAATGTCACCAACCATACATATTGGAGTATCAGATTGTTTCTCTTCAAATTGATTTACAAATCTATTTTCTACTATGTGATAGTTAAGATCATAAGGAAAATCAAGAGAGGCTGACTGCATGTTTATGAGTTGATCTATCTCTTCTTCAGTTAAAAAGGGAGGCATTTTTATCTCACTTTGGATATAACTACAATAAAGAGGATGAATGTCTTTTTGGGCCTCACCTATGAGAGATGATGAATCATCACTTGTGCCTTTAGAGAGATCCTGTGGGTTATCTTTCATTTCTTGATTGGTTTCCTCCTCAACCAAATTTTCTTGGTGTTTGGGACAACAAGCATGAGATTCATGAGCTTCCTCTGATAGATTCTTAGGAGGCCAATTTTCTTGTATAAATTGAAATGACTCAAAGCATAAAGGTAGAGATCCTACAGGTTTTTCTTTTTCTTCCATTTCAAATTTGAATTCATCCCCAATCAAATCTTCTTGATGTTTGGGACAATAAGCATGGGATTCATGAGTTGCCTCTGATAGATCCTTAGGAGGCCAATTTGCTTGTATGATCTAAAATGACTCAAAGCATAAAGGTAGTGATCCTACCAGTTTTTTTTTTTCTTTCATTTCAGATTCTGTGATTTCAAGATGGTTGATAGATTCTTTAGAGCATTCCTCTATGTTTTTATTTGCAACTTTCTCATTAGGCACATTTTGTTTGTTACTCTCATCTTGTAATGGTTGAGTATGTTTTTCCTAAGGAAAAAGTGTAGGTTGGTTTGAATAAGCAGCATTTACCTTAACTTTGTGTCTTTCTTTTTTCTTGTCAAGTAGATGCATCAGTTTGCTGAATGTATCTATCAATATTTCCAATTTTTCCTCTGAAGAGATTAGTCTCTCTTGATTTTCTTTGTCTTTCTCTATTATTCTTAGTTGTGCCTCCCTATTTAGTATGTTGACTTCCACATCAACTGTTGTCCTTTGCATTTCTTCCAGGGTCAAAGGATCTCTTTCTCTTATCCAGAAAACCATCTCTGGGTCAAAAGAACTTTGGTAGTGCAAGAGAGCCCATCCGAGGGGTGGATTTATGTTAGCAGGTATTGCATGGTATACTTTATTGAACTTGGCAGATAAGTCTTGTATTGTCTCCCCTGGTTGTCTTTTTAAATGATTGTATTCCTCTATGATGAGAAATTTATTACCCATGACCACCCACCTATCTAGGAAGATTTGAGTGAACTAATGAAAATTGGTAATGCTTGCAGCTGGAAGGTCCTTAAACCAACTCTTAATTTTTCCCTGTAATGATAAGGCAGACATTCTAATACGCACATCATCTTCTTCTATTTCAAAAAGGTCAAGTAAATTCTCAAGATTTTGGATGTGTTCTTCAGCGGTGACTTTTGAGCTTTCACCATCAAATCTGAGTAATTTATTTTGAAGATTTGCAGGGAGGGCTTGGAAGATGGGAGGTAAAATCAGAGGCTTGTATCTTTCTGGGACCTTTGTGGATATGGGTAGTGTAAAAAGAGATTTATGAATGTTTGAGGTTTCAACCAGAGTGGGAAAGGTAGCATGAGGCTCATGTTTCACTAGGTTTTCCATAGGTGAATCTGGGGTAAGCACAGGTGTATAAGTTTGCTCATGGTCTGAAATTTGAGGCTTAGATTTTCGAGGTTTGAGATATTTCCAATGATCAATGTAGATCTCATCAGTGTATTCTTGATCAGGCTCAAAGTAGGATAGAACATATTTATAGATAAAAACAATAATTTCTTGAATCCAACTAAGGCCTGAGTGCTTTTCCTTTCTAGGATGACTGGTCATGCTTTAGGTTCTTCCTCCAGTGGAGTCTTTAGGTATATTGAGAGTTGTGGAGTCGCCAAGTGGATATTTTAGTTTGTTTTGAAGATATATGTCTATGGTCCACCACCAATACTGACAAAGGTGTTTTTTAGGGAATTTCTTTTTAGGAAACTTTTTTTATGCAAAAATTTGTAAGAGTGATCTAAAACTTAGTTCAACAGTTTGCTACGATGTTGAGAAAGCTATAGTTTGTTTTTAAGCTATTCGGTTGATTTTTATGTTTTGATGAAATTTTCTGAACTCCTAAGTAGTACTTAGTTTGTCATTTATTTCAGAGACTGCATCATGATCTTTGTGATTGGGAAGGTGAGCCAACATGATAGTATGTTTATGAAAGTTTTTGGTTTTTCAAGTGGAGTAGTAGGCCTACTGGAGGCTAGTGGAGTCGCCAGGTGGATGTTTTTTGTCGTTTTTAGAGATATGTGTTTATGGTCCACCACTAATAACTGATAAAAAATCCAATCTAGGGATGATTTTTGGGGTTTTATGAGTTCCTATATGTAGCCCTAAGCTTTGTAAGAGTGTTCTATGGCTGAATCATCATTTTTCTAAGATGGTGAAAGAGCTAGTTTCTACTCTTCAGACAACACTTAAGTTCTCTAAGTTTCACTGAGATTTTGAGAGTTCCTAAGAGATACCTAGGATGTTTTGACTCAAGGTCCCATCGTGATCACCATTATGTTATAGTGGTGATGAGGTGGCTGAAAATCACGGGATATTCTTTAATTGAGGGATTATGAAGTCCTAAGGTATACCTAGATTGTCACTAACTCAGAGTCCCATCGTGATCGCCATTATGTTAGGGAGCAGTGGGATAAATCAACAATATAGTCTTCTTAAGGGATGCTGAAATGTTTAGGGAGGTATAAGTTTGTTTATTACTCAGAGTCCCACCTTGATCACCATTATGTTAGTGAGCGGTGGGATGGATCAATAGGATAGCATGCTTAGTTGGACAGGGGTTTTCCGTGAGTCTTGAAAGATATTCAGATTAATATGAACTCAAAAAAGTCCCACCGTGATCGGCATTATGTTATGGTGATGAGGTGACTGATTCACTAGATATTCTTGAAGACAAGGGATTTCCGGAGTCTTAAGGTATACTTAGTTTGTCACTAAATTAGAGTCCCACCGTGATCACCATTATGTTATGGTCCCGTGATTTGGCAGATTGGCAAGCCAAATGACAGGGTAACATCAAACCAACTTTGGAGCCCTAGGACCTAGCCTTCCTGGACTCAGAGAGGGCTCTCTCTATTATGCAAAGGATGTAAACTTGTTTTCTTCTGTATATTAGATTTTAGGCTAGTTTTTAAGTATTTTTTGGTTTGTTTTAGGTTTTTTGAGGGGGAAATGATCAAAGGATAAATAGATAAAATTTTGTTAGATCAACTGAGCTATGGGGTGGAAAAGGTCGAGACTGTCTCAAACGGTGGACGAGGTATTACTGCAGGGCCGATTTGGTCGAGGTAAATGGATTCTTTGGGTAAAAGTGAAATGAGATGGACACTAAGTTTGTGAAGGGAAAAGAGATTTTAAGCACAAATAGTTAAACAGCAAACATTCATGTGTTAGGGCTAACCATTAATCACTATAAATGAAACTCAAACTGATAGATGCATAAAATAAATGATCAGGTGATGCATAGAAGTATAAGACCCTCTAACTTTGGGAAAATCACCTTCAGACTTTTGGGAAAAAAAATAAGATAGACAAAAAACTCAATCTATTAAGAGGGAACTCCTAAACATCATATTTTGAGCTATTGGGAACTTTGAAATAAGACTGCAAAGCATGGACAAAGGGCAAGATCGAAACAAGACCTGTTTGACTTAACTAAGACAACCATTAATTCAGAGAGAGATTTCAGAAATGGAGTTTTGATTAGCTATGAGTAAGTAAGGCGTACCGTGAATCATACTAGAAAACATACATAATAACCATTAGTGAAACTGATAACAAGTTCTTAGGGTATCAAAGAGAAATTAAGAATTCGTTGACATAACTAAGAAAGACGAAAACATAGAAGTTGTAATGAATCAGGAAACTTGAGGTGCCTCCATGGGCATATCTCAAATCTATTCTTTACTGACCTACAACAAGCAAGAAGCATGAAAACATGTATGATAAACTAAGAAAACATAATAGATAAGGGATACAATACCATTCACCAAGCCATGGAATCCTACAAACAATCCTCCTCCACCATCCAAGTCAAGCGAGAGATCATCCACTTCATAAGACAAGTATTTCTTCAAAGCTCATAATGCTATGTATTTTCTCTATAACATCAAGTTCAGCCTTTGGTTACAATGAATCCTCTTGGATTATATAGGCCAAAGAGGAGGAAACCCACCGAGAGCAACTAGAAGGCCATTGGCCTAATACAAATATCTGAATTTTTCCTTGAGGCTTTGCAAAGCCCAAGGCACAAAATATCTTCAAAAATATCTATTTAAGTTAGTAATAGAAATAAAATTGACTTTTAATCTCTGACATGGAGTTAAAAATAGCTAAACGCACATTTGGATGGGCATATTCAGAAAACTGCGTTTTTAGTCAAAATGCTATAGGAGCGTAGCAACAAAAAGAAGCTTGTTTTGCAGATAACATTTGAGGGACTTCTCGATGTCAAAATGAGGCTCGTGATAGCTCGTTGGAAAGCCCTGGATGTCTACTTTTTGGAACGACTTGATTTTTCCAAAACCGAACCCTGTAATTCTGTCAAAAAGTGGGCTGAGTGAAAAAACCCTGGAGGGTCTCATCTACTGATATGTGAGGCAGAAAGGTAAATTTTGACTGTTTTTTGCCTCTTTGGGGGACCAAAACACCTCCTTTTGATCTGAAAATTTATGAGTAGATGAACCCAAATTTAATACATCCAAAAAATTTATTTTCATGACCTTAGAATGCTTTTATCAAACATGGCAGCGCTTAGAAAATGTGCAATTAGGGCCAAAAAACACAAAAAACAAGATCATGTCAAAATTTGCTCAATTTTGGCGAGAAAGCCCCTTATGGGTTCTTAGAAGCGGGAAAGGAAGCTGAAGCCAAGTTCAAGCCTAGATATGTCTTTTTCCACATTTTCCACCGGGTGCCTCCTTCGGGCAGTTTTGAGCCTTTCTTGAGCAAGTTTGAGTTTTCTTCGGGAAAATTGGCTCAATTTCTTGTAATGCCCGATCATCTTTGTTTGCAAACCCAAGTCTCTATTTGCTTTGTCTAATTTATCCTCTAAATTCTTGTTCGCTATTTCAAGCCATGATTCTTTATCATTTTCTATTTCTTGGGCAAGCAATTGTGTGAGAGGATAAGATCGAACAAGGGTTGCTTCTTCTTCCTTCTGTTTCTCCAAAGCTTTCCTAAGACCCATAGTCTTAGGCCTTTTTCTTACTGGCTGCTCTTCTTCCTCAATATCATCAAATTCGCCCATATACTCTTCAAGCTTGACTTGTGCTTTGTATGCTTCCCTTTGGTATTTGAATGCTCGGGCTTCATAAATTTCCATTTGCCCACTCATTTGTTTATTTTGCATTTGTAGAAAATGTATGAGGTCCTTTGACCTTTCTAGATCAGCTTCTAAGTCATGGATTTGGGCTTCTCTGTTTTGCAAAAGCGACTCAAGAATTCTAGCTTCATCATCTCCAGCATCACTGTCTATTTGTATGATGTCAAAGTCCCTTTCTTTTTCATGGCTACTCTCCCGCAGTTCAACTTTTTCTTTGCCCTTACTTTAGATAGACTTCTTGACTCTTATTCTTTTTGGAAGTTAAACAATACTCTTCTTAGGCAGTTTACCTCTACTCCTTAGCGCCCTAGTGACATTACTAGTCACTGCTAGAGTGATCTTTTTCTTTGTAGATTTGGTTTTTTTAGCCTTTGGTGCTTTTGGAGAATGAATCATGGCCCCTTGCCTAGGAGAGGCAGCAAGCGCATGTTCTTGGCTGCTTTGAGGAGAAGAGAGAGGAGGTTTTATCACTAGTACTTGCTCAAATTGGTCCTTTACCCTATTGCCTCCATCATTACTTGCTTTGCTGCCCTGTTCACTGTTTTCCTTACTGTTTTGAGTTTTTTTGGGGCTATCAGCTTTATCATCTCTTTTTGTTGTTTAACTGCCTTCACTGCTTGTCTATGGAATGCCTTGTTTATCCTCATCACTGTCTTGAATTGGTTGAGGGCTGCCTTCATTATGACTTTATTCTTTTTCATTTTGTATGTTGCCATCATCTTCACTGTTTTCCTTAGTCTCTATGTGTGGGCTACCACCATGGTCACTACTTTGCTAGGAGGTGCTTTTTTCACTGTCCCTTTGATTGGTTTCATGACTTTGTTGAGGACTGTGGTGTTCCTCATCACTGCTTTAAAAATCTTCCCTTTTCTCTTCATTATCACTACCCTATTGCTCTTCATCATCACTACCCTACTTGGAATCTTCACTGTTCCCTTGAGGAATGTCCTCCTGATCACTGTGCTGCTGATGGTCACTTTGTTTTTCATCACTACTAGCTGTGGGTGGATTGTCCCCATGTTCATTTTCATTTTTTTTTCTTAGGGTTGTTTTTTCAATCATAGGAGATTCTTGCTTTTGAGGAGTATCTTGACTTGATGAAGGAGAGACATAGTGAGTGGAGGGTGAGGAGGATATATGAGATGGGCCATGAGATGAAGAGGCAGTTGCAAAATCTGGATGAGAAATGAAAGTCTCCCAAGACACTCCTTTCTTTTCAATTTGGTGAAGGATGATGATTTTGATGAGAGAATGATGGAAAAGACTAGCTTTTTGCTAAGCAGGAGGTCTCTTTTGAACAAGGGAGGACATCTTGTCTATGCCTTTACAGAGGAAGAAAGGGAGATTTAGTAACTGAGTTCTTGTGAAATGCATGAGAAGCCTGATGTGATAGGAATAAACTTGGGAATATCTCCCTTCACATGTGAAATACTTCATGATAACTCTCATGAGGAGGGCATAGCTGCTCAACAAGTGAGAAGAAGGAAATATAGCTTGGCAAACATCCTGATGGTCTGGTTTTAGGAAGGGTTTATATTGATTTAGATCCAGGTATGATTTTTTGAACCATTTCTCACCAAGATAGGGAATCTTGGTGGCCCTTGACACTGACCTAGGAGTGAGAACAAAATCAAGGCCTGCTAGGTGGACATGTTTTCCTTGTAGCCTCAGGGCGAACAGCTATGTTAAGGGAGGGGAATTGGTGACCTCCTAGACTTTTTGGCAAAAATCAAAGCAGCCTACCTCATGGAAGTTGAAAAGAACTGAAGGAGAGTCATTTATTTCCTGGGTTGTAATAGGCTCAAATATTTTGTGAAATCCACCCTTGCTGGCCTTCTTTGGAGGCATAGTTTTGTTTAGGCTTTTCCTTCGCTCTCTTACCAACACAGGTCTTTGACTGAATTAAGCCTTTCTTCAAACAATGTTTTCCCTTTTTGCAAGACTGTATTTTTCTATAAGTCTATTTCTCTAAACTGTGTTTCTTTTCATCACTTTGCAAACACATTTTTGACTTTGAAAACAGGCCTTTTTCCCTTTAGCACAAAAGCTATTTTGCTCTTTGTGGATTGTGTTTCTTTTTTTTAAACAATCACACCAAAAAAGTTTTTTAAACTAACAAGGTTCCTTCCTCCTTAAACATTGTCTTGTTGTGTCTTGGTAAACATGGTAGTTTTAAGAATAAACCGTGTTTTTCCTCTCTGAAATCACTGCTTTTTCTTCCTTAATTTTGACTTTCCAAGTGCTCAAAGATCCAAAAAAATAAGGTGTAAAGAGATGAAAAATACCTTGGAAACCCCTTGTTGTGCTTGAAAAACCCAAATTCTGAACAAAAACCATTTTTTTCTGCCCTTGGAGACCTTTGGAGAGGTGCTACACTCCTGTGCATAGGCGCGTAGCACCTACATGCCGATGTGGTGTTGTTGGGTCGGGCACTAGGTGCCCTCTGAATGTCGGTTGGTCGACACACACAGGCGTGTCACACAATGCTACAAGCGCATCGCGCAGTGTGTAAAATGCTATGGAGAGACGCTACAAGCGCGTCGCACGACACTACAGGCGTGTCGTGTCTTAAAATTTCTGCAAATTGCTTGCCCAGGGTTCGAAAAAAAACATTTTTCCTTTGTCCCTTTGCACAACAGAAAATGAACTCCTTCTTTGAGAACTTTTATCGCTCTTATTTTAAAACACTTTGAACGCCTTTTTCCCTCCTTGTGGTGATTTTGACATTTTTCCTTTGTATTTTTCATCAAACTGAAGGTTTTCTCAAAACACAGTGTCTCTCTTTTTTCAAAGAAACTTTAACTTTTGGTTATTTTCCCTCTGCTCATCTCTAGGAGGAGGCATTCTGGCTAATGTAACCACTTAGGTCACTTGGAACCACTCTTGAACCTATGCTAATTTGTGAAGGGGGTGCTTTCAAAATATTTTCTGGGCACTTGTTTTCCACTTCAGGTTTCAATCTTTTTATAAATTCAAGGCTCTATCTATCATTTGATGGAAAGCATCTCAAAGTTGCAAACTCCTTGTTATCCTTGTTTACCCTTTACTCATCATTTGGAGGGAGTATTTTGATAAACTAAATAGGTCTGTCTAAATGAGAGATGCCTCTTTTACATAAATCACCTGTGTGAATTTGTCTTTTTATCAGTTTGCAGAAGTCACTTTTAGACAGAGCTTTGTCTACCTCCTTTACCATTTAGATGAGGTTTCTTTAATCAAAATTCCCACCTTGGTTTGTCAGTGAATGCACTCTTTCAAACACACTATTTCTCGACCCTGCCCATTGCTGACAACTTTCCTCAACCGCAATGTTAGCACTGGGAAACCTGACCTTCTGCTCATTTTGAAGGAGGTCATCTTACATTATAAAAAAAAACTCATCTTTAATAGGTATAGTGTATTCCTTCGCTTATTTGAAAAGGGCATAGTTAGTAAATCGTGATCTTTTCTTATCACTCTTGAATATCTTCAAACAAACTGAGTCTGTTTACTAACTGATTTCTCTCCTTTTTTGCATGGTGTCTTCACAACAAGACCTCTTCAGCTCAGTATTTTCCCTGATGGTTTTTCTTAAAGACATAGCTAAGACTTGATGATTTGACCCTCTTCTTGTCATGAAGGAGGTCTTATGCAACTGTGGTAAGTGGGCCCTCTGCTTATTTGTGAAGGAGGCCTTGTAAACACTATGTTCTTTCCATCTCTGTTTATCGTTTGAAGACTTGTCTTTTGAACCAATTTTCTGTGGGCCCTCTGCTTGTCATGAAGGATGCTCTTTTTGAAAACCAAATTCTACACCCTTTGTCTGTTCTTCTTGTGAGACATGACTTCTTGCAGAACTTCACTGTGAAACCTAGGGGTAAGTAATGCATTTGTAAATGATAAATGCTTGTTGTGTTTGTCTTGAAATAACCCTTCTTTGTAGTAGTTGTAGTTCCTTTGGCGTTGAAGTTGTCCTTGAATGTTTTTAGAGCCTAGGCTTAAAGTAAGATAAAAAGGTAGGTGTTCCTCTTATACCTTTCATTTTGATGCCTGGTTGCTTAGAGGCTCTTTTTTCCAAAATATTGTCACTGTTGGTTGCATAAGACTAATTTGCAGAGCTGGCTCACATGTTTGGGAACTAATGCAAAAATGCCATTTGAGTTAACATGAAGCACTAGAGGTAGACATTACCCAACCTTTGTGTTGATTTTCCATGATGGAGGACTTTTTATTTTTTGGCATTTTGAGTTTGAATCCTATAGGTATTTTCTCTTTACAATCTACACTTTCTCTAATTTCCAATAGTAAGCTGCCACAACATGAAATATTTTCCTGAAGTGTTCTTTTGCTAACACTCTGCTTACTGTCATCACTCTATACACCCCTGCAACAATGCATTGATATATTTTTTTGATCTTTGGAGAGCCTTCTTGATGTATTCATAAATATCATGCTTGAAATGATCACTTTCTTTAGACATGGAACTTCTTTCCCTATTTCTTCTTGAATTTGAACTTTTGTGAGATTTCTTGAAACAAAACAAAGTGACCTCTTTGATGGTATATGACCTAGTTATAGACAAGGGTTTTGGTTTGAAAAATAAGAAGAAATGATAGATGACTGATGTCAAAAACAGGGTTTTTGACTTGGGGATAGTTTTCTTAGGGTATTTTCCTTAAACACCACCACTTAGACCTAGACATTTTATCATAGTTTTTGAAGAGTTTCTTAGGCATATTCAGGTTATGACAAAATAATCAGTGAGAGAGGGGTAGACAACTTGTCCAATGTTTGACAGTGAGCTGTGTGGAAACAGGGGGTTTTGAAAGCAGAGGTATTAGGCTTGTGATATCTATAGACAAGGAAGTTTAGCTGGTTTAAGACATGATTGAAAACTAAAGACCACTTCCATCACAGGCTGTAAGACAGGGGTAAAAGACAAAAAAAAATTTGAGTGGTTTTCTAGAGAACAAATGGACTTTTGAGATTGGTTTCTAGAAAAACTAGACAAGGGATCTAGTCATCATAACAGGCAAAAATACTGATGACTAACAAAAAATATAATAACCAACCTGCAATCTTTAGCCAAAGAAATTTAATTCAAAGCATACTAAATAATATAATAACCACCTTTATTATAATAAAGTATAATAATATACTTTTATTATAATAATCTGCAATCTTTAGCCAAACAAATTTAAGCCATGAGTTGAAAGCACTTTAAAGTTGAATAGAAATGTCGTAATTTTACAGACCACATTCACATTAAATTCCAAACCATTAGTATCTCAGAGGTTCAAGTTCCTTGTAAAATAGTCCTAATTAGATCACTCAAATTCTTGAAAAAAAGTCACGAGTGCACTTAGTTGATGGTTTGCACTAGAAGCAAGTACAAGGAAAAAGGAGAAGAGAGAGGAGGGCTCAAAGATAGGATATATATACATGAAGAATGGTATAAGAGAGGTTAAAGGAAGCCAATCATTACCTGGAAGGAGGCTAACCATATTAGATGGTTTGTAGGATCTCTAACTTAGAATCAAGGAGAGTACAAGAGTGCTCAACGAGATGATGGATTTCATGTACCCACAACAACACTTTTTAAATCTCCGACGTAGTAACCAAACTTGGTAGTGCCAAAATTCCTTATATGTGGAGGAACCAACCCTATTACTTTAGAATCAATGCTAGAAAACTCCTCTTTCATCCAACAATGTCTAATTAAAGTAGAGATGATGTTACCAATTTACCTTTTGATGGAACTATGAATATCAAAAGCCTTGATAATTGAATTTGGAATTTATAAATATATAATGAATGTCAAACCTATCTCTCCCTTGGCATTTTGTTTTAAATTCTCATTGGCCACTTCCTGGACTAGTCTCCACCCAAATAATCACTTCCTCCTTTGCAGCGAGATCCACCATGAGGCCTTGGGCAGCTAGTCCTATTTCCAAGATACCCTGGCAATGTTGTTGTTCCAGAACCCACATTAGCAGTCAAATGATGTTACCCAGACCCTTATGTTAGGTTTTCTTCCAGCCAACACCACAATATCCTAAGTCACCTAGCATGATGATGATATGGAAATATGTGTATGTGACACGAGATACAACAACCTTGGAAAGATATTATTACATTTTTAGATCATTTTTATTAAATTTCAAAGGGTCACTTGCTCAATATTTTTGTTTTTACTATTTAGGTTGTTTTATGTTTATTAGGTGTGTTGTTCAGAGTCTGAAGTACATACTGGATGGGAAAAGATTCAAACTTTGTAAGTATCTTTGTGACGTTGTTTTGGTTGTTTTCCCTTTTATTTTTGTCAAGACTATATCTAGACCAACATTTTTTTTAGCTTATTTTGCATTCCCCATTCCTGAACAGTTATCAATTCATCTATCTTATGGATGGGCACTGAATACATGAGGTAGCGCTTTCACTTACAAGCCAAAAAAATCTTGTGAGAGAAAGCTACTTGATCGAAGTGATAATGATGATTTTTTTTTCGAGTGTTGGTATGGAGGTGACCTTATCCTTTGTGGTGGATGTCCCAAATCCTTTCACATAGGTGAGCATCTTAATTTGCAATTGATCTCTTATCTTCTCTTATTTTTTATTTTGAAGATAAGGATTGTTATGTCCCATCTGTTGCCTATAATTTTGGTTTACTGTAGTTTGGTTAGGTTACCTCGAAAGTATGTTTACATATCATAATGCTGATGAATCTGGCTATATTATTTTCTATACAAAATTATAACACATATTGCTATAGGTTTAGGCATACAAACAACTAATGAATCTAGTTATACCCGAGTGAAGTGAATTTTTGGAAATAGTGGCTTATATGATTCAAATTTGCGACAGTTGGGCCATGCCAGTGACGGAAAAAACCGTTGTTAGTGCCACCTTATCCGTTGCTAGCCCTACACTAGTCTGAGCCTTGCAACGTTTGGGTCATACCAGAGAGGCTTTGCACTAGGGCACTAAACTATAAAGTAAAAATTAAATAAAATAACAAATTGATACACATGGAAAAACCACTTGAGTTAAGGTAAAGTTTGACTAAATAAACACCTAAATGAGCATATCCTAACAAATCAAAATCAAGAAACAAGAGAGGCTCCATGACTAACAAAGAGCCAAATCAGTGCACATATACCATAAGGTATCTAAATTAACAAAGAGACCCAAATTAATTGGCCAAAACATCTATTTTAGCCAAACATGCAACTAAGGAAAAATCCAAAAAGGATACCTACAAAGGAAATACACATCAAATGGAAAACAGCAATTTTGCATCTATACTAAGGCAAGAGAATCTAATGGAGACACTTGAGCACACAATGATCCATCACTAAAATGGATAGGAGGACCTTGGTGTAGGGGTAAGGTGGGTTGTTTATGGGAAACAAACCATAAAATATCCTACACCAACATTTTAAAGGATGTGTATGGTAATACAAAGTACAAAGCCATGCACAACAAACATAACTCCTTTTGCAAGAAATAAATTAGTAAAATTTCCACACATAAGTAGACGTGCAGGGAAAGGACTCAACAAATTATCGCTTTGAAAACCTATCAATCATCATTAAAAACTAAAGAAAAATAGAAAACAAGTATCAATAAAATTTTCAATGAAAATTTTGATCATCAACTTGTATCAAATAAATTTAGACACACAAGGACCAATTCAAGAAGACTGAAAATGAACCTATGTGAATCATTCTATAGAACTAAGGAACACTACTGTAAGATTCACCCAAATTACCCACTAACATATAAACAAAGCATAACTCAAGTTAATGAATATAAGACGGCTTAAGATGTACTAAAATATATAAAAATTCATTTCATACTTAAGTATAGAGAGCTTAGATGGTTAGTGTTCAAAAACATTTTAGTGATATGTTGAAATGAACGTGTATCATGTAAATGATATTTGACAAAGTGTAATCCATGTTAACATGTTAAGCAATAACAAAGAGAAAATCCAAAAAAATATTAATGGGCTATATTACGCATCTATTCTTTGTACAAAAAACTAACTAAAAAAATAAAAAAGATCAAAGCAATGATATAAAATCATTGTGGAAAGAAATATGCAAAACTTGCTGATTTTTTTTCATATCAAATATGCTCCAAGTATGGGCACAAACATGAGAGTTGAATTTTCAACTCTCTAGGCTCTTGTCAATGTGTTCAACCAAAAGTATGTCAAAAAATTAAATCTTTTGGGGGATTCAAAACTTTTTGTGGATTGAGTCTGCAACAAATTCAGCATAGTGGCCCCTCATTTGGCTCACATTTTGCAAGCTATCAAACAAGTCTACAACAAGTTGGATTGGCTCTCTTGTGGCCATATATACCATGAAATCAATACCCTAGCAGACAAGCTCTCCAAGGAGGCTCTCCAACTTATTCCACAAGTGCTAGAATACTAAGAGTATACAAATAATAATTTTGTGGGGGTTTTTGCCTTCCATATCTATTTTTTGTCTCACTTATTACTATATTTTGTGATTATATGTGTAAACAATCCAATGATATTATTTGAAAATTGATATATATTTTTTTGGGTTTTAAAAGCTCGCACAATATATAATTAGAAGAAATTTTTATTACTAGAAATCAATCAATTACTTCTACATACCACTAAAAGTGGAAAAAGCTCTATAACCTTTGATCACCTTGAACATCAAGCACACTAAGAACCTTGAAAATAGGGTTCTAATAACATCGCCAAAGATCCAATATTGACAAAGCACAATTTAATGAGTATTGATTAGTCACAATTACCATGTGGATCAACTACTGATGTCGAAATGATGGTATATTGGATTAGGTGTGGGTTGCACTTGCATTTGAAAAAGTGAACACAACGTGGATAAATAACATTGACTACACTAGGAAACTTGACAATGGGGTTCTAATAACATGGCCAAAAATCCAAAATTGACAAAGTACAATTTAATGAGCATTGATTAGTCAATATTACAATGTGGATCAAGGACTTGTGTCGAAGTGATGGTATATTGGACTACACGAGGGTTGCAATGGAATTGGAAAGAGTGAGCACAATGTGAATAAAGAGTCACTTTGAGAATGAATACAAGGAATCGTAGTCTTGGTTGCATGTATAGGGATGGTCAAACATGAAAGTAGAAGCCGCATTTGGGACACCATAAAAATTGGCAACTCTTTTTTTATAACATACATCCAAAAGTTAATTTTTTTAATAGAGAAAAGCTTAAAAATGATCCTTTTCAAAAATGCATCCTTCACATTAGGGAAAAGTTTCCATCTACGTTTCCCACAGAGATATGTAGAGAAATTTTTCTTCAATCGTCCCAAAAAAGGGAAAAAATAAAAAACCCTTTTGGGAAAATGCATTTCTCTCTATGTTTCACAGCATTTCCCAAAAGAGATATGTGGAAAAATGTTTCTTGGAGCATCCTACAAGAAAAACACACCTTGGGAACATGGGAAACATGGAGTTTCCCCCTCCCACCCCAAGGGACACATCCCTGTAGAACAGTGGTTTTTTCATTTATTTAGTGGCATTTCTGAGTCATCATTCCTCATTTGTTTATGAATACAGAGTTTATCATATACTGCTATGTTGAATGGTAAGAATTTTCCAAAGCCCTATAAAAAGAGGAGATGCTTCATATGGAATCAAGGCCAAGGCCTGACAAATGGGACTAAACTTTCATAGTTGCAATATAAGCATCTGGACAACACTATAGTGGAAATTCATTATAATACAAATACCTTACAAAACCATATTTTCTTGATGATCAAAGAGGCTTTGGTATTTCACTTGCACTGAGCATAGCAGGTACTGTCATCTATCGGTAAGGTACATCTATAAGACCTCATTTACGGATTCTTCCAAAAGTCTGCCTTGGAAAGATTATTTTTATTTTAACAATCAAAGAAATTCTACAACAATTATTGTTAACTAGTGTAAAAGCATAGCTCTGAAAGAATGGAAAGGTGTTGTGGGCTATATATAACATGCAGAAATCAAGAACTGAATAAGCAGGAAGTGATGTTAGTCCAAATCATGGTGTAAACTGACCAGTATTAAAATTTTTCCACTTCATACTGTTAGGTCCCTATATTACTATTTTAGTCCCTTATTGTTGTTAGTGTAACACCCTTATTGTTATTATTGTACCTCTGTAACACCCATATTGTTATTATTGTGCCCTTCAATTATTATTTTTAGGTCAGCTAGGATTACATTGTGGCCCCATGGACTCCTATATATAGAAAGGAGGTTTTGTCATTTGTATCATCCAAGAATTGTTCATTCATGTAATTTATTAGAGTTTTCCCCCTCGAAGTGGCTGATTTCTAAGGAGTTGATCTCTCTTTTATTTTATTTTTGGAGTTGGTTTCATAACATTTGGTATCAGAGCTTTGGATTCTAGGGTTTCGCTGCTCCAAACAGGTCATCATGGTATTTTCTAAATAACGTTTTTTCTACGAAGGTTCAAAAGCTAAAATTTTTAGAGCATGAAGCTGAAATCCGGAGGAACATCTTCGCATAGTTTCAGATCTTGGTTCGTAATATTTGCAGATATATGGTCTTTGTAAGTTAGGCCTTTTTTAGGCTCCTGAATTTCATCTAAAAGCGGTGATCATGGGAAACTATTCATAACTCTATCTCTGAGCATCGGATTGAAATTATGTAAAAATTGGCCATAATCACATATAATGTAGTTTCTTAGCTATCAATTTCAGAGCCAAAGGAGGAAATAGTGACACATGGAAAGTTGTACAAGTTCGCTCTACTGAACTAGTCCATAATTAGGTCATTGTAGGATATTGGGCACAACTTTGTCATCAAGAATCCAAATCAGGTCAGACCTATGGCATTCGAAAGATAATTTAGAGTGCTACCTCAGGGAAAATTTTTAGATATTGAAGATCTAAAATCAGAGAGATAATTTAGTTTCAATATAGAGCTCCTCAAAAGAAAGAAAAAGGTATGTATTTTTTTCCGAATTACATAAGTCTTGTGTAAAAAAATCAGTTTGAAGTGATTCCAAGGGCCTATTGAGCATACATTTCAATATTGGGTTCTGAAATGTCTCCTAAGAAGAATTCAACACCCATTAAGCCCTCATAGTACTCTATTATGACTCATGAAGATGAAGAATCGCAACATGATCTATCAAAATTACAAGAGCAAGTGCACCAAATTTCACTCTCGCAAAGAGAAACAAAAAATGAAATGGAAGTTTTGAATAAAGGCATGGAAGCGAAGATGGATGGTTTGAATAATAATATGGATGGTTTGAAGAAAGGCATGGAAGCTAAGATGGATGACATGGAAGAAAAAATGAAAGACAACATCGAAAACATGAAGAATGATCTAAAAGAAGACATGGAAGGTTTGACAAAGTTGATACAAGAAATGTTTCCTAATGGCGAAAAGATAGTAGAGGAAACTCATGATGAGAACAAAATAAATTTTAATCGTGATTTCATAAAATCTAATGTTGGATGGAAGAACCACCATATTCCAAAGATGGATATGAGGAATTTTGATGGCAAGAATCTCATAACATGGATACTATAGATGGAGCAATATTTTGATCTCAACAATGTGCAAAACACACAAAAGGTACGCATTTCAACTTTAAATTTAGATTAAAATACATTTGTATGGTATCGATGGCTTTGCTCTCATAAAAAAAATTGTCACTTGGTCAATTTTTACGGAGGAAATGATAGCACATTACAGGGATACAAAGAGCAACATCTTCTTTAGACAATTGATAAATCTCAAACAGAAGGGTTCAGTGCCGGAGCACATTGAGGACTTCCAAAAATTAAATATAAGGGTAATTGATATTCCAGAGGAACACATGAAGTTTGTGTTTGGGAACCTGATTCATTGGAGAAGGCATTCAGGTTGGCAAGAAAAATTGAATGTAAAATTATGGCGACAAGGAAGCCTACCACTCACATCTATAAAGATGGAAGTGTTGCTACTCCTAGACTTCCACAACCTACAAGGTTGACACCACAACAATTGGAAGAAAAAAGAGAAAAAGGGCATTGCTACAGTTGTGATAGAAAATACACTAAAGGTGATAAGTGCATTGAGAAGAAATTATTGTACATCGATTGTGAAGAGGAGGAAGAAAATGAAGAAGAAACTTCAAAAGTAGAGGATATACACCACCAAGAAGAAGAAGAAGAAGAAGAAGAAATGAGTCCGACCATATCATGTGATGCATTGGCAGGAATTACCACTCCTCAAACTCTCAAGATACAAGGACATGTCAAGAAGAAAAAGGTAGTAGTGTTGATTGATTCGGGTAGTACCCATAATTTTATTCATTGTAATGTAGCCAAGGAATTGAATTGTTTCCTATACCTAGCACCAGAATGTCAAGTGATGGTTGTGAATGGAGGAACTATAAATTTCTTTGGAAAATTCCATAATATCAAGCTAGCCATGGGGGAATATGTATTTAATAGTCCAATGCTTTCCATCCCAATGGGAGGTGTTGATGTTGTACTAGGAGTACAATGGTTACAATCTTTAGGGATGGTAGCTTTTAATTTTCAAGAACTTTTCTTGAATTTTTTTTTGTTGGAAGGAAAGGAAATGGAATTATGGGGTATCGCAGGGAAGCCATGAAAGATAATAAGCTCTAATGTCATGACAAAGCTTCTGAAGAAATAACAATGGGGTGTAATTGCACAATTATGCTCACTCGAAGTTCCAACATCAAAATCATCTATTTCTCCAGATCTCCAAAAATTCTTGGACAATCATTCCAAGGTGTCTTATACTCCCAAAGGAATCCCACCTATTCGTGATCATGATCATGCTATTCACTTGATTCCAGGTAGTGTTCCTCCAAACATCAGGCCTTACAGATATCCTTATGTCCAAAAGAGCGAAATTGAACGTATGATTGCAGAAATGTTAGAGGTTGGCATAATTGAACCTATTAAAAGTTCTTTCTCTACTCCAGTAGTATTGGTGCAAAAGAAAGATGGATCAAAGTGCATGTGTCCATATTATAGGGAGCTCAATAAGCTCACTATTAAAGATAAATTTCCCATTCCTGTGATTGATGACTTATTAGATGAATTAGATGGAGAAATTTATTTTACCAAGTTGGATCTTCATTCAAGATATCATCAAATTAGAATGAAGTCTGAAGATATTCTGAAAGCATAATTTTGAACTCATGACGATCATTATGAATTTTTGGTCATGCCTTTTGGCCTTACCAATGCACCTTCTACATTTCAAGGGTTTATGAATTCCATTTTCAAACCCTTCCTTAGAAAATTTGTGCTAGTATTTTTTGATGATATACTAATCTACAACAGGTCTTGGAAGGATCATGTTCAACATTTTGATAGGGTGCTCAAACTATTTGAGGAGAAACAATTATATTCAAAAACATCCAAATGTTTCTTTGGAGTACAAGAGGCGGAATATCTAGGTCATATTGTATCTCATGAGGGTTTTAAGGTAGACCGTAACAAAATTAAAGCCATTAAAGAATGGAAAGTCCCCACGACCATAAAGCAGTTTTGTGGATTTCTTGGGTTAACAGGGTATTATTGCAAGTTTGTTAAGAATTATGGGAGAATAGTTGTACCTCTAAAAACATTATTGAAGAAAGAAGCATTTTCATGGACTCCTGAAGCAATTAAGGCCTTTGAACATCTTAAAGAGGCAATTTGCCTAGCACCAGTCTTAGCTATGCCAGACTTCACAAAAACCTTTATTGTGGAATGTGATGCCTTAGGAAATGGAATTGGTGTCATTTTAATGCAAGAAGGAAGACCCATTTCTTTTGAAAGTCAGTCAATCAAAGGAAAGTATTTACAAAAGGCTATTTATGAGAAAGAAAGGTTGGAAATACTACATGCACTAAAGAAATGGAGACCTTACCTAATTGGAAGACACTTCAAGGTAAAAACTGATCATGATAGTCTTAAAAAAAAATTGGAACAAAGATTATCTTCAGAGGAGAAGCAAAAATGGGTCACAAAGATGTTGGGTTATGACTTTGAAATCATTTACAAAAAAGGGAATCTAAATGTTGTTGCAGATGCACTATCAAGAAAGGATGAGGAGGTGGAATCATTGCTTTGTGCCATTTCAATTATCCAACCAGATTGGATAACCGAAGCAAGGGATGAATGGAAGAAGGACAAAGAAGTGTGGACTCTCATTCAAAATTTGCAGCAAGATCCTAGTATATCTGATGCATTTAGTTGGAAAAATGATTCCTTATGGTACAAAGATCGCTTATATAGTTGCAATAATTCCCAAATAAAACAAAATATTCTTTTGAAATTGCACACTTCTCCTTTAGGAGGACACTTGGGATTTTTAAAAACTTACCACGGGGTGAAGAAAGATTTTTTTTGGGATGGCCTTAAATCTGATATTCAAAATTTTGTGGCAGAATGTTTGGTTTCCCAACAAAATAAATTTGAGACAATTAAGACCGTAGGTCTTCTGCAACCTTTATCCATTCCAAGTCAACGTTGGGAGGAGATTTCAATGGATTTTATCACAGGTTTACCTAAGTCTAAAGAAGGAGTGTCATCATGGTGGTAGTTGATAGAATTACCAAGTATGCACACTTTTGTGCATTATCTCATCCATTTAAAGCGAGTACAGTTGCTACTGTATTTATGGAAACAATTCAAAAGCTACATGGAAACCCGAAGATTATTGTAAGTGACAGAGATCCCATTTTTACAGGAAATTTTTGGACAGAATTATTTTCTTGTTTGGGTACTCAACTAGCTCATAGCTCATCTTATCATCCTCAATCCGATGGTCAAACGGAGATAGTGAATAAATGTTTGGAAGGATATCTTCGTTGTTTTTTATCTGATAAGCAAGCACAATGGGTCAAGTGGTTACCTCTCACTGAATGGTGGTATAACACTTCCTTCCATACTGCAGTAAAAATGACCCCATTTATGGCACTTTATGGATATCATCCACCATACATCACATCTTCTTTAAGGGAAAATTCTATGGTTCAAGCAGTGGAAGATCACATCGAGCATGAACAAGAATTTCTCCAACTCGTAAAGGATAACCTAAATTTGGCACAAAATCAAATGAAACAACAGGCATATCAACATCGCAGTGAGAGAAGTTTTGATGTGCGAGACTGGGTATTTTTACAGCTACAACCATACAATAAAATGTCCCTCAAGCAAGCTAAGAAGGATAATAAATTATCGCCAAAGTACTATGGTCCTTAGAAGGTTTTGCAAAATATTGGTACTATGGCATACAAATTGGAGCTTCCCGCGACTTCGCGAGTGCATCTAGTTTTCCATGTTTCATGCTTAAGAAAGGTTATAGGGGACAAACTTCCAGTTCAAACAATATTTCCAGAACTTGATGAGGAAGGAAAAACAATATTGGAACCTAAATCAGTCACGGAAACAAGAACTCGACAACTACGAAATTGATCAATTTTAGAGTATCTCATCAAATGGAAGAACTTATCCACTGAATATTCTACATGGGAGGATGATAATTTCATACAAAAGCACCCGGAGCTACTCAAGCATTGAGGACAACACTTTTTTGGATGGGAGGAGCATGTTAGGTCCCTATATTACTAGTATAGTCCCTTATTGTTGTTAGTGTAACCCCCTTATTGTTATTATTGTACCCTTGTAACCCCCATATTGTTGTTATTGTGCCCTTCAATTATTATTGTTAGGTCGGCTAGGATTACATTGTGGCCCCATGGACTCCTATATATAGAAAGGAGGTTTTTTCATTTGTATCATCTAAGAATTGTTCATTCATGTAATGTATTGGAGGTTTCCCCCTCGAAGTGGCTGATTTCTAAGGCGTTGATCTCTCTTTTCTTCTATTTTTGGAGCTAGTTTCATAACACATACCGTCACACTAGTTTGTTTGTAGAAAAAAATTGGTACTGCTGAAGGTATAACTATGGCAATGTAAAAGAAAATATCCACGGTGCAAATTTTTCAGTTTGAACCATAGATATGAACTTAAAACACATTTTGGATAAGAAATTACATACTTGTTCAAATGCCGAGAAAAATTCCAGAAATTGCAACGTTGATCCAACATCATTTGAAAAAATTCTATGCTTGCAATCAACTGCATTGGCTACCCTTGAGGAAAAATTCAAGGATTTTCATGTGCAGGAATTTACCCCATAAAGACCTTGACACTTGAGTAAATCAGCAACAAAAGAAAAACTTGTAGCCTTAAGTGCATGGACAAGAATTCCATCATTATCACAACCTTGTTTTTTCCTGCAATAATGAATTCAACAACTTTATTTATGGAAATATCAGACAATATCAAAACCTAATTGAAAATTTGAGTTATAAAAAGCAATGTAACAATTAGCATTTTTTTTCCTAGATGCATTTCTATATTCAAGTTTACATGCAAATACTGCAATTGCAGATACTTCTATACCTTGGACACTTGCACTCCTCAGATTTAGCAGCCTCTTTAACTTTTTTTTGGAAGAGCTTCTTGGGGAGGACAGTTTTGCTTTTGTTGCCGTATGTTTGCTTAAGTCATGATATTTGTCAATTTTGAGATGAGATACGGTTTCCTTTTTAAGGGTTTGCTTTGGAATCGTCATAGCTCCACCCTCATAGCATTTCATGCCATCAGTTGCCTTAAATGGGTTCCTTTTGTCCTCGGCCTTTACTTCATTTCTACTGGTTACAACACTTGCAATAGCATTGTTATTCTTCTCTTGAACTCGATGATGATTGGGGATTTCATTTCTAGGCAAGGAAAACTCCTTCTTTGTGAGGGGAGTTGAAGGATGATCATGAAGTTGTTTGCAGTTTGCTTCACCAACAGAGTTTGATGACCCAGTCTTTCTACAGCTACCAATGCCTAACCAAGGACTCCTCATTATTTTCTGAGCTAGAGAAAGGGCTATTTTTACTCTTGACCTTTTATATCATCAATATAGAAACCCAAGGATTCGATCTCCTGCATTGACATAAACCAGAAAGAATGCATAAAACATCAAGAAAAAGCAATTCCACTGCAGAAATGAGACATCTTACAAGCAAATAAAAACTGATGAATATGACAGCTAGTCCACCTTATAACAAAACATCGAAGAGAATTATCATACATATCAATTGCTAAAGGAGATTCAGAGAATGCCTACACATAGGGCAGAAAGAACGACAGGTCAACCGCTTATCAATGCATTCCATGTGGAATCCATGACTACAGTTGGGTTGCATTCGAATCTTTTCTCCTTCTTCGAATTCGGCCAAGAAGATGGAGCATCCAGTGGCCAATTCAGGTGACATCTTATAAGAAGATGTGTAAACAATAGTCGGAAGTGCCTTCATGCCCGCCCCGCCTTCATCATTCCAGTTTTGGCTAGACGGATAGCAACTTGATCGGATGGGTTGGCCCCCATTCGTCTCCAATAGGAACGCGCACAACCAATAAACGAGAGGAGGCTAAGAAAACATATGACAGTGCAAACCCCCTTAGATTTGAAACTATGCCTCTAATAAAACACTATTCCCTCACTCTAGCTTGTGATTTGTTCGCTAGCATAACAAATATTCACGACGTACAAAGGTTGTCGAATCATTTTAAGGTGCTGTAGATTCCCATAGATCTGACCGATACACAACATAATAAAGTGAAACATGCAGCTAATGCCATTCACAAACAACTTGATGATTTTTTTCAGAAGAGGAGAATTGCGTTGCAGGAGGGAAAGGCTTCTCCAAAGCAAGATTTGTTCTCCTTACTTCTCTCTCATGTTAATGAGTGAGGTGAAAGGGAATATCTCACTGACGATGAAGTTAAGGACAACTTCATCCTGCTTTTATTTTCAGGTTATGACAGTACTACCGCAAAAATAACAGGGCTACTCAAATTTTTGGCAGAAAATCCTGATTGCTACAACCGAGTCTTGAAAGGTATTAGCTAGCAAACAAATCACAAGCTAGAATGAAGGCTTAGTGTTTTTTCAGAGGAAAAATAGTGAGAGCATAGGAGTTGAGAGCGCAAACCCCCTTAGAGTGGCTAACTGTGAGAATGACAACTAGATAAGAGTTGAAACTGCCCTCTTTGGGTAGGGAATTAGATTGCCAAATTTCCTCTTCACCCCATAGAGAAGGTGCCGAGAGAGAAGCTAATAAATTCCTACTACCTAAAAACTGATATTTTAAAAAGCTCATTTCGCTGTTTTGACCTTAAAACCTCAAAAATTTTGTAAAAAATACATCCAATTCCTAAATTTAGATGATGAAAGAGTACCGGGAAAGAGAAAACAAGTCCAAATAGTAAGGCCAGAATGAAAAATGAAGGAAAGAGAAAACAAGTCCATGTGAGCCAAGGTGAAATACAAGACAAGGAAATCCATTACAAAAAATTACTGTGGTCGATTTTCTTGGGGTGATTTCGAAGCAGAACCATTTTTCAAAAGAAATATATAGAGCAATGATAATATAAATGGACATATAAAGAGCTCCACTTCAATGTGGAAACGAAAATAATGGGCTGATAGATCCAAAAGAAGAAACATCTTACCTGTTGAAGTAAAGATCCGCATGGAAAGAGGCTTAGACTACCACTCCCTATCTCCCTATTTCAATTTGAGAGCTTCTTTGTTGCTGGTAAAAAAGAAGCGAGAGATAACCAAAACAAAGTGATGTGTTCTGGGCGGAAGAAATGTTATTTTAACTCGTTAAAGGTCTAAAATTTAAACTAAAAATGAATACTCCCTCCCTCCATTTTTCAAAAAATCATTTTTAATATTATGCCCTCCAAATATCATTTTAATATAATAACCATTGTTGTTTTGATGGATGTTGAGCACACTCCGTGATTCCTTGTAAGTTAAACAATTGATATAAAAGGAAGCTTCAAAAATTAATTCAATTTAATTATAATAAATTTATTTTAAAAACATTCATGATGAACCACACAATGAGTGGCTCGAAAAGAATTTACCTTAAAAAAATTATGTGATTTATCCGGAAGAGTCTTTAAAGAAATTAATTAATTAATTATTAAAATAAAATTGAGATAAAATAGTAAATTTATGAGAGGTTTTTGGGTTCCAGGTTTTTGCAACCCATGGATTTGCTTATGGTATTCCACCTTGCGAACAAGGGGGAATTAACCCGAATGTAGGTCCCAAATAGAACTTCTCTCATTTGGAATGGCTAATCCCAACGGGTTTTAAGGACTGTTATAAGGGTTAGGGGAATAATGAGTTAGTGGTTAAGGGATTAGGGATTAGGGGGTTAGGGGTTAGGGGAATAGGGGCTTAGGGGTTAGAGGTTTAGGGTTTAGGGGTTAGGGTAATAATGAGTTAGTGGTTAAAGGGATAGGGATTGGGGGGTTATGGGTTAGGGGATTTAGGCGCATTTACAGGTTAGGCGAATAATGAGTTAGTGGTTAAGGGATTAGGGATTGTGGTTAGGGTAATAATGAGCTAGTGGTTAAGGGGTTAGGGATTGGGGGATTAGGGGTTAGGGGATTTAGGTGCATTTAGGGGTTAGGGGAATAATGAGTTAGTGGTTAAGGAATTAGCGATTGGGGGTTTAGGGGTTAGGAGATTTAGGCGTAGTTAGGGGTTAAGTGAATAATGAGTTAGTGGTTAAGGGATTAGGGATTAGGGTCATAGGGGTTAGGGGATTTAGAAGTTAAGGATTTTAGGGTTAGGGTGAGGTTTTAATGGGTTGTGGGTTAAGCGTAAACAGTTTAGCGGTTTAGGGGTTAAGGGATTAGGGGTTTAGGTGTTAGTGGTCTAGGGGTTTAAGGGTTTAGAGGTTTAGGATTTAGGGGGTTAAATGGGTTATCATTTTAGGGGTTTACGGGGTTAAATGTGTTAGGGGTTAGGAATTAGGGTTTAAGGGGTTATGGGTTAAGGGTTTAGAGGTTTAGGGGGTTAAATGGGTTAGGGTTTTAGCGGTATAGGGGGTTAAATGGGTTAGGGGTTGGAATTAGGGGTTAAGGGGTTATACGTTTAGGGTTTGGGGCTTAGATGGGTTAGGGGGTTAGGGGATTTAACAGTTAAGGATTTTAGGGGTTAGGGGAAGTAGTTCTCAAAGAACAATAGATAACCTCTATAGGGGATCTTAGGAATATATGGGGGATATTTAGTGTCATTAGTATGTTTTACATAGTAAGAATGGGTCTTAGGCTTGTACCGTTGCAAAGGGATGAAAACAATGGCCTCAATCCCAAAATGAAAATTCTTTGGCTCACATTGCATGAAAAAAACCATAAAGAACAATATAGATCATCTTTGAGGGACTTTAAGCCTCCGTTTGGGATAAGGGTTCCATTATGAGGTTTTCCACATCATATATGGGAATTAGGTCTTATATCTTGGAAAAGGAATGAAAAAGGGCCTTATGCCTAAAACAAGTCTTTTTCATATTTAATGTCCATGAACAGAATATTAGAATGTACATATGGGAACAACTAGTATGTTTTACATAATAAGGATGGGTTTTATGGCCTCTATGATGGATATGGAAGGAAAACAAGATCTTTAGTCCATAAAGAAAAATTCTTTAGTTCAAGGGACATGAATAAGGCCTCAAACGACCACACATATCCTATATAAGATATAATATCTAGCCTTTAGGTGTGATATGGGTGCTATTTGAAGGTTTTTTGTGACATATTTATGTCTTGGGGCCTTTAAGTTTGGCCTTAATATCATTAGGAGCCTTTTTGCACCATGTATGGCACTTGGGGCCTAAACCATGGTCAAGAAAGGATCATAAGGTGCTTCGGTCATATTTGAATCTTCCCGTGATCAATATTCTTGAACAAGTATTCTAATTACTACACAAAACATCTATAGGGAATATTTGGCCTATATGGGGGATCTTTGTCACCATGGATATGGTTTACATGGTAAGAATGGGTCTTGGGGAATGTACTATCTTGAGGGTAGGAGAAAAGAGGGCCTTAGGTCCTAAATAAAGCTTCTTGAGTTCAAGGAACATGAATTAACCCCCAAACAACCACATAGATACCCTCTAAGGGATATTCAGATTTCAACTTGGATATGGGAGCCATGGCGTGTTATTCTAAATAATTAAAGAGCCACAAGAATTTTTATTATGTATGGTTTTCTAATAAAAGTGTGCGCACACTCTAAGAATGTGAATGAATTATTAGAATTTGTGAAAATTTTTGTAATGCATGTATCTATAGATAATATGGGTTTAGAGTAAACTTCTAGATTTATATCAATTGACCATGTATAAATCAACATCCTTTGAATTCAAATTAATGAAATCATTCTCTATGAATATAATGCAATAATAAACCATGGTAAGTAACAATTCCAAAAAAAACCCATAACAAATAGTGTGCCCACAATTAAAAATTACTTACATAAATGACTAATTTATATACTTGTTGTACTTGTTATTTGGTCATTTTTTTATTCTCAGACTATAATAGTCGTTTACATTAATCATTACTAATTTTGTCACTTATTATCTAGTCATATATGTTAATCCTAGACAAAATTAGTCATTTAATTTAGTCGTTTTTAGTTTAGTCACTTATTATCTAGTTGTATATTTTATTCCTAGACTAAATTAGTCATTTAAGTTAGTCATTTTTAGTTTAGTCACTTATTATCTAGTCGTATGTTTTATTCCTAGACTAAATTAGTCATTTAAGTTAGTCATTTTTAGTTCGATCACTTAAAATTGCTCAAATTTAGTAGTAATTCACTTGAAATAATTGCGATGACTAACTATTTTAGTAACCTAGTGACTAATTTCATCATTTTCTACTAGTGTAAACTACTCCTTTTTAAAGCCTTTTGGTTGTGAGGCCTTTTTCCATATTAATAAATAAAATAGAACAAACCTTGAAGAAAAATCAAAGAAATGTACCTTTATTAGATATGGTGTTAATGATTTTTGTTATCACTTATCTGATTATGAAAATCACAAAATAATTAGGAGCAGAGATGTAATATTCAATGAAAAGGTCTTGTATAAGAATCAGTTGTAGGAGAAGAAATAAGAAAAAGAAAACAAAGAATACACAGTTCTTGATGAGATCACAGAAAAAGTAAAAGTTCTTGAAAATAATAATAATCAACAACCACAACAACAACAACCACCACAACAGCAACATGAACCTAAAACAAAAAGTGGTGTCAGAAGATCTACCAGGATAAGTAGACCACTTGAACGGTACGTTCCTTCATTATATTATTTATTGTTGACTGATTCTGGTGAACCAGAATGTTATGAAGAAGAAATGTTGGTCGAAACCAGGAAGAAGTGGCAACTAGCCATGAAATAAGAGATGGACTCCTTGATACATAACTAGACTTGGGACTTAGTAAAGTTTCCTGCAGGTAAAATAACATTGCAAAATAAATGGGTTTACAGGCTGAAGGAAGAAGATGGAGGAAAATAGAGGTACAAATCTAGACTTGTGGTGAAGGGGCTTACATAAAATAAAGGTATTGACTTTTATGAAATATTTTCTCTTGTTGTTAAGATGACTTTAATCAGAACTATTTTAAGTCTTGTAGCAGCGGAAGATTTGCATCTTGAACAATTAGATGTAAAGACAACATTTCTCCATGAAGATTTGGATGAAGAGATCTATATGCAACAAACACAAGGATATGAAGTGAAAGGGAAGGAAAAATTAGTGTGCAAGTTAAAGAAAAGCTTGTATGGCTTAAAACAGGCTCCAAGGCAATGGTATATAAAATTTTACAAGTTTATGTCTGAACAAGGTTATATTAGATGTCACTCTGATCATTGTGTTTACCTGAAAAAGAAAAATGATGTCAGCAATATTATATTGTTATTGTATGTAGATGACATGCTTGTTGCAGTGTCTAATATGCAGGAAATAAATGTACTTAAAAGAAAATTGGAAAATTCATTTGCAATGAAGGATTTGGGAGCTGCAAAACAAATCCTTAGTATGAAAATAACTAGACACAAGAAAAATCACAAATTAACATTGTCTCAGAATGAGTACGTACAAAAGGTGTCGGAAAAATTTAATATGTTTCAAAATTAGTAAGGAGATGTTCCCAAAGACCCAAGAAGAAATGGATTATATGTCTAAAGTTCCATATGCATCAATAGTTGGAAGCTTAATGTATGCAATGGTTTGCACAAGGATTGATATTGCTCATGCAGTGGGAGTTGTAAGTAGGTACATGAATAATCTAGGAAAATAATATTGGATGGCAGTGAAATGGATTCTCATATATTTGAGAGGTGCCACAAATCAATAATTATGCTTTGGTGGTCCAAAAAATTCTCTGCAGGGATATGTTGATGCAGATATGGTAGGTGATAGATATAAGAGGAGGAGCACTACAGGGTATGTATTTACTATATGTGGAACAAATGTCAGTTGGGTTTCAAAAATGCAAAGTGTTGTTTCACTTTCAACAACAGAGGCAGAGTATGTTTCTACTACAATGGCTAGTAAACAAATGATTTGGTTACAAAGGTTTATGTATGAATTGGGTAAGAAGCAAGAGATGGGAAGGTTATATAGTGACATCCATAGTGCCATTCATCTTGCATAGAGCTCAACATTTCATTCTAGGACTAAACACATACAGATCAAGTACCATTTCATATGATCAATGTTGGAATATGGACAGTTGAAGATGGAAAAGATACACACTAGCCAGAATCCTACAGATATGTTAGCAAAAGTTGTAACCAAGGAGAAACTAAGATTCTTCTCAGTTTCAATCGGTATTCAAGTATGATGAAACCGCCAGGTCCAAAGTGGAGTAATTGTCAAGAAAATGAAGCATTATTGGAGTTGCTACAATCAGTATCCAAGTGGGATATTGATGGGAATGGATCCTAATTATCTTATTTATTTAGATGTATCGCCACATTGGACCCCCGGTCTTAACGGGGCGGCAACGTCGCCTGTCATTTAATAGATGTTGGGGGGTCCACGGGGGTCCATTTTGGATCCATAGGGGCGTAAAAGTTCCTTGTAAAATATTTTAATTTCATAGTCAATTTGGGCCATTCATTACGCGTATGATCTGACGATAGAAGTTATTTTTAATTTAGGGTTTATTTCGCTAGAAGACAAACCCTCATTTTGTATGAGGGTATTGTATTGTCACTTTGTATGGTATGCATATTATCAGTGAGAAATAGAAAGGGGGATTGTGAGAGAGATTAGAGGATATTACAGTGGATCTGGTGTAGGTTGTGCCTCTTCATATTGCTGGATAATATAAAGGAAGGATTGGTTGTTCGGGGTGGACGTAGCCCAAATTGGGTGACCCACGTATCTTTGTGTCTCTCTTGTTTTATATGTTTTATGTGTTTGTCTTTCCGCATATTTTATGTGTTACATTGATCTGTAATATATAATTTTCTAACATTAAATATCATGATTTTACTCATGCATCTAATCATGACCTAATTATGCTTGTAAAAGCATTGTTTTGTAGCAAGGAGGAGAAAGTGCTAAGGTGTCTTAGGAAGGCCTTGAACTCATGGATGCAGGGCCGAAGGTGTCTTGATGGTTTTGGAAGGTCTGGATGAGGTGCATGATGGTTTTTGGGCTTAAGGAGAGGCCCACTGGTGCTACTACAGGTTTCCTATAGTGCTACATGAAAGTCCTGAATTGCTACAAGAAACAGTCTGAGGGAAATCTGAGGCCAAAAATGATGGCGAAAAGCATAGGAGAGGTGGAATGAAGGTGTATTTGGATGAATGGAATATGACCAACCCCTTGGTCAAGCTCATAACCTCTTTAGAAGCTTGTCTTGCACTTCCAGGGTTTTTCACTGTGTGAAGGTGAAAATATTAAAAATGGGGCTGAAGGCGATGTGATGGAAAGAAGGTTGATGATGGATGAGAAATGAAGCTAAGGGTGCTAGTGAAGTCCTCCTTTGTTGTGCTACTTGAACCTGCAAGCAAATTACACGTTCATGAAACAAACATTGGCAAATCTATGATGAATGAAATGGAAAATATGAGTTGAATTTGGAAATCTAACCTACTTAAACATTCAAATAGAAATATAACTCAGTATTCTAGACATGTTCATGAAACTAAAACAACCTAAGTATTCTTTCCAAGAAATCATAAACTAAAGATCAAATTTGGACTGTGGTGAAGATCTTCCCTCCTCAAGCTACAATTAAAGAGATGAGAGAGGGAGGCTTGACACACAAATTTATGAGTTTATAAGTTATTTACCAACATTTATGCAAGCTTAACTACAACAAAGAAAAATGGAAACAAACTAAAAACAGTAAATTGAAATGTAAGAAAACTAGCTACGATGACATAAAAATAAGCATGAATACAAAAGAGAGACTAAGGCTAATGGATTGGGCCCCAACCCACAAGCCTAGCCCTCTGAAACTAAATCAGTGAAGGAAAATATGAATACTCATCTTATTGCAAAAAATAGTCTCATTACATAATCATAAAAGTCTCAAAACCCTATTACAGGAGCTAAGAGTCTACCAGCTTCCTTCAAATTTTGAATCCTAGTGAGCGCTTGCTCATCCTTATTTAACCTAGAGGGTACCTACCGAAAACTCCCTGAAAAGTATGTGATGTGTCCTCTTTGACTCTAAGAGAAGTGGAGCTTTGATGAAATTGATCTCCCACTTGCTTGGGTGCCTTTGATTTCGAGTTGTTGGAGGGAATCTCGAGGATCCCTTGGCTTCCTTTGGGAGTTAAGGAGGTGGAAAATCCCCCTAGAATCTCTCCTTGTTGTTTAATCTAAAATTTAATTGAAAAATATTCACCAAAAGTGAAATATCTTCATGATTATCCTACATTTAACCCATATTAGGCATTTGAAGTATGACAAGACTTAATCACCATCTACACTAGCAACATAAGACCATAATATAATTTAAATGTGAGAAAGAGAGAATTAATAGGGCTAAAAAGGTGACAAATAACCCCTCCAATTATACCTAATGATGGGTCTCATCATCATCCCCCTACCAAATGGTTGCTCATCCTCTGAGAAACTTAGTCCTAATTCTACATATATTTCAAAGCTTTGATGTACCCTCTGACTTCCCAAGGAAGAAGTGTGGGAGTCCCTTCATGAGGGTAAAAGCCATCATTATTTTTTTCTTCCTCCCATTCTTTGTTATGCTCATCTCATTTTTTCCCATCACTCAGTCCTAGCAGCAAGTGTGCACTAAGTTTCAAACCAAGCCACCAAATCTTCCTGTCCTACATGGTTGTTTTGTATTGTGGTGCCCTTTCTAGAGCACTTCTCATTGTTTCTGGTGTTTGTTATTCCATGTTTCTGAGACTGTGAGGGAGGCTATTCCATCTCCCTTGACAAGTCATTATGCATTCATCTCCCAGCAACCTAGAAACACCAACAAAATGGGTCATGGCTTGTGTTTGTGTGCTGAGGTACTTTTATGCAAGTGCATCATCCTTTTCTATCTTGAGATGGTTGTTGATGACTCCCCTAGGGCTGAATAGTTATGCCCTAATGTGTAGAGGCTCCCTGTTTTCTCTCCTCATGACCCTCCTTACTCCTTGTGATCTATCTTCCTCATTAACCATCAAAGAGGTTAATGCCATTAAATGCATGTCACCCATACTAGGATCAGGGTCCCAAATGTTCAGGTTTGTCAACACAAGATTATGCATGTAGAATTTTTCAATCTTTTCCTTGTCTGTCGTACTTGAATGGTTGCAATATTCAATGAATTGTTTGCAGTTTTGAAAAGGTAAGGAGCCATGAGAGGGTATTGTCCTGATTTGAAACATGAGCCACTATTCTTTGAGGTAGACTGCATAGGAGTCTGATGGTATCCATGTTGAATGGAATCCATGCAAAAATCTGCCATGGTGGCTTTTTTTTCTTTTCTTTTGCTGAAGCTGATCTTGCAATATTGCATTCTCTACTTAGGTTTCCTGAAGTTGTTCTTTCAATATGGATTATTTGAGCCTAACATCAGAAAAATCCCTTCCGAACTCAGTCACTTTCTCCACCATGACCCCTATGTCATGCACACCTTCTGTTGTAGAAATCTTCATCCAATTATGAGTGTGTGTCCTCTCCTCTTCCAACTAATAGAATAAAGGTACTATACACTTCTAAGGAATCAATCTTCTCCCTTCAATAATTGTATAGTAGGAGCTGAGATTTGGCTAAGGGCTAGCGTGTGACACTATTGGCACGTCTTTGGGGATAGGTTTCGGTGAGGTAGGATCCTCCTTGTCATATTTATCTTCCTCCCCTTTGGCATCTTTCCCTTCATATTATGCTTTTTCCTCAACTTCTTGGGCCTCTTGCCCATCCATGGGTGTCTTTTCTCCCTCATCAAAAGAATATTTCTTTGATCTCAGGCCTGCTGGAGTTTCCTGTAGCAAAGATAGAGTTTCCTGTAGCAAACTATATTTTTTCCATGCAAGTCCTCTCTTGCTTGTTTTTCCCTTTTTTCTGTCTTTTGAGGGTCTACGGGGGTTGGTAGATGTGTAGGTGATGCCAACCTTGATGAATGTATTCTTAAGTAATTCATATGGTCCTTCACAAGTGAGGTGACCTCTTGAAAATTTCCTTCCTTTATCCTTATTTCATCATCCTTCTTGGGTGACTCCTCAATGGTAATAGGGCTTTTAGTTTTAATCTTTGGTTTCCCTTGCCTCACCCTTTGGCTCTTCTTAGTCCTGAAATACATGGGTGTTTGTCTCTTCCTCTTTTCTTTCACTCGTGTGCTCAAAATGGCTAGGCTATCAACCACTTCCTGATCTATTATCTCTAGTTATATGCTGGTGTGTTGAGGAGAGGTATTAGTGCCTAGCATAGGGTCCAATATATCCTTTTCATTTGTATTCTCTTCCTTCTTCCCCTCAATATCTTCATTGCCTATTTAATTTCCCTCTTTTTCTTTTCATTTCTCCGGTTCTAGTATATTTGTGTTTTATGTTTCAACCTCCATCTATTCTTCTTCTTCCTCACCTTCAGCCTCCTCTTCTTCTTCTTCTACCTCCCTCTCTCTAAGCCTTGAGGCAGATGTTTGTCCTGTTTCGGTGGCTGTGAAGGCTTCCCTATCCCTGTCTATGAATGAGGACCAAGACAAATGGAGTTTTAATATGCTCATAGTATCACTCACTATCATTTTGATAAGGCCATGATGAGCCAAATTCAGGTATTTCCTTTCCCTCTCCTTTTTTCTCATGTTTGTTATATAGTTCAAGAGGAAATGAGGAATGTCCAGTATTTTTTATAGAGGTATTTCTCCTTCAAATCTAAGTTCATTCAAAAACTTGAAATGGTATCCATATCCTATACTAAGTATACCTTCACAGGAAATGAATTTCATGATATGGAAGGCTACTTCATCCCAGGGGTATGGAAGGCTTTCTCTCCTCACTCCATGGGCAAATTATACACTTATAATTTGACAGATATAAATCATCAACCAGGGGTAGGTAATCTTATGAGATGGTGTGCAAAATATATGTAACCTTATAATTTAATTTTTTTCTAATTAAACCATTCACACACATACACATCTCCAATACCTCTTCCCCTCATCAAAAATTAGCAACAAAGGCTATGGAGTGGATTTACTCATCCCTCTACAGCTCCTAAATTTTTTGATGTCAATAATAAAAAGATAAAGAACCAAGCAAACAACAATAAAATCAATTTAACATTCCATAACATCAATAAGAACTTTGATCAAATGATTCTAAACATGTTCATGAAATAAAATTCACCATTGAAAAATCATACATGTTATGTTATAATTCAGAAAAGACAAATAATCAACTATGCAATAACTCTGTTAATTATGAAAAATAAGTAAATAAACACAAAACTGTAGCTAATGGAGTTGTGAGCAAAGGGGGCCCTCCCTTTACTGTTAAAAGGGTTTACACAGAAATATCAACAGAACATGTAACTAAGTATTAATTAGGAATAGTATTAAAGTGATTTACAAGTCTAATATGTCGAACCCCCCCTTTGCACATGAAACATAACAATATTTATACAAGTATAGAGGAATAAGTTTGCCCTCATTAGGAGAACTACTGTGCTACAATTGTTTACTAACAATAAGTGAATATGATAATAAAAATAGCTTTATTGAGTTTGATCCATGACTGAAATCATGGATCAAACTGGTTTCACTAAGTTTTTAGAGCTTTTCCCCAATATGGCCATCGAGAAGAGGACAAAAGATCTAGGTGGTTTTGATGAAAATTTTGAGGCAATCAATGGGACAACGTCCATGTAGGTGGATTTCCTAATATAACCCATGTTTCTATTTTACTTGAGACTAACTGGAACATACTCAACCTCCAATACCGCTGTAAGAAATCTGGGCGATTACATGAAATCTGCATCTACAAGAAATCGCAGAGTGTCTATAGGAAACCAACGATCACAGACTATCTACAGGAAGTCGTGGAGCTGCTTTGAAAAGTGATTATTTTGCAAAATATTCAATCAGTTGAACTTGACATTTTTAAATAATTCGATTAGGAAACACTCAGCTTAAAAAATACTTAAGAACAAGGTAAAATGATACTTTTAAAGCTAATTTTCATACCTCAAGCTCACAATACCCTTTTGGTCAAAACATAGGTAATATGGTGAAATGAGAGTAATTAGGATTAAAAAAGAGTTCAGAAAGGGGAAAGCAAGGTCTTAGAATGCTATCAAAACTAAGAAAAATTGGGACTCAACATCTTCCCCACACCTAGCTTCTTGGATGTCCCTTATGCAAGAAAAAATTTTGCAACTTCAAAAGGAAAAAATTCAATCTTTTCCCGGTGTTGTAGCTACTACAGCCAAGTGATCTAATTGGGCCCTATTGGGCTCTTCGTGAACCCGACCTTGATATTCTTCATTCTTTTTCTGCTGGTGGTCGATTTGGGTTTGTTTATTCTTCATGATTAAGCATGCCTTCTTATGTTACTCATCGAAATCCTTCTGCATGCATACTAGGTTGTTTTCCTTTAGGGTCTCATTTTCCTTTTGAGGATCCAATTCAGACACAGTGAGCTCAGTGATAATTTCTTCCATTTCCTTTCGAGTCCTCTTTTTCTAGGAATTTCCCTCCCTCTCGTGTTGTCCTTGGGAGGACTGGGGAAAACTTGGTTCCTCCTGCCCTTGCAAGTATTCAACTGTCTTATTCCCACATTCCTGTAGTTATGGGTCTTGGAAAGACATGGCCCCCCATTCTCCTTTGTTGATAAATTCGGCTACCTCAACCTTCCCTTTCTCTTTTTACAGGTCTCGAGGCTTCTTAATCTTTTTGTTAGTTTTAATTGGTGGTACCCCTTCCTTTGCATTTTACTCTATTTCTAGCTTCACAACCTGGCTTCTTAATCTTTTTGTCAATTTTAATTGGTGGTACCCTTCCTCTACATTTTCCTCTATTTCCAGCTTTGCAGCCTAGCCTCTTGTAAAGTGCTTAGTAGGGGTAGAAGTACCCTTCAACTTTGGATTTTTACCTATGGTTTCCCCAGTTACCACAACTTCCTCATCTTTCTTGACCTCCTCTATCAACAGATCATAATTCGAGGTTTCTTTTTCGGCTTCTCCACTGGTTCTGCCTCTTTGGTTTTCCGATGAACTGTGCTCCTTATCTGTTAGGTACCTATATTACTAGTATAGTCATGTAGAAGATTCCACATGGGAGGATGAAAATTTTATACAGAAGCATCAAGAAATAATAAAGCGTTGAGGACAACACTTGTTTGAAGGAGAGGGGCATGTTAAGTCCTTATATTAATAGTGTAGTCCCTTATTATGTTAGTGTATCCCCCCTTATTGTTATTGTTGTACCCCTGTAACCCCCATATTGTTATTATTGTGCCCTTACATTATTATTGTTAGGTCGGCTAGGGTTACATTGTGGCCCCACTAGGATTAAATTGTGGCCCCATGGACTCCTATATATATAAAGGAGGTTTTTTACATATGTATAATCCAAAAATTGTTCATTCATGTAATGTATTGGAGGTCCCCCCTCGAAGTGGCTTATTTCTAAGGCGTTGATACCTCTTTTATTCTATTTTTGGAGTTGGTTTCACAACACACTAACTCCTTCAAAAATATTTTTTTGTCCCTGAAACCTCACCTAATGTCTCCAGCACATATCATACCTCCAGAATGGACTGATCATTTTCTCCAAAAGAGCATTGGCTCCCCAATCTAGGCCTTCGTCCATTGATGGCCCTTAGCAGCCAAAAACTTACCTGTAGGTTCTAGACCTTTAGGATTCTTCAAATGGCTCTAAAAATACCTTCAATGAATTCATAATATAAAAAATAGTCAGAATAGAGTATTTTTTTGCTGAAATTGGCCTCCGTCTACTTCGGTTTCGCCTCCAACACCTGGTGCCACCCCCTGGCTCTAGGGTCAAAGAAAACTTATTTGTGGGTTCTCGGCCTCTAGAAGTCCTCAAACGCTTCTAAAAACTCCATAAATGGATTTATAAGTATAAGAATAGTCAGAAATGACTATTTTTTTGTTGAATAAGGCCTCTAGCTGCCCTGGCTAGGCCTCAAACTGCTGCTGGCACTTGTTGGGCATGGTGGCCCCAGGAACTTCTCTGAAGTAAATCAGCCTTCAAAAGTCCACTACAGGCTCTAAAAACCACACCATTATTTCCATAATGTCTATAACATTCAATATTTACTATTGGATTACTGAGAAAGGCCTCTAGTTGCACTGACAAGGCCTTAAATTGTTGTTGGCTCATGGTGGCCCCTAGAACCTATTTGAAGCAAAAAACTTCTCAAAAGTCCTCTGATGACTCTGAAACCTTCACCAATGAGTCTAGAATGTGTTATATAGCTGAAATTGACTATTTTCACTCCAAAATTGGTCGATCTAGCTCAAGATAGAGCCTAAACTCATTTTTTCTAGTGACCCCTAAAAATCCTCCACCAAACTTGGAGAATTGAAGTTAAACTCCAGTTAAAATAGGCATTTTGGCCAAAAATGGTGCGCCTGCCAATGATTCTACCATCCTGGCTGCTAGCACTAAATGTAGGCTGTTAGTGTGGGCACATGTTTGGAATACCCATGATCACGGTTGGCAGTTTCCATTATAGTCGGCGGACTAAATGTTGAATATAACTCCCAATGTGACATGTTTAAAAATGTGTGAAACAATTTGCGGTTGGGGTTTAACATTAACCATAATAGTAACCACGCCATGTGTTTTCATATCCTTAACAGTGATGGCTGCGGATAGCGTTTGGGGCCTAAGCCATTGGCAATGGGGTCGTGGCCATATGGGAGGGGCTGGCCCCTCCAAACCCCAAATACATAATTGTTACACGTTAAATAAAAAATGCGCCACCATATTGTTAAGCACCAACGCATAGCTCGACGGTAATACGTCTGCACGCCTACTTGGAGGTCACAGGGTCGACTCTGGTCGACTCCCAAAAAAATTTAAATAGCCAAACCAGGGCGACATGGTGGCCTTCGGGCCTGCCAAGTGGCGACCTCCCATTGGATGGAAATTCCAACATACAACCAACAATGAATTACATGCTAACACTTGTCCATCTACCATTCACCCAGAATTAATATTCTGGGGAATATTTTGAGGAATATTCCCTAGAATATTCTCTTTTTAAATTTCCCAAATTCCAGTCAAACTTGGTCAAAAGCCAAAAATTGTAGTTTACTCAAAATTTTCAAATTGTGATAACGTATTCATACGGTGTTGGTTTTTCAAACCATTCATGAAACTGAAATCAGGAAGACGAGATCTATCTGTTTTCTTAAGTTTGGCACACTTCCAAATACTTTGAATTTTGAGCTATCACTTAGGTCCTTGATCCAAATCTGATCACCCGGCAACGACGCGAAAATGTTGAGGCAAATCATAGACTTATAATTTGACATACATAAATCATCAACCAGGGATAGGTAAACTTATGAGATTATGCGCAAAATATATGTAGGCTAATTCTTTAAGTTCTTTTCCAATTAAACCATTCCCACACACATAACTCTAATGTCTCTTTCCCTCATCAACAATTAGCAGAAAAGTATATGGAGTGGACTTAATCATCCCTCTAAAACTCCTAAAATTGCTGATGTCAATCAGAAAAAGATAAAGGACTAAGCAAAAAAAATAAAATCAATTTAACATTCCATAACATCAATTAGAAATTTTATTAAAATATTCTAAACATCTTCAAAAAATAAACTTCACCATTGAACCATCATACATGTGCTGCTATAACTGAGAAAAGAGGAATAATCAACTATGAAATAACTCTGTTAATTATGAAAAATTAGTAAATAAACACAAAACTGTAACTAATGGAGTTGTGAGCAAAGGGTGCCCTCCCTTACTCACAACCCCTATACTATTAAAAGGGTTTACACAGCAAGATCAACAGAACATGTAACTTTGTATTAATTTGGAACAATATTACAGTGATGTACAAGTGTGATACTTCCAACCCCCCCTTTGCACATGAAACATAATGATATTTATACAAGTATAGAGGCATAAGATTGCCTGAATTAGGAATACTATTGTGTTGCAATTGTTTACTAACAATAATTGAACATGATAACAGGAATAGCTCTGTTGAGTTTGATCCATGACTAAAAGCATGGATCAAACTAATTTAATTAAGTTGCTCGAGCTTTTCCCCAATACCACCATCGAGAAGAGGATTGAATATCTGGGTGGTTTTGATGACAGTTTCGAGGCAATCAATAGGACAACATCCATGTAGGTGGATTTCCTATTAAACCCCATGTTCCCATTTTACTCGAGACTAAATGGAACATACTCAATCGCCAATACTGTTGCAATAAATCTGGGTGGTTATAGGAAATCCACATCTACAGGAAATCATAGAGTGTCTGCAGGAAATCAACGATCATAGGCTCTCTATAGGAATTCATGGAGCTTCTTTGAAAATTGATTATTCTACATAAGATTCAATCATTCGAACTTGATATTTGTAAATAAATTGATTAGGAAAAACTTAGCTTCAAAAATACCTAAGAACAAGGTAAAATGATACTTTTTAAGCTAATTTGCATACCTCAAGCTCACAACACCCTTTTTGTCAAAAAATAGCTAACATGGAAAAATGAGAGTAATTGTGAGTAAAAAAGACTTCAGAAAGCGCGAACCAGGGTCTTATAATTCTATCAAAATTGAGAAAAATCGAGACTCAACACTCCATTCTTATCCTCAATGAACTCTTCTCTTGGCAGAAATAAGTTTTTCTTGGCTGCAGTGCTTGGCATCCTTTCCTTAATCCACTTAACCCCTAAGGGAAAAGTGGTGATTCTGCTGATTATTTTAGGTTAAAGTGTGATGGCTAGGAACATAACCAAATTGGTGGCTCTCTCCTCTGAGTGTGATTACAGAGCCACTGCAAACTCTCGAGCTATCTCCTCATCAAAACCCTTCAGAAGCTCAAAGAAACCTAGCCATTGGTGGTTCCTAAAAATCTCCATTAGTTGAGGATGCACCCTTATTCTTTTAATATCAGTGGTCTCCCTTCTATTAAATCCACCTCCCATTTTTATGGCTATGATAGGAAGGTGGTAAGATGATTTTTGTTTGAGAGTTAATTTTGAAGAGGTCTTAGAGATTATGGTCTCAAACAAATTCAGATTTCACCATTTAATTCCCAAATTATGACTCATTGTGTGTAAATTTCATGGAGAAATTTCAATTCTAGAGGGTGCCAACAACTTACCTCTTTCCTCTGGTGTTTTTTCCTGGGATATGGTGGCCTTAGGAATTAATTTCACCCAAAGGTGACTATGTTTTTCTCTCCTTATCCCTATTGATATTCCTGTGTAGTTTCATGTAGCATTTCACTGTTTCCTGTAGCACGAGGGTGCATGCAAGCTCAGACTTAGCCTTCAATGACGCTCTTATCTCTTATGGCTCCTCTGAATTCTTATTCTCCTATTGCTCTTGTTATAGCATCATTTCTCACCTTCATATGATTCATGATTGCTTTATGGCTTTTGGGCACCCATTCCTACTTGGACAAATTCACTTAAAAACAGTGTAAAAATCCCCATACGCGACTATGCCCGTGTTTTTCCACTTGTATACGCGAGTCCAGCTGCACTTTTCCACGTATGCCATTAAAATGATTAAAATATATATAATTATTCCCTATTTTCGGGCTGGGTTGATGGTTACTCAGGTAGTTCAACCACCCCAGCACGTGGCCAACTGTTTCCAACTGTTGAAACTACTTGGAGGGACTATAAAAAGCCCTCATGTGTATGGCCTAAGGGGGAGAGAGAATTATTGATATTATACTCTGTTGGCATTCCCCATCCAAGTCTGATTCCCCATGCCTCCTGCACTTTCCGAGTTCATTATAGGAAACCCTTGTTTCCTTGAGATGCACATCCCTTTGTATGTCATCTCGTATGCACCATTTTGGAAGGAGTCTTAGCGAGGCAAGGGCTGGACGGATCCAGACGACGGTCTGCTCGAAGGCCGTGGAAGGATCAGGTGATCTCTCCACTCGTTACTTTTGTACATGCTATTTATAATACAGAAGTACCATGCTGTTCCCGAAATAAACGTATTAGTGTATGCTTATATGTATGAGAAAATTGTTATTTAAGCATTCATTATGATCTATTTAATGTTTTTTTATGGATTTCACTAACATTTAGAGTAGATATATGCTGTACAACTAGTTCTTCGTGCTTGTTTCTTCTTGTCTTTCAGGTTAAGAAGGAAGGACGGTTGCTGGGGGTTTGGACCCCGCTGGATGTACTTCAACCGTAGGACCTACGGGTAACTTTCTCATTCTACTTTATTTAGTTTTTCTGAATGTGCATGGTTGTGTGAGTCCTTCTTAGATAGCATGCCCCTGCTCTGTGGAGGTTGTAACCCAACGAACCTCTAGGGTGATATTCCCTGAAACAGAACTGGCGACTCCACTGGGGATCACATTCTTGTGATTCTCCTGTTGGGTGGTTTTCAGCTGTTTGGTAGGTTGCCGACAGTTTTAACTTTCATTTGCAGTCCAGTTTACTTTTTTACAGTCAGTCTGAAGTCTTGGTTTCTTTTCCAGGCTTGTCCTTTTTGTTTTTTCATTATTTACCTCTGTATACATGATTTTTTTTGCACACAATCGCATATACACGCTATTTTGTCTAAAGGGACCCGCGTATACGCGAGTTTCCCTTAGCACAGACGTGTATGCACGCTGGTTGCATAACTGTGAAGTAGCGTATACCTAGGCAGATTTTGAATTTTTGGGTTTATTGACTTTTTGGTCCTTTCTGGATGTGGAGGCCTGTTTCTACAGTGTCTCTGTACTCTCTGGAGTGTGAAGGAAGTGGTTTCAGATATTTTCTCTCTTTCGTTTGATTGAAAACTAGTCTTTTTGGCAAAGTGTTGTTACTGGTGCTAGCACTTCTAGACTGAGTTCCAAGATCGCTTTCTGAGCATTCTTGGCTGTTCTGCTTTATCAGAACAGAAAGCTTCTGCTCACTTACTAGCTCCTATCTTTGTGTTGTGCTTCGCATTGCGATTTTTGCTTCGTTTTTTATTGGTTTTCTTGAGTTCCATAGGCTAGGTCTTGTTGAAACTTTTGAAGAGCTTTTCTTGCTTCTTTAGAGTTTTTGTTTGCAACGAGTTTGCACTATTTGTCTAGGCTGGGTGGCTGAGTTTTCTGGTCTTCTTTTGCTCTTATTGATCTTGCTACGAGTTAGCCTTATAAGGTTTGGGAGCATCATTGAATTTTGTGCTTGGAATTCGGTCTTGTTTGGTTTGGATTTTTGATAGTTGTGCTTGGTCTTTTCGAAATCTCTCTTTATAAAACTAAAAAGCTCAAAAAACATTTGCTTTGCTTTTTTTTTTTGCATTTCAAAGGCTTAAAAAACATTTCATTTTGTTAGTTGCTTTTGTTGTTGCTTTTTTGTTTTTGTTTCGACACATCTTTTGAAGCTTTTGTGAAGTTTCTTGCTTTTATTTTTTGGCTTGATTTTGAGGAGGAGTCGTCATTTGATTTCTTCTTCTTGTTTTTGAGCGTTTTTGGTGTCTTATATTAAGAGTTCTTGATTTCGAGAACTAGATTTCTGGGCAACCAAAGAAGAGTTAAAACTGAAGGTGCTTTTGGGAAATTTCACTCTACTTTAGAAGAGTTTGCATCTTAGGATTTGCATGCTTGTAGTGATTTGCATTAGGTGCATTTCAGCATTTAGTCAATTTCTTAGTTTTTGTGAGTGTGAGTTTGCTATTTGAAGAGAAAAATACAATTTTTAGTCTCATAGAACCTGTATAGAGATTACTTTTCATCGAAAGACAATAACTGCATGTGCATGTAGTTAAGTTTTTATTAATTTCTTTTGCGTCAAAAACACCATAAGTTTCATCTCCATATCCTTGTGACTTAATATAACAGCCCATAAAATAAGCGATTTAATCTAAAATCAACTAGTAAGTTTTCTAAGTGTCAATCACCAACTAGCTAGGTTATAGGGCCTTGGAATAGGTGAGTGGAGAGTTAACTCTCCAAGGCCGCTCAAACAAACATAGAAGTTGATTAATTGAGCGAAATCCAACTCCGTGAGGTGGACTGGGAAAGCTCTCATCCGAGAGTCAAGTGCGAGGGGAAGTGAAGGTTAAGAAGAGGGATACCCCCCCTCCGATTAGCTGAATCTAACCTCAAGACCATTCCGCCCAGCTTCTGATACGGATTGGTGTCCATAGTTGTTGTTCCTAGGTTCCACACAGGTGACTGCGGGGGGGAATACCCGTGGTACCTGAGGCAGACGTCGCATCACTTTCAGCAGTACTTCTGGGGGGTGCCCTTGCGAAGCTTGGGTGCTTGAGCCGGCAAAGGCCGTCGTTAGGAGGTCGGCGTAACTGTTTCTGATACCTTCGCTAGTTGTTCTGGGCCCTAATCATCCCAGACTGCTTTCGGAAGGCCCTATACTTCGCTTTCCTGTATTTTGGTGTCCGGTCCTCATCACCCGGAGCGGAAATACTTGGAGGTTGTTTGCTTGACTGTTTCTCAGGGATTTTTATTTTAGTGAGTGCTCTTTTCTCCTAGCTTGCCTAGATTTTCACTTTTTTGAGTCTAATTTATAAAATCTATAAAAGTGGCTGATCAAGCGCCTCGACATTCGAGGAGAAGCCGGGGGTTATCTCCCGAGAGTGCAGAGCCTTCTTCGAGAAGGCGTAGGAGCGATTTAGCAAGTGGTTACCACCATGTGGAGTCTGACGCTGTGGAGAGAGATCCTCCACCAAGGTTTGAAGGTTTCGTAGCTGATTCCGGTGTCGGTTTCGAGAGGAGCGTTCCGCTCACCTCGCGAGTTTTGTTTCCTCAGGAAGAAGATTTTCATATAGAAGATATACCTGAGCCTCCTGCTACAGGTCCATCACCTCTTCCTCCTGATTATCCGTTTTTTGTTCAGTACATCGGACCGGAGTCTAAGAGACCGTCGGATCTTCCGTATCATTCTTATCTTTCGATGGCCACGACCGGGAACGCGGCTTCTACCGTGAGTGCTGTAGGCATTCAGACCCCAGCTTCCGTCGAGGCAGGGGGCACTATTGCTTCATCTTCGATTGCTTCTAGTGCTGCTATGTTTGGCTCTGGGTTCACCCAAGCATATGCTTCTCATTCTGGTCCCTTCTGTTCAGGGATGTCCATTAGTGGAAATCCCTCTTTTTCCTTTTCCGCTGCTTCAGCTAGATCTACGCCCATGTCTAACATGGCTAGTGGATCAGCTTCGTTTTAGGGTTTCCCCTTTGGGACTGGACACATTCCTAGTTCCAATTCTTCTTTAGGGTCGTTTCCGTTTACGTCCCAGACCCAGAGTTTCAACCCTTGGTCTGGGGGGAAAAGTTCGACTACTTTTACGGGATGGAATCCTGTGTTTACTACGGCTGGGGCAGGGAACCAGTTCTTCGCAGGTCATCAAGGGAATGCTTCTTTCCCTTCATCGAGTGCATATCAGACCTTTTCTCCTTTGTCTAATGCTTGGAACCCCTATCAGGGGCTCTCCTCTTCATTTAACACTTCAGCGGGGGGAACTGGTCTGGGCTTTGGTAACTCGACGTGGGGAGGAGGTTCTTCTCCGTTTTCTACGAGTCCTTTCTGGCAGCCTGGTGCCTCATCAAATCCAGGCTATTCTTTTCAGAATGTTGGGAATCCATCCCATCAAGGATGGAATCCTTAGGCTCCGCCTCGCTTACCTTTTCTGGCAACATTAAACTTGCCAGATTTGTCGAAGTTGACTAATGACCCAATTCGTTATAGTCCGGGGTGGCCTCCGGTCCCGACCAAACTTCCTTCAGACATTCCAAAGTTTGAAGGTAAGAATGGAGAGGATCCGGTAGACCTCATCACCACTTTCCACTTATGGTGCTCTTCGAACTCCCTGATCGATGACTCGATTAGGTTGAGATTATTTCAACGCACCCTAACTGAAAATGCTGCCAAATGGTATATCGAGCTCACTAGGGGCAGTTTCGCTACATTTGGGGAACTGGCTGTCACATTTCTAAACCATTTTCAGTTGCTTGTCAGATATGAGGCTGGGACCGAACTCCTGGCTAATTTTAAGCAGGATGAGGCAACTCACATTTCTGATCACATTCAAGAATGGAGGAGAAGGAAGAGGCTTATCAAAGCTCATATTCCAGGAGAATTCCTTCTCGAATGGTTTCTCAAATCCCTGCAGTCAGATATTTCAAAGGATGTATCCCTATCTGGGGTATTTTCTGAGGAGCAGGCCATTTTTAGGGCCCAGCAGCTGGAACTGATCTATTCTCAGTCTGGGGTCCTTTATAAATATTTTCCCAATGCTCCTCGCTCCAAATTAGATTTATCGAAAACTAAGCCCGGTCCGCATGGTGATGGGCTTGTCGGATCGATCAATAGTGGTGCAGCCAGCCTGCTTACTCAACTGCAACAGTTGTCTTTGCAAGCTGCTCCTTCTAGTCAGGCTGTGCCTGCTGAGTCATCGCCTTCCCAGTCTTTGTCCATAAATGTTGTCCAAGCTTCTGATCCCAAAGGAAATCAACAATCCGATGGGAAGAAGAAGGGAAGAAATAACAAGAAGAAGGGCAAGAACGGGAAGGGTAATGCAAATAAAACCAACGAGCGTGTTGGTGAGGGTCCAAAGGAGAAAAAGAAAGTGAAGTTTCCATGCAAGTTGTGTACTGGAGACCATCTCACACACCTTTTCCCTAAAATTCAGGATGCGTAACACTTGTTAGCCTAGCAGGGTTCTTCTAGTTCCCAGGCTGTGTTAACAAACCCTTTTCCCCAAGGGAAGCAATTAGTTGTTGGCGCGAACCAAAATCCTGGGGCTTCCTCTGGGGGCACCCAAGAAGGGGAAATTCCATCGAACATTTTCATGATGAGTGCTCACGCGGATATCGCTACGAGATCCCATGATTATGGCGGAGAAGAGTCTTCGAAAGCTAAGGAAGTTCCTGATGCTACTGAGCCGCTTCACATTACGAAGCCTACTGTTGAGTCTATGCCTCGGATGCCCAAAGCATCTTCTAAGCGATCAACGATTAATCCGAATGCGAGGGCTGCCCAGAACTACTCGATTGTAGAAGATCTGGCGCAGATTCCTTGTGCTATGTCAGCTTTAGAGGTACTCCAGTCTTGTCCAGCTCAACGCAGTGCTTTGCTCACTGCCATTGGGGCTATTGATCCGAAAAATTCTCTTCTGATTACTTTTGATATGACTAATTTTAAGAAGAGACTTCCTCATCACATGGCTTTTCATATTAAATCGTCGTATCGGAAGTGCAATATCTTTCGAATGGTTGTTGATGAGGGTGCTTCTACATGCGTGATGTCTCTCGCATGCTGGAAGACACTTGGATCTCCCAAAGCTGTTCCATCTAGCACTGTTCTTACTGCGTTCGATGGTCATTCTCACAGACCCCATGGTATTGTCCCAGCTTTGCCCATCTGTGTTGGGGGAAAAACTGTCAACATAGAGGTTGAGTTAGTGGATGCAACCTTGGACTACAACCTTCTGTTGGGGAGGAACTGGATTTATGAGATGGATGCCATTGCATCCTCATTATTTCGAATTGTATGTTTCCCCCACGAAGGGAGGATCGTTACAGTGGATTAACTGGACTGTCCTCCTGTAGACCTGAATGCGTCTCCTGACTCATCTGTTCCTAAGTTGGATAATACTAAGGCGCCTGTTGAGAATCTAGGAGTTGGAATGTATTCTTCCTTGATGGGTACTTTCGATCTTCCTCCTCCTATAGTTCATATTAATGTTATTTCATCCTCCAAGGCTCCTCTTCGAAGAGAGTTCTTTCGAACTCATTATTTTTCGGACCCTTGGACCTTACCTTCCCCTACTGCCACATTGGAGGAAGGTCAAGTGGGTGGAATGGCATTCCCGATTTCTGCAGCTGAGATTGCCTATCAGTCTATTGTTGACTCTGCAGAATTTGTTCCAGCTCCTCTTTCACCGAAAGATTTGGATGGTGATGTGGCTCCAGCTTGGACGCTTACTTCTTCTTCTGCCCAGGATTGTCTTGATACCACTCTTCCATCTGAAGAGGCCATCCTGGAAGCGATGAAAGGTATAGATAGACCGTGGGATGATTTGCATCATCGGTCTTACTTCCTACCTGACTTGAGCAAAGTTGAAACAAGTTTTCCAAGTCCTCAGTCTCCTAGTCCTGTTCACCCAGTCTTGAGCCCCTTAGCACCAACACAGGTTTATGCTGAAGGGAACATGGCTGTGATCTCTCCTACTATCCCGGTGAACATCTCCAAGGATCCCAATATTATCGAGAATGTCTTCATTGGAGCAGAATGTTCCCGTGAAGAGGTTCAAATTTACACCGAGCTCTTCAAAGAGTATAGGGATGTATTTGCTTGGTCTTATGAGGAAATGCCTGGAATAGACCCGTCTATAGTCCAGCATGAGATCAAGACGTATGAAAAAGCTAAGCCGGTCAGGCAAAAGCTTCGTCCGGTCAATCTTAGGAAGGCTGCAGCTATAAAAGCTGAAGTCGAAAAGCTGCTTAAGGAGGGATTCATTTTCCCTGTTCCTCTGACTGAATGGGTTTCAAACCCCATTCCCGTTGATAAAAAGCAAGGAACGATTCGAGTGTGCATCGATTTCAGAGACCTGAATAAGGCATGTCCTAAAGACAATTACCCCACACTGTTTATCGATCAGATCATTGACGAGTGTGCCGGTAACGAGATTTTCTCCTTCATGGACGGTTTCTCTGGATATAATCAAATTACTATCCGTCCTGAAGATCAACATAAGACTGCTTTTATTTTTCCCTGGGGTACGTTTGCATATAAGAAAATGCCTTTTGGTCTTAAAAATGTTGGAGCTACCTTTCAGCGGGCCATGTCTTACGCCTTCCATGACATCAAAAAGATTATCGAGGCATACTTAGATGATCTAGCTGCTCATTCTCGAAAGAGGATGGATCATCCTGGTCACCTCTGGCAAATATTTGAAAGATGTCGTTTTTATAGAATTCGATTGAATTCGAACAAGTGCGTTTTCGCGGTTACATCCGGTCGTCTATTGGGATTCATTGTGTCTAGGGAAGGGATAAGGGTAGATCCCTTCAAGGTTGAGGCAATACTTTGGTTGCCTCCCCCGTCTTCCATCCGTCAGCTTCAAAGTCTTCAAGGAAAGTCTAATTTTCTTCGGAGGTTTATCGTCAATTATGTTGAGATTACAAAGGGATATATGAGATTGTTGAAGAAAGGAGTTCCTTTTCTTTGGGATGACTATGCTCAACGCTCATTCGATGCTTTGAAAAAGGCATTGACCTCTGCTCCTTTACTGAGTCCACCTAATTATAGCAGATATTTTCTTTTGTATCTGGCAGCAACAGAATCTACCATTGGTATGGTTCTGGTTCAAGAGGATGATGCTCTTGCAGAGCATGTTATTTACTACCTTAGTCGAGGAATGGTAGGGCCTGAACTTAGGTACACTCCGATAGAAAAGTTAGCCTTAGCAGCAGTTCATGTTGTGCAGCGACTCCAGCATTACATTATTATTCGCAAAAATTTTGTTTTGGCAGCTGCCAATCCATTTCAGTTTTTCCTCAGCAGGCGAGTGATTGGGGGAAAATATAATAGATGGATTGTGATTTTACAGGAATTTGATCTAGAGTTCATGTCTGCCAAATCCAAGAAATCATTAGTTTTTGCAGAATTGATCTCCGAGTTGCCCTGTGGAGAAGAGATGATCTATGATGAGTCATTTCCAGACGAACACTTGTTTCTTATCTCTCCACAGGATCCTTGGTATGGGGATATCATTGTGTATCTCTAGACTGCGAAGTTTCCCTCAACTTTTTCGAAAGATGAGCGTCGTAAGCTGCGTCACTTGGCCAAGAATTATTTGATTATTGGTGATGCTTTATACCGTCGAGGGGTTGATTCAATCCTAAGATGCTGCTTAACTTTTGAAGAAGCCGAGGCTGTGCTGAATGATTCTCACAGTGGAGCTTGTGGGGGTCATTTATCTGGGCTTGCTACAGCTCAAAATATTTTGCGTGCTGGATACTTTTGGTCCTCGATTTTCAAAGATTGCATTGAATCGGTCAAAAAGTGTCATCCTTGTCAGGTTTATACTCGAAAAATGCGCGCTCATCCAGCTCCGATTTTTCCAGTCGTTACTGTCGGTCCCTTTAAAAAGAGGGGTATTGATTATACTACTTGTAATCCGCCTTCGGCTAAGGGTCACAAGTACATTATTGTAGCAGTAGACTACTTTACGAAGTGGGTCGAGGCTATGCCTACTTTTGGGAACGATGGTGAGACTGCAGCTCTGTTCCTTTTCAACCAGGTTATCGCTCATTTCGGTATTCCTAGAGAGATTGTCACTAACCATGGCAGTCATTTTCAGAATAGTATGATGGCTGAGTTGGCTCTCAAATTGGGTTTCCGGCAGGAGCATTCATCTCCATATTATCCTCAGGCCAATGGGCAAGTGGAAGCCGTGAATAAATCCTTGAAGACAATTCTTCAAAGGACAATCGATAAACATAGATCCAACTGGCATATTATGCTATATCCTGCACTTTGGGCATACAGGACGTCAGTGAAAACTGCAACTGGCTTTACTCCGTTTCAGTTAGTGCACGGGGTGGAATCCGTATTTCCTATTGAATGTGAGATTCCTTCTCTTAAATTAGCCGTTGAACTTCTTCCTGACACTTCTAGTCTGGTAGAACGGCTTCTTCATCTGGAACATCTCGATGAGCAGCGTCGAGATGCCGCCACGATGAATGAAGCGCATAAAAACCGAGTAAAAGTTCAGTACGATAAGGCGGTCAAGCCTAGGGTCTTTTCGGAAGGTGACCTTGTTTTGGTCTATGCCCAAGAAAAAGATGCCTTGGGGGAAGGAAAGTTTAAATCGATGTGGTATGGCCCCTATATCGTTAAAAAAGTCCTTAAGAAAGGAGCTTATACCTTGGTTGATTTCGAAGGGAACGAGTTGCCGGAGCCCCGAAATGGGCTCTATTTGAAGAAGTATTATGCCTAGGCTTTGGCCTGGCATTTTGCTTTTGTATATAGTAGTTTTTGCTTTGTACATATCTGATTGATTTTCGATTTTTGATGAGTTGGTGATGTTTTTGATCTGCTTTGGCAGGTTGTGTTGGATGTCATGAGTCATTCTGGTTTCGCCGATGGTGCTAGTAGACACACCCGGAACTTAGCTTCCGCGGCTTAGGTGATTCATTATCCATCCGGTCAACTGTTAGTATCAAGAGGGGTCTGCATTGGTCCTGCTTCCAATAATGTAGCAGAATACACTACAGTTATCCATCTACTCTCGGAGGCAATATATTTGGGTGTTGATTCGTTGGTAGTTTTCTTGGACTCCCAGCTGGTGGTGTCGCAGTTGAACAACACTTATCGGGTACGAGATCCATTTTTATTACGATTGTTCTTGAGGGTACGTTTGTTACAAAGGTCATTTCAATTTTTAACATTCATTCATATTCCTCGAGCTGACAATTGGTTTGCTGACTCATTAGCTAATCAAGCATTGGATTGGCATATTAATCATTCAATACAATAAATTTTTAAATCATCAAAAACATCATACATTTGATACATTTATCACATCACATCAAATATCGATGTATATATATCATCAGAGTGTCAAAAACTTTACAAAATTTCGATCCATAAAGTCGTACAAAACTTGGGCTTATGCCCCATCATGTTCAGTCTCAAAAAAAGAATATACAGTCATCTAATACATAATATCTGTCTACTCCTGAGGTCCCTGCCCAAAAGTCGTGTTCCTATAGAACGTAACTGCAGTGGCCACATGGCGGAATAATCTAACCCAGTCTCGGGGTACTCCTACCACCCGTCTCTGGATGGCTTCAGGCAAGTCCTCCACGGCAGCCATAGGGATTTGGCGGGTTAATCCCTCCAAGTTTCTTTGCACGGCCTGGAGTGTCCTGTCTGAATCCGCTATCTCTGCCTCGCCCCTGCGACGCTTATGGCGTGGGAGACCCTCAGGTCGTACTGGTCCAACATCTGAAACATGATCATTTTTTATTGTCAGTCATTATGAATCCAATCAAAAAACATGTTTGTTTTTCATTTTTTCATACATATTTGAAAAAATCCAAAAAAATTATATAAGTCAAAAAAATTTGCAAAACTTACCGACTGCTCCCCATGCTCTGCCTGGTGGAAGAACTAGATCCGGATCTCCACGAAAGTCCATCCCAGCATAGGGATATTCGTCCACTGCGATGATTTGTTCTCCCCACCACAGGAAGAACTCATCGTCCCATGTGGTTCAGGGTACCTCAATACCCCCCAGTCTCTTCATCATGTCCGCCCAACGGGCAATTCTTGGGTCCCGCGGGCTACTAATGGTAGAGATGACTCTGGGTCTCAAAGCTGGAATCTTCTCAAAGAAGAATGTTGTCAAAATTGTACCGTAGCCAAAGTGTTTGGTTTTTACTTGGCGAATTGAAGTCAACTGTTGTTTCATATTCAGTAACAGGGTTGTGCACCAATCGTACACATGAGTCAAACACTTTACAGCTATGCTCATTTGCGTCCTGGACGCCTGATGTAGTGAGGCAGATCCTGCCACTCTGTTGATGGTGAAAAGGAGGATTTTCATGTGCAAATCCCTGATATCTTTAATTGCAATATGAGTTCCAACCTTTTTGGAACCCCCTATGCAATATACCTGGACATAATCTTCCACGGTCAACCCTCCCAGGGGCTTTCCGTGCAAGTCTACTGGTTCTCCCCTCCTGGAGAGTCCAGTAATGAAATATATGTCTTCCACTTCAATGCGTAGTGGCATCTAATCAATTATGAAGCAATCCTGATCGGGTTCCCAGTAATTTACGAGCATTTCTAGCAACCGCACATTGCTTTTCATATTTGGCATTTTAAAGAATTTGAACAATCCACAATTCCGGAGGATATTTTGCGCTGCGCGATCTTGCATGACCTCTTGGTCTATTGCGCTATGCTCACGTTCCCTCCATGAAATTTTCATCCTGAGAAATTTCAGCAAATTATGCATTAGCCATGCTTTTTAAGTTTCGGACCTGCGCATACGCGGTTTTTCCTTTGCACAGTCGCGTGTATACGCGAGTTTCCTTCAATGAACCCGCGTATGCATAGGTACGCATATTTTAGCAAGGGTTTTAAAGCAAAAAATCACTTAATTTTAATTTCCAAACGAACAAAATGAATAAACAGGATGATTAAGGAGCCTACCTGAAGTTTTGCTGAGTTCCGACGGTCGGTTGTTCCTGATTTGACGAAAGAAGTTTTTAGCTCCATAGCACTTTTTCCAAATCAGCTATGCAATAATGAACCAAATGAGAGGTAATTTGTCTATTTATGGCTAAAAAGTTGAAAATTTTCGCAAAAATTCTTTATGCTTATTTTTTCGATCTATCTTATGCTGTATAACTCGATTTCTTGGAAGTGCCCAGTTTGGTATGTTTTCAGGTACATATTGACGATTTTGAGATTTTTCCCGGTTTTCGATCCATGATTTCCGACTCGTCACGGCAGGTATATGATCTTCACTGGCATATAGGTTAGGGAATCACTTTCCATTGCATCTTGCATACTGGCCTCCATATTGATCACTTGCCTTAGGGTCGATCCCATCAGGTCATGAGTATTACACCCATTTCACTCGCTGATTATTTAATCATGACTTGATGGTAGAGCCTTCCTTTACATGGGCTTCCTAGTTAGTTCCTCGCTATCACTTGTTGCCCATGCTGCGTTTTATGTAGGCTCGAGAGTCCTCTTTAGTCCCGCCATGTCTTATGTGTTGAAGCTTCATTCTTCTTCTTCTTCACTATCATTTTTTCTGGCTTTTACCCTAGAGGCTCCCTGGTGTCGTTAAGTTGTATTACTGCATTGCATATTGGCCACTTGTTTATCCTGGCCTTTAGCCGGCTTCATTTGGACTCGATGTTTAAGCCAACTTTTGACCTTGACTTTCTGTACAAGTTAACCATTGCATGCACTTAGCTATCACGACTTGACACCTTTGTACCCATGGATGGAACGTTCCCCTGAGTATCACTGACCAGTTTTCGCCACCTTGCATTGAGCATAGGATTGTTCCAATCCCAGGAACTAGTGCATCTGCTTTCTTGATACTCGTTCTATCCATTGTACCATAGCATTCTTTTATTCTTTTTCAGGCTTATTATGAAAAAGACAAAAAAATAAAATATAACAAAAAGAGCGGGAACGGGATGTATCTTCGTTATTTTGATGGCAGTACAGAGTCAGTTTGTCGCTCTTGAACAAAGCACATATACTTATATATATTTCCTTCATTTGGGATGGTTCTAGTTTGACCTAGGTTCAGCCTTTACCATGTTTCACTTGTCAGTTCTCCCCCGATTGGTTATCTCTTCCAATCATATGGAGAGTTTGTTTTGCCTCCTGCAGGACAGACTTATACAGTGTCACTTTTTACTGCCATGGTCATCACAGAGTCGTGCTTTTGTTCAAGGGAAGTCTAGCCTGAGTCGGCCATTCTGCGGTGTCTTTTGACTCATTATTCAGTCGGCCTTCCCGGTCTTGTCAGTATCATGTTCTATCACATCAGATGTTTTGATCTTCTGCTCGTGCTGGTTTGAGAAGGTCCCCATTGACTTCTTGCCGGCGGGTTTGTCTCTTATCGACTACGACACATTGCTCTGAGAGCAAACCTAGAGCTGCACCTTGGGCCTATTTCCATCATTGATAGGTGACCTCGTGCTCATCATTTGATCATCATCATGGGTCTTTGACTGAGTGGTTTCCCCTGTGTTCGACGTCAGCACACATTATCACACTTGGGATTCGTGCAGTACCTGGATTTCCATTTGACCCTATCGGTGGATTTCTCGCCTCTGTGTCATCTTTCATTATTGGTTGGTTCAGAGGGTTTCTTCCGTGCGCTAGCTTCATCTTGTGCACGTCGGAAACGTACTTCGGTTTTGGTTCCATCACTCTCCTTCGTCCGATTCCTTCAAAATCTTGGCCTGCGGGTTACACTCGCGCTGGACTGATGTGGGATGCCTTAATGCCTTCCTTCCAGCAGATCTTTTCCCATCGACTCCGACTCATTTCTCTGGGAATAAGGTCTAGAGTCTTTTTGTCAGTACCTTAGGGTTTGCAGTCATCAGTGGCAGACTCTTCGCTATCGACAGTGGGGATTCATCATTGCCTCTTGATTGGTAGATTCTTTCAAGTGTTCGACTTCAACTCATTTATTCGCACTTGTCAGATTGTACTGGGGCACCTTGATGCTCATTATCATTATCGGTGGGTTGTCTCGCATTGGTTAACGGTATACATCATTGACCGGTAATCCAACGATTTCTCACATGGTCGACTTCAGCTCATTTATTCCCATTGTGTAGAATTGTGCCATAGTGATCGGTGAAGACCTCGGGTTGCATCAGCATTTTTCGGTTCACTTGTGACAGTCCTTTCAGTTTCTGCCAGTGATGTCGTCCACCCTTATATGTTGCAGTTCAGCACAGCAGCATCCTATATGTTGGCACCCGAGTTGCGTGATTGTACCGTTTGATTCCACCACTTATGATCCGGTACTTGGAGATTCAGTTACTTATATGATCAGACATCCAGTTGCACCATCTTTGATCAGCTTTCTATATGTGATACTTGGACATTGATTCAGACTTGTATTTCCGGGCCATGCTTAGATGATTCATTGTGTACTTTCAATTCAGCTATACTTGTATACATATTGGATCTATTCAGTACTTTCCATATGATGTATTTTTGAATGAGCATGGGTATGCCCGCCTCAGCATGAGTTGACTCTCTGTTTTCTTTCATTGGTTTTTGGCAGGCTGAAATCTGGTGAAGTCCTCTCTTGTCCTTGCGAAGTTATTTCTATGTGCATAATACATTTTGGCCATCATGTACCCCTTCTGACCTCATATATTAGGGGGCATCTGTTATAGCATCATTTCTCACCTTGATATGATTCATGATTGCTTTGATGGTTTTGGGCACCCATTCCTACAGACTTGGACAAATTCACTTAAAAACAGTGTAAAAATCCCCATACGCGACTATGCCCGTACTTTTCCGTGTGTATACGCGAGTCCAGCTAGAATTTTCCGTGTATGCCATTAAAATGATTAAAAAAATATATAATTATTCCCTATTTTCGGGCTGGGTTGATGGTTACTCAGGTAGTTCAACCACCCCAGCACGTGGCCAACTGTTTCCAACTGTTGAAACTACTTGGAGGGACTATAAAAACCCCTCATGTGTATGGCCTAAGGGAGAGAGAGAATTTATTGATATTATACTCTGTTGGCATTCCCTATCCAAGTCTGATTCCCCGTGCCTCCTGCACTTTCCCAGTTCATTATAGGAAACCCTTGTTTCCTTGAGATGCACATCCCTTTATATGTCATCTCGTATGCACCAGTTTGGAAGGAGTCTTAGCGAGGCAAGGGCTGGACGGATCCGGACGACGGTCTGCGAAGGCCTTGGAAGGATCAGGTGATCTCTCCACTTGTTACTTTTGTACATGCTATTTATAATACAGAAGTACCATGTTGTTCCCGAAATAAACGTGTTAGTGTATGCTTATATGTATGAGAAAATTGTTATTTAAGCATTCATTATGATCTATTTAATGTTTTTTTATGGATTTCACTAACATTTAGAGTAGATATATGCTGTAAAACCAGTTCTTCGTGCTTGTTTCTTCTTATCTTTCAGGTTAAGAAGGAAGGACGGTTGCTGGGGGTTTGGACCCCGCTGGATCTACTTCAACCGTAGGACCTACGGGTAACTTTCTCATTCTACTTTATTTAGTTTTTCTGAACGTGCATGGTTGTGTGAGTCCTTCTTAGATAGCATGCCCCTGCTCTGTGGAGGTTGTAACCCAACGAACCTCTAGGGTGATATTCCCCGAAACAGCTCTCGAAATGTGGAATAGATTGGGTATAATGAGCTAGATCTTACCTTTATGGTATTTTTAACCAAATTTGGAGTGGGGTGCGGACTTGTAATTAGCATGAGATTTCCTCTTTGGGACCGTTGGTCCCACTCTAATTAATCATTACCCCAACCAAGGAATCACCTCCCTATCCTTGTTCACTCTCCCTTCAATTACCAAGGTGGCATGCACACTTAAATTTTTCATTCAGTTTAACTTTACGAGGGTGGCCAAGTTAACTGGCCACATTTTTTCCTTTTAAGTCTCTAAACCTTGAGATTAAATTATTTTGATCATTATGACTACATAGCAAGAGGAGAAGAGCCATACTTGAGCTTTCTTGGTGCTGGTATGTTGTAGATATGGTATAGTGTAGGGAGCTAGAGTTTGGTGTTGCAGCCATGATCTTCCTCTTGCTCTGTTTTTATTTATTTTTATTTTCTGAGTGAGCTGCTTGTTTTTTGAGTGAGATTCTTAACCTTTTATTTGTATTTTCTTCTTGCATGTGCTACATGAAGGTCCTCATGTGCCTTGGATGGTGTGTTCAATTTTCTGGAGTATACTGGTGGTCCTCTGAATCCATATTCCTCATCTTCATATTTCTTCCTTGTTGTGCCATACACAGAATTGCTACAAGAAATATTCCAACTTCTTGTAGCAACCTTATTTCTACTTCTTAGGGCTCCAAATTGCTTAGGAATGAAGTGAAATGGTTTATGGAGGTCAAGGATGGAGTGATGGAATGAGTTGAGTGATGGAGAAGTAAGGGGAGAGGTCTCATGCCAAGGTATAAAGGATTTAGCTACTAGTGGCGCAACATAGGGTTTAGAGAGTGAATCCTTGTGCATGGAGTGAAGTGAGGGTTAGAAGTGGTAGGTATAGGAAAACAATAAATTATCAAGCTCTTTTTGAAGTTTAGAAACCTTTGAGATATATCCTTCCCTCATAAATAAGTTTCGTGTAGCATTTACAAGGTTTCCTATAGTGCTACAGGAATCTTGTAGTTGGTAGTCTTTCCTGTAGAAATTATAGTCAGGGGAACAATGGAATTTTATTCCTACCTGTGAGGCGAAATGAATGAATGGGTGCATGTTGGAGTGGTTCAAGGATTGTGTAAGTAGAGGAGAGGGAGAAGTGGGGAAAAATTTCTCCTTTGGATCTAAAACCCATATTTTATCAATAACCTGTAAAACAAAAAAAGTGAGTGCATAGGTATCATATTTCTCTTTTTCTTTTTGTTTCTTTTCTCTTTTCTTCTCTCTCTCTCTCTCTCTTGAAGGAAAGTGGGCTACCTCCACATAGGTTTTCAACCCATATGCCTACCCTGGGTGTATTATTCCTAACTAGCCCAAGCTAGTAGGAATATTCAATGTCATTTTATTTTTATGTTTTATGAATAAAATGTAAAGGAGAACAAATAAAAACTCCTAAACATGAGAATAAATCAATGCCCAATGTGAATAGAGTCAAATCAGGGCTTGCTCAATAAAATCCACTTGTATGTGAAATAGGTTCAAGCTATTTGACCAGGTCAACATGACCAAATCATAAAACAGTCCAGATACAATGAACCTGTTAGATGATCAGCACAGTCCTATGAGGAGGTCCTTCATGTGAAAAGGGACAAATGGATGAAGGTGGTTTAGGGTTTTGCAAACCCTAATATTATATAAGGAAGGGAAAGGCTCAATAAAACGTAATTGATGATATTTCGATTTTGAGATTGCTTGAACAACTCAAACTCTCTTGGTTGTTTAGCTAGAGAGAGAGGGATTTCCTGTTTAGGAATTCCTCTTCTTCCTTGAGGGTCTCTTGGAGGATATTGTGCTGCATTGATCCACTATCTGGCATATGGCCAAGCTCCACCTCTCTTTGGCAGCATAAATCCAGTGAGGTTTTCCATTTTCTAAGTGAGCTGCAGCAAGTGGAAGATAGATCTTCTCATATCTATGCATATCTAGCCCCTCTTTCACTGGGAAAGGTTGCAATCCCATTGGCAAGAGTGTTCTAGATCACCAGAGCTTCAGTTTCAGATATTGGCATCAGGCCTAAGTGTATATATAGTCTACTACGTAGTATCTCTCCCTGATCTATGTAATTTCTGAAGAGCAGAGTTGCAGGTGTTTTGGAGTTCTCCTGGAGGAGAGATCTCTAGTGGAAAGGATCCTTCCTTTCACTGTGGTGATCCATGGGTTGGCCAACCAATCCATGTACCCTTCAAATATTATTTATTTTCTGATGTATTTACTGTAGAATTTCTGAATACTGCTGCATAACTATGACTTACATCTTAGATCTACTCACTGTTGTCCATCATTTGCTGAGATCCCCAAGGGGAGTGTAATAAAGAGCCTCTTTGGCTTCCAGATCTATTGTATATCTCTGTTTTAGATCTGATTTATAATTAAATGAAGCTTCAGCCCCTGGAAATTATGCTGAAGAGTTTCTTGGTTAATCTCATGTGTTGTTGCACCTCAAACTGAGGGTTTATTCATGGAAATCTCTTTCCGTTTTCATATATTTTGCATAAGCCATGAACCTAAGCTGATTTACTGCTTTTTAGATAATATTACACACTTCATCTTCAGAAATCCACGCTTCATAAGCTTCAGAAAATTATGCATAATCTAAGTCTTGGGGAATTAGGGTTTTCTAGCCTAGTTAGGAAAGGAGGAGTTGTTTAACATAACAAAAATGATTATTTTTTGCTAAAAATAGACATTGGAGTCCCTCATAACCCTAGCTATCATATCCAACCACTTTCCCATATTATTTTTATGCATTTCTCTGAATACACACGTTTTAGGACCTAAATCACCGCTTTTCCCCATATTTTGTGAGTAGAATTAATATTTCTTCCTGCTGTTGTAAATGTAATTGTTGCTGAGGTGTCTCCTAACACATTTCAGATTTATTATCTGACTTTTTTTCCAATATTGTGTTTACATATTGCTGCAACCCTTCATTGGGCATTTTCCTGAAGATAACTAGGTGTGGGAGAGCTGTTTAACCCACCTAGAGTGATTTCTTTTGAGCCTCCTCTTGGATTTCGGTATTAAATACTCTGATATAAGGTATATAAGGGATTTTTTTGGTTTATAAAGAAAAAAATCTTGAAAAATGTGTTTTTCAGGCCTGTCTTACTAAGCAATCCCAATTTGGAACATTACAGTGGTATCGGAGCATGATATTTGGCTCAGCCCGTGGCTTCAAGCCAAAATTATGACTCCTGAGAAGGGAAATTTACAGTGCTCAGCTTGTGAGTTCGATTTCAGAAGGATAAGATGAAGAGGATGAGACTACTCTCATCCATTTTCAGATCCAAGAAGAAAGAAGAAGAGAAATGAGCTGAAACTCCTATAGGGTTTCAAAGAGAAGAAATATGCAGTGAGCTGCAGAAATCAGAGATTATAAAGCTAGAGAAGATGATCCTTGCCTCATCATGTTTCATATCCATGAAGGACCTCCCCAAGGAGGATGAGCAAATAGAATAGGAAGTACACTGCACTTCCTATTCTAATCAAGAAGACATAAGAAGAAGCAGGAGAAAGAAGGAAGAAAAGCTCACAAAGCTTCTTCCTAAATCTATTCAGAGCATTCATGAATATCTTAAGCAAGCAAGAAGGGAGATGTCTGAAGAATCTCCAAATGAATTTGAATCTCAATCAAACTCTAGATCTTCACACAGTGAAGGTGAACATGCAGCCACACAATGTGATGTACAGTGCAGTCATGAGCTCAGATCTGCTATGAGACAGTTAGAACAAGAAGAAGAAGTGACCAAGAGGGAAACTCTGAGTGATCTCTTGAAAGAATAAGAGTCTCAAGCCCTGAAACTCAAAAACCAGTTCTATTTTTCATAGCATTGTAAATCCAAGGTGATAAGAAGAAAGGAAAGTGATAGATCCACTCTATCTACCTTTGGAGGAGCACCTACTTGTTCAGCCAAAGAATGGGTGAGAGAGCTGGACACCTTCCTGCAACTGCACCAAATTCCTAAAGAAGAAGCCAGCAAAATTACAGCCCTACATTTGGGAGGTAAGGCCTATGCTTGGTTAAAATTTGAGGTTATGTAGGTTAGAAATGTAAATACTTCATCATACATGAGTTTCACTAATGCATTAGTGAAAAGGTTTGATAAGGAAGCCCATGAAACACATAAGGTGAAGTCAAATCAAAGGACTCAAATGAAGGCCTTACATAGAAATGCAAATCCAATTCAGAGGCCCATGGGAGAGGCTGAACTTCTGCATCCTGCCTTGATAGAGGCAAGATTACCCTTCCACACCTTTGCACAAAAGAACAAGAATCTCTCTTCTTCAAAGGTAGATCATTCCATTGGGAGGTTGCCCAATTTTGTTGCAGAGATAAAGGGCAACAATGTTGTTGGATCTAGATCTGATCTAGCACCTCAAGCAGAGGAGAAGGGGGCTATTGCTCCAACTAGAGGTATTCTTGTGGCATGGCAAGACAATCCCCAAGATCTCATGTATGGATATCAAGGCACAATTCACGATCTACATGTGCCATCGATGAGAAGGTGTAGAACCATGGAGACACAAAGTGAAGATAGGGAAGAGAGCCCATTTCATTCCTATCCATTGCACAAGGTTTATGCACCTAAGAAGGTGATTGGATTGCACAGTGGAAGCATGGAGGGTCTTCTCCATTCATATGTTCAATCACCTCTTGTTGAGGATGTCCCATTGCATGGAGACATTTCACCAAGGAGACCACTGGATCAGCAAAGGAGGAGGAGTGCTTCACCTGTTGAGGCACAAATCATTAATTTCAGGAGATTGGAGACCTTGGAAGGTCTTGATGTAGCTCTAAGAGTCTTGGGTAGGCTCAAGGAGGAGAGAATCAGTCTCTCAACATCATCCACCCCCACTCTCATTTCAGTTTCTGCGCTGTGGCAGGAGAAGCAAGGGAAGGATAGTAGCATTTCCACATCTACATTTGGCATGGGAGCTGTGCATGCACAGGACTCTTTGGAATAGTTAATGCAGCCTCCTCTCTTCTCTTTGAGGAAGGAAGGAGGCTCATCTATGACCTGCTCCCCTTGCATGAGCAAAAGCTATGGTAAGGACATTGTTAGTTTACTTGCTGATTTACATATTGACTCCTTAACCATATATGTGCTAGATGTTGCTCCAAGGAGGAGCATTATTACCTTGAAGCTGCATGGTCTACTTGAGGCCATACACAATGTTGGTAACTACTCCCTAGGAGGACTTGGGGAGGAATTTTTCTTTGGAGGACATACTCACATTGCCTCATCCATCATCCATTTCCTCCATGCTTATGGAGAGATTGGGGCAGCAAGCAAGTGGTTGGAAGACCACACCTTTCATCAGTCTCTATTGCAGTTGAGATCCAAACTGCGTTGGTTGCATATGAAGGATCATTTCCCTTCACAATTGCTACATATGGCAGCCAACATGATTTTTATTTTTGCTCCTTCTGTTGTTGATATTTCTCTTTTTATGAGGAGCATTGGTGGAAGAGAGACACATTGGTTGAATGTGTCCTTTTGGGGAGAGAATCCCCATGTTTTCTGCAGTGCATGCTCTAAAGGGAGCATGAGAAATGATATGGCTACCACGCTCACACTTTTTTTTTCTTCATGAGGTGAGCCATATGACTTGGGATATGCCTCTCATTGATGTTGGAGAGGAGTTTTTCTATGAACTACCAAGCTAGGAGGTAGTTCAATTCATTTAGATGATAGCATGGGTGTGGGAGCCACTCAATGGGAGAAATTTTCCCCATGCTCTTCATCACTCCTACCTTGAGGAGGCCATTGAGAAACAAGAAGATCACCACTTGTACCTTCCATTTTCTGATGGTGTACACTTGCTATCTTACACTTGGAGAGGATCATTGGAGGGTAGATTTATTTCTTATCATTTTTAGCCATGGTGGGATCCATTGATGAGGCCACAAGAAGAGGGAAGGAGGAGTTTGTTCTACCCTGCAGTTGCTTGAGGACAAGCAACATTTTGAAGGGGGAGGACTGTAATATTCCTAACTAGCCCAAGCTAGTAGCAATATTCAATGTCATTTTATTTTTATGTTTTATGAATAAAATGTAAAGGAGAACAAATAAAAAGTCCTAAACATGAGAATAAATCAATGCCCAATGTGAACAGAGTCAAATTAGGGCTTGCTCAATAAAATCCACTTGTATGTGAAACAGGTTCAATCTATTTGACCATGTCAACATGACCAAATCATAAAGCAGTCCAGATACAATGAACCTGTTAGATGATCAGTGCAGTCCTATGAGGAGGTCCTCCATGTGAAACGGGACAAATGGATGAAGGTGGTTTAGGGTTTTTGCAAACCCTAATCTTATATAAGGAAGGGAAAGGCTCAAGAAAAAGTAGTTGATGATATTTCGATTTTGAGATTGCTTGAGCAACTCAAACTCTCTTGGCTGTTTAGCTAGAGAGAGAGGGATTTCTTGTTTAGGAATTCCTCTTCTTCCTTGAGGGTCTCTTGGAGGATATTGTGCTGCATTGATCCACTATCTAGCATATGGCCAAGCTCCATCTCTCTTTGGCATCGTAAATCTAGTGAGGGTTTCCATTGTCTAAGTGAGCTGCAACAAGTGGAAGATAGATCTTCTTAGATCTATGCATATCTAGCCCCTATTTCACTAGGAAAGTCTGCCATCCCATTGGAAAGAGTGCTCTAGATCACCAGAGCTTCAGTTTTAGATATTGGCATTAGGCCTAAGTGTATATTCAGTCTACTGTGCAGTGTCTCTCCCTGATCTGCGTAATTTCTGAAGAGAAGAGTTGCAGGTGTTTTGGAGTTCTCCTGGAGGAGAGATCTCTAGTGGAAAGGATCCTTCCTTTCACTGTGGTGATCCATGGGTTGTAAAACCAATCCATGTACCCTTCAGATCTGATTTATTTTCTGACGTATTTACTGCATAACTGTGACTTAGATCTTAGATCTACTCACTGTTGTCCATCATTTGCTGAGATCCCCAAGGGGAGTGTAATAAAGAGCCTCTTTGGCTTCCAGATCTGTTGTAGATCTTTTTTTTCATGCATATATCTATTTTATATCTGATTTATAATGAAATGAAGCTTCAGCCCCTGAAAATTACGCTAAAGAGTTTCCTGGTTAATCTCATGTGTTGCTGCACCTCAAACTGAGGGTTTATTCATGGAAATCTCCTGCATTTTTCATATCTTTTGCATAATCCATGAAAATAAGCTGATTTATTGTTTTTCAAATCATATTACACATTTCATCTTCAGAAATCCATGCTGCATAAGCTTCAGAAAATTCTACATAATCTAAGTCGTGGGGGATCAGGGTTTTCTAGCCTAGTCAGGAAAGGAGGAGTTGTTTAACTTAGAAAAACTTATTTTTTTTTGCTAAAATTTGACATAGAAGTCCCTCATAATGCTAGATATCATATCCAACCACTTTCCCATCTTATTTTTATGCATTTCTCTGAATACACACGTTTTAGGGACTAAATCACCGCTTTTCCCCATCTTTTGTTAGTAGAATTAATATTTCTTCTTTATTTTGTACATGTAATTGTTGTTGAGGTGTCTCCTAACACATTTTAGAGTTATTATCTCACTTTTGTTCCAATATTGTGTTTACATACTACTGCAGCCCTTCATTGGGCATTTTCCTGAAGACAACTAGGTGTGGGAGAGTTGTTTAACCCACCTAGAGTGATTTATTTTGAGCCTCCTCTTGGATTTAGGTCTTATATACTCTGATATAAGGTATCCAAGGGCTGGTTTTGGTTTCTGAAGCACACATTATTGAAAAATGTGCTTTTCAGGCCTGCCTTACTGAGCAATCCGAATTTGAAACATTACATGGTATCAGAGCATGATATTTGGCTCAGGCTGTGGCTTCAAGCCAAAGTGCTGACTCCCTGAAGGAGGAATGTTTAAAACTCTATAGACAGAGTTTTCATATCGCCAGGTAGCCTCTATATCTCATCTTTTTTTCAAAGGTGACATATCCAGTAAATGCCCTTGCAGTCAATCTCTAGAACAGAATTTTGATATTCCTGAGAAGAGAAATTTACATTTCTCATCTTGTGAGTTTTATTTCAGAAGGAGAAGATGAAGAGGATGAGACTAATATCATCCATTTTCAGATCCAAGAAGAAAGAAGAAGAGAAATGCATTGAAACTCCTAGAGGGTTTCAAAGAGAAGAAATATGCAGTGAGCTCCAGAAATCAGAGATTAGAAAGCTGGAGAAGATGAGCTTTGCCTCATCATGTTTCAAATCCATGAAGGACCTCCCCAAGGAGGATGAGAAAATAGAAGAGGAAGTACCCTGCACTTCCTATTCTAATCAAGAATACATAAGAAGAAGCAGGAGAAAGAAGGAAGATATGCTCACAAAGCTTCTTCCTAAATCTATTCAGAGCATTCATGAATATCTTAAGCAAGCAAGAAGGGAGATTTCTGAAGAATCTCCAAAGGGGTTGGAATCTCAATCAAACTCTAGATATTTACATAGTGGGGGTGAGCACCACACATTGTGATGTACAGCACAGTCATGAGCTCAGATCTGCCATGAGACAGTTAGAACAAGAAGAAGAAGTGACCAAGAGGGAAACTCTGAGTGATTTATTGAAAGAAGAAGAGTCTCAAGCCCTGAAAGTCAGAAACCGGTTCTGTTTTTTAGATCATTGTAAAGCCAAGGTGATAAGAAGAATGGAAAGTGATAGATCCACTCTATCTACCTTTGGAGGAGCACCTACTTGTTCAGCCAAAGAATGGGTGAGAGAGCTGGACACCTTCCTGCAGCTGCACCAAATTCCTGAAGAAGAAGCCATCATAATTACAGCCCTACATTTGGAGCTAAGGCCTATGCTTGGTTAAAATTTGAGGTTCTGTGGGTCAGAAATCTAAATACTTCATCATACATGAGTTTCACTAATTAGTGAAAAGGTTTGATAAGGAAGCCCATGAAACACATAAGGTGAAGTCAAATCAAAGGACTCAAATGAAGGCCCTGCATAGAAACCCAGATCCAATTCAGAGGCCTATGGGAGAGGCTGAATTTCTGCATCATGCCTTGATAGAGGCAAGATTACCCTTCCACACCTTTACACAAAAGAACAAAAATCTCTCTTCTTCAAAGGTAGATCATTCCATTGGGAGGTTGCCCAATTTTGTTGCAGAGATAAAGGGCAACAACACTGTTGGATCTAGATCTGATCTAGCACGTCAAGAAGAGGAGAAGGGGGCTATTACTCCAACTAGAGGGATTCTTGTGGCATGGCAAGACAATCCCAAAGATCTCATGTATGGATATCAAGGCACAATTCATGATCTACATGTGCCATCGATGAGAAGGTGTAGAACCATGGAGACACAAAGTGAAGATAGGGAAGAGAGCCCATTTCATTCCTATCCATTGCACAAGGTTTATGCACCTAAGAAGGTGATTGGATTGCGCAGTGGAAGCATGGAGGGTTTTCTCCATTCATATGTTCAGTCACCTCTTGTTGAGGATGTCTCATTGCATGGAGACATTGCACCAAGGAGACCATTGGATCAACAAAGGAGGATGAGTGCTTCAACTGTTGAGGCACAAATCATTAATTTCAAGAGAGTGGAGAGCTTGGAAGGTCTTGATGCAGCACTGAGAGTATTGGGTAGGCTCAAGGAGGAGAGAAGAAGTCTCTCAACATCATCCACCCCCACTCTCATTTCAATTTTTGCGCTGTGGCAGGAGAATCAGGGGAAGGATAGTAGCCTTTCCACATCTACATTTGGCATGGGAGTTGTGCATGCACATGATTCTTTAGAAGAGTTAATGCAGCCTCCTCTCTTCTCTTTGAGGAAGGAAGGAGGCTCATCTATGAGCTGCTCCCCTTGCATGAGCAAAAGCTATGGTAAGGACATTGTTTGTTTACTTGCTGATTTACATATTGACTCCTTAACCATATATGTGCTGTATGTTGCTCCAAGGAGGAGCATTCTTACCTTGAAGCTGCATGGTCTACTTGAGGCCATGAGCAATGTTGGTAACCACTCCCTAGGAGGACTTGGGGAGGAATTTTTCTTTGGAGGACATACTCACATTGCCTCATCCATCATCCATTTCGTCCATGCTTATGGAGAGATTGGGGCAGCAAGCAAGTGGTTGGAAGACCACACCTTTCATCAGTCTCTATTGCAGTTGAGATTCAAACTGCGTTGGTTGCATATGAAGGATCATTGCCCTTCACAATTGCTACATATGGCAGCCAACATGATTTTTATTCTTGCTCCTTATGTTGTTGATATTTCTCTTTTTATGAGGAGCATTGGTGGAAGAGAGACACATTGGTTGAATGTGTCCTTTGGGGGAGAGAATCCCCATGTTTTCTACAGTGCATGCTCTAAAGAGAGCATGAGAAATGATATGGCTACCACGCTCACACATTTGTTTCTTCATGAGGTGAGCCATATGACCTGGGATATGCCTCTCACTGATGTTGGAGAGGAGTTTTTCTATGAACATTTTGAAGGGGGAGGACTGTAATATTCCTAACTAGCCCAAGCTAGTAGGGATATTCAATGTCATTTTATTTTTATGTTTTATGAATAAAATGTAAAGGAGAACAAATAAATGCTCCTAAACATGAGAATAAATCAATGCCCAATGTGAACAGAGTCAAATCAGGGCTTGCTCAATAAAATCCACTTGTATGTGAAACAGGTTCAAGCTATTTGACCAGGTCAACATGACCAAATCATAAAGCAGTCCAGATACAATGAACCTGTTAGATGATCACCACAGTCCTATGAGGAGGTCCTCGATGTGAAAAGGGACAAATGGATGAATGTGGTTTAGGGTTTTGCAAACCCTAATCTTATATAAGGAAGGGAAAGGCTCAAGCAAAAGTAGTTGATGATATTTAAATTTTGAGATTGCTTGAGCAACTCAAACTCTCTTGCCTGTTTAGCTAGAGAGAGAGGGATTTCCTATTTAGGAATTCCTCTTCTTCCTTGAGGGTCTCTTGGAGGAGATTGTGCTGCATTGATCCACTATCTGGCATATGGCCAAGCTCCATCTCTCTTTGGCAGCGTAAATCCAGTGAGGGTTTCCATTTTCTAAGTGAGATGTAGCAAGTGGAAGATAGATCTTCTCATATTTATGCATATCTAGCCCCTATTTCACTGGGAAAGTCTGCCATCCCATTGGTAAGAGTGTTATAGATCACTAGAGTTTCAGTTTTAGATATTGGCATCAAGCCTAAGTGTATATCTAGTCTACTACGTAGTATCTCTCCCTGATCTACGTAATTTATGAAGAGTAGAGTTGCAGGTGTTTTGGAGTTCTCCTGGAGGAGAGATCTCTAGTGGAAAGGGTCCTTCCTTTCATTGTGGTGATCCATGGGTTGGCCAACCAATCCATGTACCCTTCATATATGATTTATTTTTTGATGTATTTACTACAAAATTTCCGAATACTGCTGCATAACTGTGACTTAGATCTAAGATCTACTCACTGTTGTCCATCATTTGCTGAGATCCCCAAGGGGAGTGTAATAAAGAGCCTCTTTGGCTTCCAGATATGTTGTAGATCTATTTTTTCATGCATATATATGTTTTAGATCTGATTTATAATGAAATGAAGCTTCAACCCCTAAAAATTACGCTGAAGAGTTTCCTGGTTAATCTCATGTGTTGCTGCACCTCAAACTGAGGGTTTAGTCATGGAAATCTCCTGTATTTTTCATATATTTCTCATAAGCCATGAAAATAAGCTGATTTAATGTTGTTAAAATCATATTACACATTTCATCTTCAGAAATCCACGTTGCATAAGCTTCCAAAAATTCTGCATAATCTAAGTCTTGGGGAATCAGGGTTTTCTAGCCTAGTTATTAAAGGAGGAGTTATTTAACTTAGAAAAACTTATTTTGTTTTTCTTAAATTCGATATGGGAGTCCCTCATAACCCTATCTATCATATCCAACCACTTTCCCATCTTATTTTTACGCATTTCTTTGAATACACACGTTTTAGGGCCTAAATCACCGCTTTTCCCCATCTTTTGTGAGTAGAATTAATCTTTATTCTTGCTGCTGTACATGTAATTTTTTCTGAGGTGTCTCCTAACACATTTAAGAGTTATTAGTTCACTTTTGTTCCAATATTGTGTTTACATACTGCTGCAACCCTTCATTGGGCATTTTCCTTAAGATAACTAGGTGTGGGAGAGCTGTTTAACCCACCTAGAGTGATTTATTTTGAGAATCCTCTTGTATTTAGGTCTTATATACTCTTATATAAGGTATCCAAGGGCTGGTTTGGGTTTCTAAAGCACACATTCCTGAAAAATGTGTTTTTCAAGCCTATCTTACTTAGCAATCCCAATTTGAAACATTACATTGGGTGCCTCCAAGAGGTTTTCACCCAAGGATATTTTATTCTCTATTATTTTCCCTTATTTTTTTCTTCAATGTTTCCTCATGGAGGTTTTCAACCCTAAATTTGGCCTTAGGTGCCTCAGAGAGGTTTTCACCCATGCCTCTTTATATTAATTTTTTCTCTTTTTTCTAGGAGCGGGAGGAGCTAGAAACTATGAAATATCGAATGACATGCACCTCCATATTTATGGAATTTATAAATTCACCCCTATATAGTGGATTTTTGTAACCTCTGAGCCTATAACCATTGACAAGCAGGGGAATTCCCTCCTCGTCTATGGTCTTAATCTGAACTACGCCATTATCATAACATTTTTCCACTTTGTAGGGTCCAAACCATCTTGTCATAATTTTTCCTTTGAAATCCTTGAACCTTCAGTCATACAGCAACGCCCAATCTCATTCTTGAAAGGTCTTCTCTGTAATGTGCTTGTCATGCCATACCTTCCTTTGCAGTTGGATCACTTCTTTGGCAAGGAGTGCTTGCATCCTAAACTCATCCAACACATTTGATTATAGCAACCTTTCTTTTTGGGAATTTTTTATATGCGGGTCTTGTTGGGAAAAATACTGAGAGGGGGGGGTGAATCAGTATTTACTACATAATCAAATCTTTTTACTTTTTCATTCCTTAAAACCCATACGCTACTTTCCTTCAGTAAACTATCATATATACGCGGATCCCCTTTATGAAACTCGCGTATACACATAGATCTAGATATGTCTTTAAACTTCACTTAAACCATTCCATCATTTATTCATCAGATATTCAATAAGCAGTAAACATGTGCAGTAAGAACAGAATAAACCATCACACAAAGAATCACACATGAACACCAGGATTTTTAGGTGGAAACCCAAATCGGGAGAAAACCACCGCTACAGTTGCTCAGCCTTCAATATTTTATTATAGAGAAAACATCTTACAACATATGTGCTGGCGCAGACTTGACCAGCACGCAGGCACCCACCTGCGCTCGTTTACCAACCTCTCCTGGAAGGGAGCTCCAACCCCCTGACTCGTTTACCAGCCTCTCCCGGAAGGGAGCTACGACCCCCCGATCTCGTTTACCAGCCTCACCTGGAAGGGAGCTACAACCCCCCTGACTCGTTTACCAGCCTCTCCTGGAAGGGAGCTACGACCCCCCGATCTCGCTTACCAGCCTCACCTGGAAGGGAGCTACAACCCCCTGACTGAAGGCTACAACCTTCAGCACCACCTTGGACCACGTTTCATCAATTTTCACACTGGATCCAACAACTTCAATAGAACACCACTTGCAGGCCACATTTCATCATATTTTGATACTGGACCCTTTCCATACTTTTAAGCACAACCGTACATCACCAGGAGATACATATCAACACAAATCAGATAGCAGAAACACAGCAGAACAGATCAGATATTTCATACCCCTTGCTTCAGCAAACCCTAGTTTGCATACGCGCTTTCCCTTCACTGATGTCGCGTATATACGCGCTTCCGTCCACACAAACCAGCGTATACCTCAGTGTATATTTCATTGCGCATACGCGCTTTCACTTTATCGAAGCCGCGTACATACGCGCTTCCTCCGTGGCAAAGTAGCGTATAGATCTTCAATCATTACAGAGCAGCATACTTCTTCAGATCAGATATTCAGTTCAGATTTACCCTTTTACTTCAGACAGGTGTTCGCCTCATCACAGATCTAATCACTCCATAAACAGATCTAGCAAATACAAGTACATTTCAGATCTAAAGATCCCGCTTCATCATTTCTTCATAAGTGCTTCATAGATTCAGATCTATCATCAAACCTTTACCCTTTCCATACAGATATACTTCACAAAGAAGTATTCATTCAAGCTCAGACATCTTGCTCCCACACCCATGATTTGCACAATGAATTTCTTCTCCTTATATAGGTTTTCCTTTTTCAATACCATGAGCCCCTTTTTCAATACCATGGGCCAAAACAGTACCATGAACCCAAAAATACCTGGACGGGGTCAATTAGGCGGATCATTACCCAATACAATGGGTCAATACCATGGTGGTTACCCTTGGTTATGCACTTTTTGAGCGCTTTAGCCCATACGCGACTTGGCACGTTCTTTTCCGCGTGCATACGCGACTTCCCCTAGGCCAATCCACGTATACTTAGAGACATACTCTTTTTCATCATAGAATTAGCACATGCTGAATTCCTTTCTTCATTGCCTTCTGTACACACTGTAGATACATCATTTTTCTTCATCAAGAACATATTCTAGCAAGCACAACTTCATCAAGTAAGTTGTCATCATCTTTATCAAGTGGGTTGCCTTTCAGGGACAACTCTTAACATCATAATATCAACAAGCATCATATCACATCAGATTTACATCATTTACCAAGTCCATCAAGTCAAGCATAACTTCATCAAGTGGATTGCCATCAAGGACAACACATGTCAACAGTCACATGTCTTCATAGTGGGTTTCCATCAAGGACAACATCCTGCATCATATTTCCAACAGGTCTAACTCAGCTTCCATCCTTAAGGTGTTGAAATCAAACTCAATCGAAAGTGGAGATTTCTTCCCATAGACCAAGTCATAAGGATTGAACCCTGTTGTTGTTTTCCAGTTAGTGTTGTAGGCCCATGTAGCCTCTACCAATTTGTTTGCCCAATATTTCCTATTTTTTCTTGTTATCCCCCTGTAATTTGTAATATTGGCAAGAAAAAGTAGCAGTAGACAACATCAAACCACTTTGTAGTCCAGGCCCTAGCCTTCCTGAGCTCAGAGAGGGCTCTCTCTATATCTTTATGATTTAGGATTTAACTTTGGTGACTTATAATGCTGATTTTAGGCTAGTTATAGAGTTAGTTTTGTTTGTTTTGGTTTGGTTTGTTGGATAGATAGAATATGGGAATTTTAATCCATTGGGCTATGGAGTCAATAAAAGGGTTTAGTTTTACATCAACTTTCCAAGGTCATTCACAGGGCAAGCTAGCTATATAAAATGGATCTTACTGGCAGTGTGAATATGATATGACAGGAGGGAGTGAAAGCTAAAGAGAATTTAAGAATTCTTTAACTATACTTTCAAAGAAAAACACTTAAGATATTAGTTCTATGAAGCTAAAGAGCAGTTAAGAATTCTTTAACTAAACTTCACAAGGGAAACTTTAAAGATATCAGCTTTGGTAAGGCTAAAGAGAAGTGATGAATTATTTAACTATACTTCAGAGGAAAACCTTAAAGACAACAATTTCAGTAGAGCTAAAGAGAAATTAAGAATTCTTTAACTAAACTTCACAAGCGCAAACTTTAAAGATGTCAGTGTTTGTAAGGCTAAAGAGCAGTGAAGAATTCTTTAACTATTACATCAAAGGAAAACCTTTAAGACAACAATTTTAGTAGAGATAAAGAGTAGTTAAGAATTCTTTAGTTATACTTCAGAGGAAAAAATTAAGCTAATAAAAACAGACAGACTTAAGGTGCTTTCTCGGCATATCTTAATTTAAAACTTCTGCTCTGTAATCAGAGAAATTGAATTACAGTATGAATAAAACAAGGAAACATTAACACGAAAGAAAGAACATCACCATTAACATAGCTCAAGGATCCTATGAATGTGATTTTATTATTGATGTCCAGCTAAAAACTATTATAGAGCTCCAATACAATAATCTAGCAACACAGAGTCTAAACAAAGTCCAACTCTTGATAATGAAAATATAAGCATTATTTAACTGCAACTGAGGCAGTTGCCCTAATCTAGGTCGACAGTTCGCATTTACTACAGAGTAAATGGATGTTTGACTATTGCAACCATGCAAGGCCCAAGCCAAAATATCTCTGACAACCTAAGGTAACATTAATTTATAACTTAACTTCTGAGCTAACATTAAAATATCCCTGACTGTAATATTAATTGCAGCAACTTTCAGTAAATCAAAAAGTAGGCCAGAGGTGCCCTTCATGGTTGCAAGGAGGCAACGTTCGAGTGGCTATGACATATGGCTAGTTGTGAAATAAATATTTCACTTAATAGTCTCACAAAACTTATCCCACTGATCTTCACTCGAGATTTCTAGATTCACCCTTTTTTCTGAAGGTTTCATCCACTTCAGTGAACGTGTCAAGAGTGGGCTTTTGAATGAACAATTGTTTGATTTGATGATGAATAACCAAATCAAACTACAGGGTCTTAAGGAAAGCTCTGTCTGTAATGTGACCTTTGATACTTGCGACCTTTGATTTTTCTATTGCGATTGTATATAACTCTTTGCAATAATCTTCTAACTCGACCAAATTATCATTGAATTCAACTAGACCTAGCAGTCCTTTATGATTTAAAACATTAAATTTATTGTGAAACCTTTGAACCATAACATTTAAGGTGCCACACTTGGTGTTGAGTCTCAAAAGTGTTTTCCATATTCATACATATTTTCATTATGTCATAACCATTCAGCTCTTATTTCATAGCCATTTGACCTAAAACCCTACATCAAGTAACCATTTTCATAAATATATAGGTTGAGATCTTTGTCTTCGAGAAGTTATTTATTTTATGTATTTAAAGTGAATTTATGATTAGAAACTAGAAAATTAACATAGTTTCATATATCTATATATGTGTTATGAGTTTTGTGACATGTGTAGGTGAAGCTTCTAAAAGATCTTTATGTGGCCTCCCAAAACCAAATTCGAATTTGAGTGGAGAAGATCATGGGATCATGAGGACATGTGTCTCATTTCCTTTTTGTATTGAAACTCTAAGAAGATATGTGTCTCATTTCTTATTTGTGTTGAAACTCACAAAAAGACATGTGTCTTATCATTCCTATTTTGATTGTAACTCTAGAGATGGAGGGAGAAGATCATGGGATCATGAGGACATGTGTCTCATTTCCTTTTTGTATTGAAACTCTAAGAAGATATGTGTCTCATTTCTTATTTGTGTTGAAACTATAAAAAGACATGTGTCTTATTATTTCCTATTTTGATTATAACTCTAGAGATGGAGGGAGAGATTCATGGACTCCCATTAATAAGATAACTTCTCATATTTTGTATAAATAGGAGAAGTTTTCTCCTATCATGGGTAGTAGTGAAAAATAGGAAAAAAAGAGAAGGGATTAGAGAGTGTTTTATAACAAAGCTTAAGATGGAATGTGATGTAGATTTATGAGTTTATCAATAAAGAAGTTTAGTTCTTTGATGCTGTTTTGATTACAACTTTAAGGAGCTGAAGAATTTCACCAAATTGGTAGCAAAGGGCCCCTGCTATTCAAGGAGGTTTTGCATGTTTTCTACATAAGTCATTTCCAATTATGTTTTGTCATATTTCCTTACTTAGATTGCTTTCTGAAATCATAGCTTTTAGCATTATGTTTCATGTCATTTGCTTAGATAAAGGATCCTCATGATATTGCAGTTGGTCTCTTTCTCAAGCTCTTCCAATACATCTCTATTAAATGAATGATATTCAATTGTGATATTTTGAGTTATTAGCATTTCATTTTCTGTTATTTAGTTAAAAATAAGATCCTCATTATACTGCAGTTAGTCTCTTTCAAAAGTTTTTTCCAATAAACCTCTAATTCACGAATAAGACTAAGTTGTAATATTGTGAGTTATTAGTTTTTTTTCTTCATAGAAGATCCTTATCACATTATGATTAATCTCTTTCAAAAGCTTTTCTAATAAACCTCTAACTCATGAATGAGATTTAGTTGTAATGTTATAAGTTGTTTCAGCTTTTCTTTTATGTTTTAGGATATCCTCATTGCATTAGAATTAATCTTTTTCACAAGCTCTTCCAACAAATCTCTAACTATATGAATCAGATTAAGTTGTAGTGTTTTAAATGGCTTTCCATTTCATGAATATTCATTTAGAAGCTGTAGTATCCATGGATTAGGACTCTCTATTTTCATCATTTTCTAGTTAGGAACAGAATTTGCAAATGAACTCCGTTTTCATTTATTCATTAACATTTCATTTTCTCCCTTTTTGACATAAATCTAACTTCATCTTTTTAGCATAGAGTATCATACTAAGAATCAAACATAAAAATCCCAAAACATCAATAAAACACTAAAAACAACGAAGTAAGAAAAAGTGATACTTAGGCACATATAGTGCAGCACACTTCATCAGTTTACTAGCCCTGATTGATAATTTATGTTAGCAATTTAGGACACTAAATTGACTAGAAATTTTGGCGCCATTGCCGGGGAAGTGTAACTAGGTAGCCTTATTTCTTACATCTAAAAATAAAATTAAAAATTAAAAAAAAAAATAATTAGTAATTTCTCAAGTATGCTCTCCTCCTACACTTTGTGTGATCTAGAGGATCAGAAAAAGAATTTTTATGTTAAAAATAATAATAAATTATGTTTTCATCATTTCATTTCATTTTACAATAAACTTTAAAAATGATGAAAATTTTTAATTTCAATAATTGTTTTGTTTAATGAAATATATATGTATATTTTTGAATTTTTGAAAATATAATATATAATTTTATTAACAAATCAATTAAAAAAAAAATAAAAAATGGCTCATGGAAATAAGACCCACGCATACGCATGAGGCTAGCCTTTGGCTTGGCTTTACGCATATATGCAGGCCTTCAATCCACACAAAGACCCATGCACTGCAATTTAAAAAAAAAAAAAAAACTTCTCTTTTCCATATTCGTTTTTCCTCAAACAACAGTTATTAGAAATTATTTTTAAAAATTTGCACACAATGAAGGTATATCACATGAAGAAACTGTTGATGAGGAAAATATTGCAAATTTTTGATGAGGAGAAGATTGCAAATTCCTGATGAAGAGAAGATTACAAATTCAATTGCAGGGACAGACAATTGAAGTGTATCATATGAAGAAATTGCTGATGAAGAGAAGATTTCAGACTGTTGATGAAGAAAAGATTGCAGATTCCATTGCAAGTAATTGGAATGAGGGAGATCGATCTGAACTTCTCTGTGAGATACAAGCCATTACACTTCAAAACCTGCAAATAAAACAAATCAAACCACAAGTAATTGCCAGAAAACGAAATGCGTAATTGTCAAAAACACCCGATTTTAAAACGAATTTTCCAAGCAAACGGAGGCGAATTAGAAAAAACTAAAACATAGGTTTTTTCGGGAATGGGGTGAATTAAGTAATATTATAAGAAATTTCTAAAATTTGCAACCATTTGGGAGAAATCCAGGGTTCTTTGGAGCACTAATTTGCAGTGTGCATGAGAGAAAAATATTTTTTTTTATGAAAACAGTCACGGTTTTATAAAATTCAATTTTGAGAAATAATCAAGGAACTAATTTCCTTATTTGAAGGAAAATGTGGCAAAATTCATGTGTGGTGGCACATGATGAGTGAAAAATGGATTATTTGAGGAAAACACATTATCACATGTGCATCAAATGCAAGTTATATAAATTGAAAAGGACTCTGTCTTCATCTCCTTCATAGTTAGGAATTTGACTTTAGAAATTTCAAGCTTTTTATTTTTATCTTGCATGAAAGAGGCATTGGCATGACTTTGTTTCAAAAATATTCATAAGGACAATTATTTCATCCATGCTTTATTTCATTAAAAAAATAAAATAAAATAAAAATTCAAAAAAAAAGAACAAAAAAAAAAAACTTTTTAATAATGGTTTGCAGGACAATTGAAAGATTATTTAGATCATTTCTAAACATTTGGCATTAATATTGTTGATGTGTATTTTTCTATAAAGTTTTAACTTGCAGAACACAACAAATCTTTGTGATGTCAATTGTTTTACTAAGCACAGTGCATGAAGTCATCCGACAATAGGGAGTTGATTTATTTTTCATGGTTATTCTTTAAAAATGGATTGTTATCGATATCATGAATTGAGCCGAATATAGAAGTTTTTGATTTACCTTAATCTGTTTCATTTGACATTTAATTTTTGCGTAAGAATCAGAAAGAAATTAGCTACTTCTTTTTTAACACACTTATGTTCTTTATGTCAAGTTTTTTTTGCAAATTTGGGATGATCGAATGATCATTGAAGGAAACTAATTGTGTGCACGATTGGTTTTCAAAGGACCGATTTCATGAGAAACATAAGAACAAGTCCATGTTCATATCCATCAAGACCATTACTTTTCCTCCCTTTTCGAATTGTAAATCCAACCAAGAAATTCAAAGCAAACCACCATTATTTTTCCAGCAAGAGTTAGTTGTTCATTTTCCTTCATTCACATACACTTTCCATTACTTTTTGTCTACTCCACAAATAAAAGCAAGAAGCTCACCTACATGCTTATTTCCCATTGTCATTTTCCATTTTTCATTTTCCATTTCCATTTTCCTTTTCCTATCCTTTTCATTTTGCAAATAAACCTTGCTTCAATGCAAATTATTGAATCAATAGTCCTTCAAAAATTATTATTTCATGCTTGCGTTAGATGATAGAGGATTCCTTAAGGTCTCCCTTCTAACAATTCTTGGCCTATCGACATCAGCACATTATCTAAGTCCAAAACTAGAGTCCTTAATAGTACCTTGAGGCTTGTATGCATTAATGACAAGTTCTCTCGCTGACAATCATGGGAATACATCAATGTCCCTTGATCGTCAGATCTTGCAAGTGGCTCGACATCATCCCATTTATTCGCACTTTGCAAGATGTACTTAGGTACCTTGGCATTCATTGAAATTAATGGTGAGTTTGTCTCGCAATGGTTAACGACATTCATCAATGGTCGGTAATCCAATGACTTCTCTTCATGCTCGACATCAACACATTTATTCGCATGACTAGAATTGTACCATCGATTTTTGTAACAATTGAAGACTACATCATTTCAGCAATTTGCAGCAGGAATCAATTTGTATCAGCAGCAATAAAGATCCCAATCTTGCCATCAGCACAAAGAGAACAAATAAGCAGATCAAATTCATTTGTTTACATAGTTCCTGATCAAACAACATCAACAGCCACACTCTTCAGTATACACAACTCATCCACATTTAAGGTAAGTGAAGGTATGTGATTTTCTAATTTTTAGTCATGTAATTCATTAGAATGCTAAAATTGTAACTTTGGAAAAATTCCTCACTCCCTTTTTCACATTGTCATATCTTTAGTTGGGGGGAAGGGACATCATTTCATATCCACATGTCATACACTATCACACATTTTCATTTCATTTCCACTCGCATATACTTCCCAACCAACTATTGTTGCAACATGATCCAAGAGATTATATGCCTTGCAAATGATCAATTCATTGATGAAGTATTTGATTCTAAATGTTTTCATGAACTTTGATGCAACAAAGAAAATAAAGCATTATTACACAAGAACCATTGCTCAAAAAAATTGGTTGTCACACAAGAACCAACCATATAAAAAAATGTTGCAATCAAATGTATTATATTTTGTCAAAAGAAAATGTTATAAAACAAAGTTTGGAACAAATCTATATGAGTCAAAACTCATAAAAGATCAACTCATGGACAAATGAATCATTGCAAAAGTTGCATGAGGACATGCAACAACTTCAGTTGGGGGGTATGTTGAGTCTCAAAAGTGTTTTCCATATTCATACATATTTCCATTATGTCATAACCATTCAGCTCTTATTTCATAGCCATCTGACCTAAAACCCTACATCAAGTAACCATTTTCATAAATATATGGGTTAGGATCCTCGTCTTCCAAAGTTATTTATTTTATGTATTTAAAGTGAATTTATGATTAGAAACTAGAAAATTAACATAGTTTCATATATCTATATATGTGTTATGAGTTTTATGACATGTGTAGGTCAAAAGGAAGCTTCTAAAAGACCTTTATGTGGCTTCCCAAAACCAGATTCGAATTTGAGTGGAGAAGATCATGGGATCATGAGGACATGCGTCTCATTTCCTTTTTGTATTGAAACTCTAAGAAGATATGTGTCTCATTTCTTATTTGTATTGAAACTCTAAAAAGACATGTGTCTTATCATTTCCTATTTCGATTGTAACTCTGGAGATGGAGGGAGAAGATCATGGGATCATGAGGACATGTGTCTCATTTCCTTTTTGTATTGAAACTCTAAGAAGATATGTCTCATTTTTATTTGTGTTGAAACTCTAAAAAGATGTGTCTTATCATTTCCTATTTTGATTGTAACTCTATAGATGGAGGGAGAGATTCATGGATTCCCATTAATGAGATAACTTCTCATATTTTGTATAAATAGGAGAAGCTTTCTCCTATCATGGGTAGTAGTGAAAAATAGGAGAAGAAGAGAAAGGATTAGAGAGTGTTTTGTAACAAAGATTAAGATGGAATGGGATGTAGATTTATGAGATTATCAATAAAGAAGTTCAGTTCTTTGATGCTGTTTTGATTACAACTTTAAGGAGATGAAGAATTTCACCAAATTGGTAGCAGAGGGCTCATGCTATTCAAGGAGGTTTTGCATGTTTTCTAGATAAATCATTTTCAATTATGTTTTGTCATATTTCCTTACTTAGATTACTTTCTGAAATCATAGCTTTTAACATTATATTTCATGTCATTTGCTTAGATAAAGGATCCTCATGATATTGCAGTTACTCTCTTTCTCAAGCTCTTCCAATACATCTCTATTAAATGAATGAGATTCAATTGTGATATTTTGAGTTACTAGCATTTCATTTTCTGTTATTTAGTTAAAAATAAGATCCTCATTATACTACAATTAGTCTCTTTCAAAAATTTTCCCAATAAACCTCTAATTCACGAATGAGACTAAGTTGTAATATTGTGAGTTATTAGTTGTTTTGCTTCATAGAATATCTTTATCACATTATGATTAATCTCTTTCAAAAACTCTTCCAATAAACCTCTAACTCATGAATGATATTTAGTTGTAATGTTATAACTTGTTTCAGCGTTTCTTTTATGTTTTAGGAGATCCTCATTGCATTAGAATTAATCTTTTTCACAAGCTCTTCCAACAAATCTCTAACTAAATGAATCAGATTAAGTGGTAGTGTTTTGAGTGACTTTTCATTTCATGAATGTTCATTTAGAAGCTGTAATATCCATGGATTAGGATTCTCTATTTTCATCGTTTTCTAGTTAGGAACAGAATTTGCAAATGAACTCTGTTTTCATTTATTCATTAACATTTCCTTTTCTCCTTTTTTGACATAAATCTAACTTCATCTTTTTAGCATAGAGTAGCATACTAAGAATCAAATATAAAAACCCCAAAATATCAATAAAACACTAAAAACAACGAAGTAAGAAAAATGGATACTTAGACACATATAGTGCATCACACTTCATCAGTTTACTAGTCCTGGTTGATAATTTATGTTAGCAATTTAGGACACTAAATTGACTAGACATTTTGGCGCCGTTGCCGGGGAAGTGTAACTAGGTAGCCTTATTTCTTACACCTAAAAAAAAAAAAAAAAAAAATTATAATTTCTTGAGTATGCTCTCCTTCTGCACTTTGTGTGATCTAGAGTATCAGAAAAAGAATTTTTATGTTAAAAATAATAATAAAATTATGTTTTCATCATTTCATTTCATTTTACAATAAACTTTAAAAATGATGAAAAATTTTAATTTCAATAATTGTTTTGTTTAATGAAATATATATGTATATTTTTGAATTTTTGAAAATATAATATATAATTTTATCAACAAATCAATTAAAAAAAAAAAAATTGGCTCATGGAAATAAGACCCACGCATACGCATGAGGCCAGACTTTGGCTTGGCTTTACGCATATATGCAGTCCTTCAAACCACACAAAGGCCCATGCACTGCAATTTAAAAAAAAAAAAGGAACCTTCTCTTTTCCATATTCGTTTTTCCTCAAACAACAGTTATTAGAAATCATTTTTAAAAATTTGCACACAATAAAGGTATATCACATGAAGAAATTGTTGATGAAGAAAATTGAAAATTGTTGATGAGGAGAAGATTACAAATTGCTGATGAAGAGAAGATTACAAATTCAATTGCAAGGACATACAATGGAAGTGTATCATATGAAGAAATTGCTGATGAAGAGAAGATTTCAGACTGTTGATGAAGAGAAGATTGCAGTTTCCATTGCAAGTAATTGGAATGAAGGAGATCAATCCGAACTTCTCTATGAGATACAAGCCATTACACTTCAAAACCTGCAAATAAAAAAAAATCAAACCACAAGTAATTGCCAGAAAATGAAATGTGCAATTGTCAAAAACACCTGATTTTAAAACGAATTTTCTAAGCAAACCGAGGCGAATTAGAGAAAACTAAAACATGAGTTTTTTCGGGAACGGGGTGAATTAGGTAATCTGATGAGAATGTTGTGAAATTCGCAGCCATTTGGGATAAATCCAGAGTTATTTGGAACACTAATTTGTAGTGTGCGTGAGAGAAAAATGTTTTTATTTTTATTTTTAATGAAAACAGTGACGGTTTTATAAAATTCGATTTTGAGAAATAATCAAGGAACTGATTTCCTTATTTGAAGGAAAATGTGGCAGAATTCATGCGTGGTGGCACATGATGAGTGACAAATGGATTATTTGAGGCAAACACATTATCACATGTGCATCAAATGCAAGTTGTATAAATTGAGAAGGACTCTGCCTTCATCTCCTTCATAGTTAGGAATTTGACTTTAGAAATTTCAAGCTTTTTATTTTTATCTTACATGAAAGAGGCATTGACATGAATTTGTTTCAAAAATATTCATAAGGACAATTATTTCATCCATGCTTTATTTCATTAAAAAAAATATAAATTTCAAAAAAAAATTTCAAAAAAATTCAAAAAAAAATCTTCTTAATAATGATTTGCAAGACAATTGGAAGATTATTTAGATGATTTCTAAACATTTGGCATTAATATTATTGATGTGTATTTTTCTATAAAGTTTTAACTTGAAGAACACAGTGAATCTTTGTGATGCCAATTGTTTTACTAAGCACAATGCATGAAGTCATCCGACAATAGGGAGTTGATTTATTTTTTTATGGTTATTCTTTAAAAATGGATTATTATCGATATCATGAATTGGACTGAATATAGAACTTTTTGATTTACCTTAATCTGTTTCATTTGACATTTAATTTTTGTGTAAGAATCAGAAATAAATTAGCTACTTCTTTTTTAACACACTTATGTTCTTTATGTCAAGTTTTTTTTTTTTTTTTTGCAGATTTGGGATGATCAAATGATCATTGAAGGAAACTAATTGTGCACACGATTGGTTTTCAAAGGACCGATTTCATGAGAAACATAAGAACAAGTCCATGTTCATATCCATCAATACCATTACTTTTCCTCCCTTTTTGAATTGTAAATCCAACCAAGAATCAAAGCAAACCACCATTATTTTCCCAGCAAGAGTTAGTTGTTCATTTTCCTTCATTCACATACACTTTCAATTAATTTTTGTTTACTCTACAAATAAAAGTAAGAAGCTCACCTACATGCTTATTTCCCATTGTCATTTTCCATTTTTCATTGTCCATTTCCATTTTCCTTTTCCTATCCTTTTCATTTTGCAAATAAACCTTGCTTCAATGAAAATTATTGAATCCATAGTATTAAAGAGGTATTCTTTCAAAACGCGTTAGATGATGGAGGATTTACGCCAAGGCCTTCCTTCTAACAAGTCTTGGCCTATCGACATACGGCACATTATCTAGGTCCAAGAGTACGGAGTCCTTAATAGTACCTTGAAGCTTATATGCATTAATAATAAGTTTCTCATTGACAAATCATGGGAATACATCAGTAACCCTTTGATCGTTAGATCTTGTGAAAGTAGCTCGACATGTTATCTGACTACACTTTGAAAGATGTGCTTAGGTACCTTGTACTCATTGACGTAATGGTGAGTTTGTCTCGCATTGGTTAAAAACATTCATCAATGGTCGGTAATCCAGTGACTTCTCTTCATGCTCGACATCAACACATTTATTCACATGACTTGAATTGTACCATCGAATTTTGTAACGATTGAAGACTACATCATTTCAACAGTTTGCAACAGGAATCAATTTGTATCAACAGCAATAAAGATCCCAATCTTGTCATCAACACAAAGAGAACGAAGAAACATATCAAATTCATTTGTTTACATAGTTCATGATTCAACAACATCAACAACCACACTCTTCAGTATACACAACTCATCCACATTTAAGGTAAGTGAAGGTATGTGGTTTTCTAATTTTTAGTCATGTAATTCATTAGAATGCTAAAATTGTAACTTTGGAGAAATTCCTCACTCCCTTGTTCACATTGTCATATCTTTAGTTGGGGGGAAGGGACATCATTTCATATCCGTATGTCATACACTATCACACATTTTCATTTCATTCCAACCTGCATATACTTCCCAACCAGCTATTTTTGCAACATGATCCAAAAGATTATATGTCTTGCGAATGATCAATTCATTTATAAAGTATTTTATTCTAAATTTTTTCATGAACTTTGATGCAACAATGAAAATAAAGCATTGTTACACAAGAACCATTGCTCAAAAAAATCGATTGTCACAGTGCAAGAACCAACCATAAAAAATGTGTTGGAATCAAATATATTATACTTTTCCAAAAGAAAATATCATAAAGCAAAGTTTGGAATGAATCAATATGAGTCAAAACTCATAAAAGATCAACTCATGTAAAAATGAATCATTGCAATAGTTGCATGAGGACATGCAACAACTTCAGTTGGGGGGAATGTTGAGTCTCAAAAGTGTTTTCCATATTCATACATATTGCCATTATGTCATAACAATTCAGCTCTCATTTCATAGCCATCTGACCTAAAACCCTACATCAGGTAACCGTTTTCATAAATATATTTGTTAGGATCCTTGTCTTCCAAAGTTATTTATTTTATGTGTTTAAAGTGAATTTATGATTAGAAACTAGAAAATTAACATATTTTCGTATATCTATATATGTGTTATGAGTTTTGTAACATGTGTAGGTCAAAAGGAAGCTTCTAAAAGACCTTTATGTGGCCTTCCAAAAACAAATTCGAATTTGAGAGGAGAAGATCATGGGATCATGAGGAGATGTGTCTCATTTCCTTTTTGTATTGAAACTCTAAGAAGATATGTGTCTCATTTTTTATTTGTATTGAAACTGTAAAAAGACATGTGTCTTATCATTTCCTATTTTGATTGTAACTCTAGAGATAGAGGGAGAGATTCATGGACTCTAATTAATGAGACAAATTCTCATATTTTGTATAAATAGGAGAAGCTTTCTCCTATCATGAGTAGTGGAAAAATAGAAGAAGAAGAGAAAGGATTAGAGAGTGTTTTGTAACAAAGCTTAAGATGGAATGGGATGTAGATTTGTGAGTTTAAAAATAAATAAGTTCAGTTCCTTGATGATGTTTTGATTACAACTTTAAGGAGCTGAATAATTTCACCAAATTGGTAGCAGAGGGCCCTTGCTATTCGAGAAGGTTTTACATGTTTTCTAGATAAGTCGTTTTCAATTTTGTTTTGTCATATTTCCTTACTTAGACTTCTTTCTGAAATCATAGCTTTTAGAATTATGTTTCATGTCATTTTTTTAGATAAAGGATCCTCATGATATTGCAGTTAGTCTCTTTCTCAAGCTCTTCAAATACATCTCTATTAAATAAATGGAATTCAATTGTGATATTCTGAGTTATTAGCATTTCATTTTATGTTATTTAGTTAAAAAAAAAAATCCTCATTATACTGCAGTTAGTCTCTTTCAAAAGCTTTTCCAATAAACCTCTAATTCACGAATGAGACTAAGTTGTAATATTGTGAGTTGCTGATTGTTTTGCTTCATAGAAGATCCTTATCACATTATGATTAATCTCTTTCAAAAGCTCTTCCAATAAACCTCTAACTCATGAATGAGATTTAATTGTAATGTTATAAGTTGTTTTAGCATTTCATAGGAGATCCTCGTTGCATTAGAATTAATCGTTTTCCCAAGCTCTTCCAAAAAATCTCTAACTAAATGAATCGAGATTAAGTTGTTATGTTTGAGTGACTTTTCATTTCATTAAATTTCATTTAGGAAAATCTTGTAATATCCATGGATTAGGACTCTCTATTTTCATCATTTTCTAGTTAGGAGCAAGGAATTTGCAAATGAACTACTGTTTTCATTATTCATTAACATTTTATTTTCCTCTTTTTGACATAAATCTAACTTCATCTTTTTTATACTAAGAGGAGCATACTAAGAATCAAACATAAAAACCCCAAAACATAAATAAAACACTAAAAACAACGAAGTAAGAAAAATGGATACTTAGGCACATATAGTGCATCGCACTTCATCAGTTTACTAGCCCTGATCGATAATTTATGTTAGCAATTTAGGACACTAAATTGACTAGACATTTTGGCGTCGTTGCCGGGTAAGTGTAACTAGGTAGCCTTATTTCTTACATCTAAAAAAAATTAAAAATTGAAAAAAAAAATAAAATTAATTAATAATTTCTCAAGTATGCTCTCCTTCTGCACTTTGTGTGATCTAGAGGATCAGAAAAAGAATTTTTATCTTAAAAATAATAATAAATTATGTTTTCGTCATTTCATTTCATTTTACAATAAACTTTAAAAATGATGAAAAATTTTAATTTCAATAATTATTTTGTTTAATGAAATATATATGTATATTTTTGTTTTGAAAATATAATATATAATTTTATTAACAAATCAATTAAAAAAAAAAAAAAAAAAGCGCGTTTGAAGGCCAACGGAAACCGCATCGCATGGGAAGCTTGGCTATTCTTTGGCTTGGCTTTACGCATATAAGCAGGCTTTCAATCCACACAAAGACCCATGCACTGCAATTTAAAAAAATAAAAAAATGAACCTTCTCTTTTCCATATTCGTTTTTCCTCAAATAACAGTTATTAGAAATAATTTTTAAAAAAAAATTCACACAATGAAGGTATATCACATGAAGAAACTGTTGATGAGGAGAAAATTGCAAATTGTTGATGAGGAGAAGATTGCAAATTGCTGATGAAGAGAAGATTACAAATTCAATTGCAGGGACAGACAATGGAAGTGTATCATATGAAGAAATTGCTGATGAAAAGAAGATTTCGGTATTTGCTGATGAAAAGAAGATTGCAGATTCCATTGCAAGTAATTGGAATGAGGGATATCGATCTAAAATTCTCTGTGAGATACAAGCCATTACACTTCAAAACCTGCAAATAAAAACAAATCAAACCACAAGTAATTGCTAGAAAACGAAATGCGTAATTGTAAAAAACACCCTATTTTAAAACGAATTTTCTGAGCAACCCGAGGCGAATTAGAAAAAACTAAAACATGGGTTTTTTCGGGAACAGGGTGAATTAGGTAATCTTATAAAAACTTTATAAAATTCTTAGCCATTTGGGAGAAATTCAGGGTTCTTCGGAGTACTAATTTAACGATGTAATTGAAATCTGTTTTTATGAAAATAGTCACGGTTTTATAAAATTCAATTTTGAGAAATAATCAATGATCTGATTTCCTTATTTGAAGGAAAATGTGGTAGAATTCATATGTGGTGGCACATGATGAGTGACAAATGGATTATTTGAGGCAAAGACATTATCACATGTGCATCAAATACAAGTTGTATAAATTGAGAAAGATTTTGCCTTCATCTCCTTCATAGTTAGGAACTTGACTTTAGAAATTTCAAGTTTTTTATTTTTATCTTGCATGAAAGAGGCATTGGCATGACTTTGTTTCAAAAATATTCATAAGAACAATTATTTCATCCATGCTTTATTTCATATATATAAAATAAAAAAAAAATGTTTATTAATAATTTCTTTTTAATAAAGAAAAAAAAATTCAAAAAAATTCAAAAAATTAAAAAAAAAAAAATCTTTTTAATAATGGTTTGGAGGACAATTGGAAGATTATTTAGATGATTTCTAAATATTTGGCATTAATATTGTTGATGTGTATTTTTCTATAAAGTTTTAACTTGCAGAATACAACAAATTTTTGTGATGCCAATTGTTTTACTAAGCACAGTGCATGAAGTCATCCGACAATAGGGAGTTGATTTATTTTTCATGGTTATTCTTTAAAAATGGATTGTTATCGATATCATGAATTGGACCGAATATATAACTTTTTTATTTACCTTAATCTGTTTCATTTGACATTTAATTTTTGCGTAAGAATCAGAAAGAAATTAGCTACTTCTTTTTTAACACACTTATATTCTTTATGTCAAGTTTTTTTTGCAGATTTGGGATGATCGAATGATCATTGAAGGAAACTAATTGTGCGTATGATTAGTTTTCAAATGACCGATTTCATGAGAAACATAAGAATAAGTCCATGTTCATATCCATCAAGACCATTACTTTTCCTCATTTTTTGAATTGTAAATCCAACCAAGAAATTCAAAGCAAACCACCATTATTTTCCCAGCAATAGTTGTTCATTTTCCTTCATTCACATACACTTTCCATTACTTTTTTATTACTCCACAAATAAAAGCAAGAAGCTCACCTACATGCTTATTTCCCATTGTCATTTTCCATTTTTCATTGTCCATTTCCATTTTCCTTTTCCTATCCTTTTCATTTTGCAAATAAACCTTACTTCAATGCAAATTATTGAATCCATAGTCCTTCAAAAATTATTCTTTCATGCTCGCGTTAGATGATGGAAGATTCCTCAAGACCTTCCTTCTAACAAGTCTTGGCCTATCGACATCAACACATTATCTAGGTCTAAGACTACAGTCCTTAATAGTACCCTGAGACTTGTATGCATTAATGACAAGTTCTCTCGCTGACAATCATGGGAATACATCAATGTCTCTCGATCGTCAGATCTTGCAAGTAGCTCGACATCAGCCCATCTATTCGCACTTTGCAAGATGTACTTAGGTACCTTGGCACTCATTGACATTAATGGTGAGTTTGCCTCGCATTAGTTAACGACATTCATCAATGGTCGGTAATTCAATGACTTCTCTTCATGCTCGACATCAACACATTTATTCGCATGACTAGAATTGTACCATCGAATTTTGTAACGATCGAAGACTGCATCATTTCAGCAGTTTGCATCAGGAATCAAGTTGTATCAGCAGCAATAAAGATCCCAATCTTGTCATCAGCACAAAGAGAACAGAGAGAACAAAGAAGAAAATCAAATCCATTTTCTTACATAGTTCATGATCCAACAACATCAACAGCCACACTCTTCAGTATACACAACTCATCCAAATTTAAGGTAAGTTAAGGTATGTGGTTTTCTAATTTTTAGTCATGTAATTCATTAGAATGCTAAAATTATAACTTTGGAAAAATTTCTCACTTCCTTTTTCACATTGTCATATCTTTAATTGGGGGGAAGGGACATCATTTCATATCCATATGTCATACACTATCACACATTTTCATTTCATTTCCATCTACATATACTTCCCAACCAACTATTGTTGCAACATGATCTAAAAGATTATATGCCTTGCAAATGATCAATTCATTGATGGAGTATTTGATTCTAAATGTTTTCATGAACTTTGATGCAACAAAGAAAATAAAGCATTGTTACACAAGAACCATTGCTCAAAAAAATCTGTTGTCACACAAGAACCAACCATATAAAAAAAATTGCAATCAAATGTATTATACTTTGCCAAAAGAAAATATCATATAGAAAAGTTTGGAATGAATCAATATGAGTCAAAACTCTCCATAAATATCAACTCATGGACAAATGAATCATTGCAATAGTTGCATGAGGACATCCAACAACTTCGGTTGGAAATTTATGTTGAGTTTCAAAGTATTTTCCATATTCATATACATATTTCCATTATGTCATAACCATTAAGCTCTTATTTCATAGCCATGCGACCTAAATACCATCAAATGTATTTTCATAAATATGGGTTAGGATCCTTGTCTTCCAAAGTTATTTATTTTGTGTTTAAAGTGAATTTATGATTAGAAGCTAGAAAATTAACATAGTTTCATATATCTATATATGTGTTATGAGTTTTGTGACATGTGTAGGTCAAAAGGAAGCTTCTAAAAGACCTTTATGTGGCCTCCCAAAACCAAATTCGAATTTGAGTGGAGAAGGTCATGGGATCATGAGGACATGTGTCTCATTTCCTTTTTGTGTTGAAACTCTAAGAAGATATGTGTCTCATTTCTTATTTGTGTTGAAAATCTAAAAAGACATGTGTCTTATCATTTACTATTTTGATTGTAACTCTAGAGATGGAGGGAGAAGATCATGGGATCATGAGGACATGTGTCTCATTTCATTTTTGTATTGAAAATCTAAGAAGATATGTGTCTCATTTCTTATTTGTGTTGAAACTCTAAAAAGACATGTGTCTTATCATTTCCTATTTTGATTGTAACTCTAGAGATGGAGGGAGAGATTCATGGACTCCCATTAATGAGATAACTTCTCATATTTTGTATAAATAGGAGAAGTTTTCTCCTATCATGGGTGGTAGTGAAAAATAGGAGAAGAAGAGAAAGGATTAGAGAGTGTTTTGTAACAAAGCTTAAGATGGAATGGGATGTAGATTTATGAGTTTATCAATAAAGAAGTTCAGTTCTTTGATGTTGTTTTGATTACAACTTTAAGGAGCTGAAGAATTTCACCAAATTGGTAGAAGAGGGCCCCTGCTATTCAAGGAGGTTTTGCATGTTTTCTAGATAAGTCATTTTTAATTATGTTTTGTCATATTTCCTTACTTAGATTGCTTTCTGAAATCATAGCTTTTAGCAATATTTTTTATGTCATTTACTTAGATAAAGGATCCTCATGATATTGCAGTTAGTCTCTTTCCCAAGCACTTCCAATACATCTCTATTAAATGAACGAGATTCAATTGTGATATTCTTAGTTATTAGCATTTAATTTTCTGTTATTTAGTTAAAAACAAGATCCTCATTATACTGCAGTTAGTCTCTTTCAAAAGTTTTTCCAATAAACCTCTAATTCATGAATGAGACTAAGTTGTAATATTGTGAGTTATTAGTTTTTTTGCTTCATAGAAGATCCTTATCACATTATGATTAATCTCTTTCAAAAGCTCTTCCAATAAACCTCTAACTCATGAATGATATTTAGTTGTAATGTTATAAGTTGTTTCATCTTTTCTTTTATGTTTTAGGAGATCCTCGTTGCATTAGAATTAATATTTTTCACAAGCTCTTCCAACAAATCTCTAAATAAATGAATCAGATTAAGTTGTAATGTTTTGAGTGACTTTTCATTTCATGAATGTTCATTTAGAAGCTGTAATATCCATGGATTAGGACTCTCTATTTTCATCATTTTCTAGTTAGGAACAGAATTTGCAAATGAACTCTGTTTTCATTTATTCATTAACATTTCATTTTCTCCCTTTTTGACATAAATCTAACTTCATCTTTTTAGCATAGAGTAGCATACTAATAATCAAACATAAAAACCCCAAAACATCACTAAAACACTAAAAACAACGAAGTAAGAAAAAGGGATACTTAGGCACATATAGTGCATCACACTTCATCAGTTTACTAGCCCTGGTTGATAATTTATGTTAGCAATTTAGGACACTAAATTGACTAAACACTTGGTTTGTAATTGGTTGATCCAGTTTCCTTTTTTCCAAAACCTTTTTAATCTCCAAAAAGGATTTAATCCTATCTGATATATCTAACACTTCGAGCCTATAGAAGTATGTGTCGAGGTGGAAGCTACCCTTTCCTCAGTCTGCTTATGTAATTCCATATGATTAATGGGATGGGTGTCCTTAGAACTGAACTTACATGATGCTTTTTATAGTCTCCTGATGTTTGAGGAAGTGGGACTAACTCTTATAGGAATTCCATATGCATCCCCCGCTTTTTCATTGTTAGGAGTAGAGAGTAGCATGTTTTGTGAGCATGGGGTTTGCTTCCAAAACTAAATATACGTTAGCTTTCAGTACTTTATTCCTTAAATTTATTTCTTTCAATGTCTTGAAGACCGACTCCTCTTGTTGTTGAATAATAACTGCTACTGATGATGTAGATGAGGCCTATTTCTCCACTCGTTGATGATGACTTAGGGGTGTCCATGATTTGAATCCCTGTCTTTTGTTCTGTTTCCCCTCCTTGGTGAACCTCCATGTAAGCTTGAGCCCTCTTCCTATGCACTAGATTGAAATCTTTGTCAGAGGTGCCAGTCACTGAAGGTGACTGATCCTCTCTTGGCCTCTTACTTCTTATCTCCTTCTCTGGTTCTTTCCCTTTTTCTTTATTTTCTTCTACATTCCTCCTTTCGTGGGGTGCAGGAGTCTGACTACCTAAAGCGGCATAGCATCCACACCAGTATCACACTTCACATCCCGTTTCTTTTTTAACTTTACCTATGCACTGAATTTTTCGAAACTTGCGATGTGCGTATTGCGATCGGGTCCCACCTGACGCACATTGCACTTCAACGTTCCACCTCTCTTTTACGTTGAAACCTATTTTTCGCCTCTAACACATTTTAACATAGAAGTAGCCCTGAATGCAGGTTTGAAAAATCTTTTAATTATTCCTTTGAAACCGTATCACACACGGGTGTTCATCACGCCTTGCAACTTATAACTTTTTAATCATATACTTTAACCTGGGAAATCTGTGGTGTGCGAGGTGGGAGTGGGGACCACGTCACCACGCCACGTCATCCTTGTGTTATAGATTGGAGAATTTAATAGTTTTTCCTTTGCACTTTTTTTCTAAGATCTGTGATTTGCAATCTGCGCTTGGGCCCCAACGCATCGCACATCGCCCTTCGCTAAATTTATCTTTTAGCATTTTCACTTACTCTTTATTATTTATGATCTGCGAAGTGCGATTGGGCCCCACTGGGCATTGCACATCACACATCAACATTTTTAATATTTACGTCTCGTGGTAACCTTTGAAACTTGTGATGTGCGATATGTGATCACTTCAAATCGCACTTAAAACTTTAAACTTGTGGGTGCTTATGGATATGTTATAAAAAGTGCGAAATGCGGTCTATGATGAGAAAAACGTTGGTGAGTGCGGAAAAGGCAGAAGGTAAGAAAAAAGGCCTTATGAAGGTTTATTTGCATATTTTGGCCATTTTCAAAGGTTTAGGCGGGTCCTACCATATCGCCTCGGCAAAGTTTCTTAGGTTTTTTTGGTAATGATTTTGCAAAGAGAAGTTGGAAACTTTCGGGTTACATAATGCGGGCAAAGCTTAGAATTTTATCGTATTTTTTCAACGCAAGTGGATCTTATGAGGCGGTATGTCTGAAAAATGTCATGTATGTGGGTTTTGAGGTTAAAAAGGATTTTTAGAGCATGGGAGTGTCAGAAATAGATAAAATGAAAGGTAAGAAGAGGGAATATGAGAATAAATGAAGGCAGTGATATTTAGCTCATCATCATACTTAATCAGTGATATTTTCCTCTTTCACTAAATTTTAAATGGTAGACAGATTCTTCTGACCCTTCTAATAACTAGGATCTCCTCTCATTTTCTGAAAATAAATGATAGTCATGGAATATTATTTTCAGCATGACAAATACAAGGAATAGGCAATCACCTTGTGATACTATAAAAATGCAGGAGTCTAACAGTGGCTCCAACTACGGATGGAAACTCCTTTAGGAGGTGTTAAGAACTATGTAAACTAGTAGCCTTATCCATTGGACTGACCCCAACCATGCAACTTGATCTGTTGCAACCTTTAAACTGAACACAGTGCCCTCTCTAAAGTAGGGTCTAAAACGGTCTTAACCTTTAACATGAAAAACACCCTAAAACTAAAAATTGGCCACATTCTCAAGTACTAAGACCTTACTTGCACACCTACCTACCCAACCTATGATTCTAACCATTTTTCCTCCTTTTGGGGTGTATTTAAACTTGTAGACCTTGTCGTCAGTTTTCTTTTGATCTTTTAACTTATCACCTATCCCTTATTTCTCCTATTGGTTTAGATTATGTCGTTGAACCAATGTCATTTTCTACCTACCTACCGATAAGCCAATATTAAATGGTTTGGAAAATCTTCATTTTCTAACTTACCATCAGAAATTAAAAATTGTACAATCATGTTTAGACTGCATGATTGAACAAGGCTTTCTCAAAGGTAGTGGCATCTTGACTTGCAACACTTTCCGAGATATTTTTTTTTTTTTCTACAGTAGTAATTCTATGATATCTACAGTGGAGAAAATTTACACTGATATCTTAACTGTAATAATGTTTTACCATCGTGTCATTGACAGGACCTCCAAACAACTTAGTTCTATCTATTTCTTGCAAGAAAAACACATTATTACCCCTCGAAGAATGAATGATGTATGGACCTTTCCATAGGTTATCAAACTTTCCATGTTTGCCTTTGTCCTCTCTCCTAGAATCCCATTTTCGCACTTTGTCTCCAATGTTGAAAACATTATCTTTGATCCTTTTGTCAAAGATTTTCTTGATATTCTCCTGCACCACCTGAGTTCTATTATTCACTCCTTCTTTAGACTACTGTAACTGGATGGTCTGGTTTACTCTTCTTTGTACATCATTTTCTTCAGACTGCACCTCTTGAATGAGCTTCATGACAGGCACCCCTAAGGTAGTTGGGAAAACTGCATTCATTCCAAAGACTAACTGGTAGGGTGACATGTCAATTGATTTCTTATCAGTCAGGCAGCCCATAGTGCATGTACAAATCTATTATGCCATGATTTCTTATTTTCTTCTAACAAATTCTAAATGATGTTAACCAAGCTCTTATTTGAGGATTCCGCCAACCCATTACCTTAAGGGTAATAAGCTATAGAATGCCCCAAAGTGATGTGATATTTGTGGCAAAAATCAACCATTTTCTTGTATTTAAAGGCAATAGCATTATCAGTAATGATTTTCCTAGGACAGCCGAATCTAGACAGAATGTTGGTTTCAAGGAATTTGATAATTACTTAATTAATAATAGTTTTGGAAGGAATGGCCTCTATCCATTTGGTGAAATAATCAGTAGCAGTAAGGATCTATTTATGATGGGAAAAGGAGGAAGTGTGGATTTATCCAATGAAATCTAGTCCCCACTATTGGAAAGGGGCTTCAACACAGATTGGTTGTAAAGGAAAAGGTAGCAGCTTTCTTTTTCCCTAAAAAAATTGGCACTTATGACAATAAATCACCATCTTGTGAATGTCTAGGAAAAGAGTGGGACAATAGAAACCAACTCTAAGGATATTATTAACAATGTTTTTCCAATAGAGATGGCCTCCACAATCCCCTTCATGAAACTCATGCATAATCCTGTCTGCATTCTCCTTAAGCAAACATTTAAGCAATACCCCACCAGAAATTTTCCACTATAAGACATTTTCTAGGATACAGAAATTTACATCTTTTAATTTCAAGGATCCGGCCTTTGTTTTGGACAAAATGGGAGGAGAATTTAAATTAAAAAGCACATATAATATAATTGTGTACCAGGGAAAATTTAGGAACGTTTCCTCAATAGGTTGAGTCACCAACTCCTCTTGTTCATCTAGTGGGTGGATCATGTTAATGTCCAATTCTTGAAAATTTGTCTCAGCCATTAATTTAGCCAGTCCCTGTCCTTTAATCAAATTGGTGGGTCTGATCTCTAAATTATACTCCATGATAACCGCAATCCACTTGCCTATTTTCCCATTGGGATCCTGAGATAGGATGTCCTTAACAGCTGTATGAGGAAAAAATGCAATGATGTGTGAATGTAGAATGTAGACTCTGGAATCCTTTAGTGCTTTGATCAAGGCAAAATCCTGTTTTTCCATAATATTGTATTTCATAAGTGCATCTCTTAAGGATTGGCTGAAGAATGCTATGGGCTGCTCTTGTCCTTCTATTTTTTTTTTCATCAATACTGCAGCAATTGTATGCATTGATGCGAAGGAAAAAATGAATAAATCCTTGGTGAAGTCAGGACTGATCAGAACTGGTGCTTGTGTGAGGGCCTACTTTACTAGGTCAAACGACTGCTTTTCTTCCTTGGTCCATTTGACTCCTGACTCTCTCTTGAGCATATTAGTGATATCCCTCAGTAGTTTTGAAAGGTTTGGTATGAAACTCCTCAAAAAAATTATCTTACCAATGAAAGATTTCATCTCTTTGATGTTCCAGGGATGGCTAATTTGAAGGATTCCCTCAATCCTGCTGGGTTCAATCTTGATTCATTTTTCAGATATGATGTGTCCTAGAAGCTTTCCTTATTCTAGACCAAGCAATGATTTCTTAGGGTTTAGAGATATACCAAACCTTCTGCACTTTTCCAAGACTCTCCTTAGATGGGCCAAATGTTCTTTATCCATTATTGAATAGATAGTAATATCATTGAGGTAGATCATAATGAAGTAGCTGGTCTCTTCTAAAAAAGAAATATCCATGGCTCTTCGGAACGTGGCCCCAACATTCATTAGACCAAGGGAGTTTTACATACATAAAGGTTCCCCAAGGAGTAGTATAATTTATTTGGGTTGATCATCTAGATGCACCAATACTTGATTGTACCCTAAAAGGTCATCTAACAGGGAGATCCTCTTTGAGCCCATTAAATTTTTCAATATGTGATCCATCTTTGGTAGAGGGTAGTTGTCCTTAAGTGATGGTTTGTTCAGATTTCTTAAGTCAATGCAGATCCTGATTTCCCCCATCTTCTTTCTTGTAGGAACGAGATTGGAAACCCATTCAGAGTATCTAATCGTGACTATTATCTTAGCATCATACATTTTCTTGATCTCTTTCTTGACCAAAGGCATTTGGAATGGGTTTATCCTACGCAGCTTTTGTTTAAAGGCTTCTGGTTCTCTTTGGCTGGAATTTTGTGTTGGATGATATCAGTATCATAAGACTTCAGGTCCTCATATCCCCATGCAAACACATCAATGAACTCTTTGAACAAATCAATATATTTCTGCTTTGAGGATGTAAGTAGCATCCTTGACAATTTTATCATCATGGGCTCCTTCTCACTGCCGAGATTGCACTCCTCGATGTTTGCTTTTGTGATATCCATCTTTGGTTTCCTAGCCACATCATCGAAATCAAACAGCTCTTCTAGAGGAACCAGTCCTCTGGGAAGGGTGTTGTCTTTGAATTGCAGCACCTCAAATTCTTCCTTTTCTGGATCATCATGCATCTCTATCTATTGTAGGACTTTCTTTGCTGAAAAATTAAAATTCGAATCATGAGGGGACTCCTCCCTTCATATTTTTTCTTTGGTGGGAAAATCCTCTTCATGGTCTAGGTATGAGTTTGAAAACTCAAAATCCTACTTAGATTGGAGGAAATCTCTAATCTGTTAGTCATCTTCAAAGACTTTCCAATGTCTAATGTTATCAGGGACTGCAGGTCAGTGTTTAACTTGCACATTATATTTTTTATTAGGATGAGGTATTTGACAAGTGATGGCTGAAAAGGCCAACCCATTGGCAAAGATATTCTGGTTCCTCGGGATTGTTGGAGCAAGGTCTCCTAAAAAGTTGCGAATTTTGTCCATTTTTGCATATTTTTGTATTATTTAGTCTAGCGTAGGGGTTTTGGGGTGGGACAAAGCCCCTAATGCATTGTAATCGGGTCAAGGGTAGACCAAGATTCCACAAACCATAGTTTGCGGACGATTGGATGTGTAGAATAAATCAGTATAAATAGATGAACCTTTTTTAGTCTTAAGGTTGGAAAGAATAGAGATTGATGTGAAGCACGAATTGTTAGATCTGTAGTCAGGTTGTTTGGGTAAGGAACCCTGTTGGCTGTGTCCACGGAGATCCTCAGTCCTGCTGTGTGCGAACCCTGCTGGCTGTATGCGCATCTGGTATTTTGGGATTGCAAGAGGATTTTGGTATTAATATATATGCGAAGTACTGTTGGACATATGATGTTATCTGGATCTGTTTTGTTATGATTGATGTGAATGATTGGGTTTCAAAGTATCTATTTAATATCTGCAAAAGTATTTGTGCTTCTGTTATATGAATCTGTGATCTGTTAATTGCTGTGATTATAGCTTGTTGTGCTGATAAATTGGTATTACGCACATGGATGCGAAGATAATTACTAGATCTGTGCCTGATCGTAGCTCTGTTATATAAGAATATGAATAAATCTATTTAATACGAACTCGATAGGCTGGGAATGCAGACCTGCTTGACTTACCTACTCTCTCTCAGGGTGTGGAAACCTGGTTCCAACACCCTCCCATACTGCTTCAGGTGAGACTTTGGCCTGTGCATGAAGGTCACTGCCAAAAGGGCCAGTAGTATAGGGTTTTCTTGGTAAACCTTAACCTCCGAGCCTGGGTTAGGACCCCTCGAGCCAAAAAATGGTTCCGTTGTAGTCTAGCTGGTCAGGATACTCAGCTCTCACCCGAGAAACCCAGGTTCGAGTCCCTGCGATATCTACCACGATATTAGATAACCTACCCAACGGTATGATCTTCTGTTGATTGGCAATGTGTGGTTGCATAGTGGACCATTCCAACTTAAGTTCTCCCATTCACTGCCAAGTTTGTTTGGGTAGTACGTTTGCATCCAATCCTAGGTCTAGAATAACCTGATCCATTTCATAATCACCAATCTGCATGGTTAACTGCATCTCCCAAACCGTGCATCTCTTATGCTTATATATTTTGTGCACATCCTTAACTTCCATGACTGGGATCATTCTTTCTGCGCAACCGTCGATTAGTGCTCGGAGGTTTTCTATGGTCTTCTAGTTGCGCAGCAGCTTCATGCATGCCTTCAAGAACGGTTTGACCTCGTCCTCAACTCGAATGTTTGTGGGGTGTTGGGGTTCCTGTGTTTTGGCCAGATTGGCAAGACCAAAATATGAGACAACATCAGAACCACTTTTGGGCCCTAGGATCTAGCCCTCCTGGACCCGGAGAGGGATCTCTCCAATAACACAAAGAATGGTATATCTTTGGAGCTCAAAATGAGGTATTAGGCTAGTTGTGAAGCACAAAGGGGGTTTAAAATTATTTGGTTGGTTTGGTTGTTGGGTTGGTCATGAGATCATAGACTGAGAAATTAATGGGAGGAAAGGAACAAAGCAGCAGGATGTTTCAGCAAAGGGAATAGGTCAAGAAAGTGCCATCCATTGGGCTATGGAGTCATGAAAGGAGAATTACTTGCAACAACTAGCCAAGGCTTTCAAAGGGAAAGTCATCTATACTAAAGGATATTTTTAGATAGATGATAGAATGGTACATTAAGGATTGAAAGTGAAAGAAGGAAAACAACCCAATTTCTGTCTATAGGTCAGGTCAGAGGTCATTTAACTCCAGACCTACTTGAACATACTCAAAGGCAGCTTTCAATGGAGGGACAAAGGGGCAGCTTATAGATCAGACTAGAGATCATTTAACTCTAGGTCAGCTTTAGCATGTTCCAAGGGAAAAACAGAGATAAGTTAACAAACCTAGAATCTATAGATCAGAGAAGGACTTTGAACCTTCAATGCTTTGACACCAGCAGGAAACATCCAAGCAGCAAACTCCAAATTCATACATCAGCTAGCAGCATATGGAACCACTACACTAGTTAAATTTACTGAATTTACTCTTAGATTCACAATCAGCAAAAAACATTAAAGGCAAGGAGAGCAGAAACATAGGGTACCTAACAAGGGTAAATCCTATGTTATATTTCTGATGCAAGCCAGCAGAAAATGAAACAGTATGAAAATGTCATTAACAGTGTTAGAAAAACATCACCAATAGTAATAGACCAGGATCCTGTGAAATTTTCTTGATTAATGATGCAAAACCAGTCACATACATCTGAGCTCAATGGCTGAATACAATCCAAACTTCTCCTCCCAGCCTACTACATAATAACTACTCTACTACTCCCTCCCAAGACTGTCCTAACAGTTAAAATGAATCCCTCTAACAGCAATAACAATAGCCGAACAACAACCTTTACAATATGTTCTCGGGGATTTCATATAGGAGAATAGAGAAAATGAGGTAGATGAAAAACTGAATGCAGCATTAAAACTTAGAAAATACAGAGGGCCGAAGCCCATTCTGTTTTAGTTCTGCGCATTTATCTCTGGTATGCCTTCTGATGTACTTTGTTGTAGCATTCTGTAGAAATCTGGTGAACTGGGTGAAAGTCCGCGGCCTCTCCATACCTCAATAACTATAGTCCTGACAGTTTTTAAGGGTCTTCTGTCAGTGCAATTAACCATTTCTGGGCCCAAGGAGACATGGAGAACGCTGAAAGGCAGTTTCTCTGGAGAAAGTACTCTGCTAACATTAAACACAGATAAAACTTTGTTTCATGTGCTTATTCTTCTAACTGCGCATTACCTTCCTTTGAGCATGGGATTAGGCACTAAATATTCACACAACAGGCCTAAATCCCTTGAACCTGCTTCTGTTGTTACTCATGCTACCACTGTAATGGCCTCTCTGTGACCCTACTTCTAAGTTTTCAGACCTCAGACTTTCCATTTGCTGTTGAATAAAACCAACTTTTCTAAATAAAATATCCTTTGGATGAAACTTGCCTTTAGTGAAGGGAAAAATCGCGAATAGGAAGCAATGGAGAGGAGGCGGGACCCACATAAATCGCAGTCGGAGCGGGGCAGAGAGATATATATGTGAAACAATAATCGCAATAGGAATGGAGCGGGAGGGGAGAAATATATAACCAACAGTAATCACAATCGAAATCAGAGTGGGGTGGGCGGAGTAATATATAAAATAAAAATTCCGATGCGATTGGGGAAAACCCTTTATAAAACTGAAAATAATACGAATTTCCAATTTACAAAGGGGAAGGCCCTATTTTATATGAATAGGTGGAAGTATGGTACGGTGGGCCTGGCAGGTCAATCGCAATCGGAGATCGGGAGCAGGGGTAATCGCAATGCATATTTCAAATGTTGCGATGTGATTGATTGGGGGAAGCGAATCGGAGGATCGGAACAATCGGGGATCGGAGTGATCAGAGATCGGAGGAAAGGACTTGCGATTATGCGATCGGAGGGGGGTGCGATCGGGCAGATCGGAGGATGGTGCGATTAGGCAATCGGAAGACGGGATTCGATCGGGTCAATCGAAGGAGAGGATGCGATCGGGTAAATCGGAGGAGAGAAGCGATCGAAGGATCGGAACAAGACTTGTGCTCAATGGATCAGGGGATGGTGCGATTGCGATGCTTGGAGAATGTCGTGATCAATCGCAATCGCATTTGGTCGCGATTGGAGTGATCGGAGCATTCAACATAAAACATGCGATCGAAAAGATTTACAATTGTGATTTAAAAAGTGGCGGGGTTATATATATGATATAACTTTGTTATAAATTTTATGGGTATGGAAAGGGGAAGTGGTTTATACAATGGGGGAGTATATATATATATATACGAACCTTTGAAATATAAGGTTTTAACAAGCATGGAGGGGAAGTGGTTAACATATGAATCGCATTCATATATAAATTGATTTATAATGTGAATCTATAATTGGAAAGGGGGGAAAAGGGGTTTATTAAAGAAATGTAAAACTTTGATAGAACAAAGTTTAAGGAAAAATGGGGAAATAGGGGGTATATGAGGATATAAGGGCTTTTACTTCACTTAGGCATAGAATTCAATCCCGAAGTCAGTTTTGAGAGTGTAGCATACTGTTGGAAAGCTCTTTTCGGGCTCTTTCTACTGGATGTACTTGGAAGACGCTCTGGTGCTGAACATGTTGTGGAAATCTTCTCTGAAGGCAGGGTCATCACTTTGTGGAGATAACAACTTCTGAATAGTGACTGAAGGCAATGACTAGACTGACACTAATAGAAGGCACAAGGAGGCTTCAAGGATGATGTGTTTTTAGAGGAAATGCATTCCTTGAAGGCTCAGAAACATTTTAGCCCCCCGTTTTCTTGTCAAAAAATTTATAGGGGGCTAACAGTGGCTCCACATGGGGATGGCTTCTTCTTGAAGCAGTACAGAATTCAGATAGTGATCGTCGGTGTAGGCCAGATGCCTGGTGATTGACTCATTAATTTCTTTCTTTGATCAGCTGCCACAAATCATGAAGACATCATATCAGCAGTAAAGTTCTCCCAAACAACTACCTACCCAGACTAGAGTCCTAACATTTTTCTTCTGGGTGCATTTGGACATGCAGACCCTTTACATCATCAATTTTTACAAACAGGAAAATAAACCTATTCTACTTCTACCCTTATTACTCCATGAGACCAGATGAGACTGTTGGCCTCATATCTTCTCTACCTAATCTAATATCTACTAGGATTAAACTGTCTAGCAGATTTCTTCTCTACATTCTAAGACAAAAATTGAAAAACAGTTAAGCCAGGATTAGACTGTCTGGCTTGCTGGACTTTGCAGAAATTTAAAAAACTAACTACATGCTCACAGGCTGAGCTTTATTGAGCTTTTCCTACCTATTGGGGTTCCCATGTTTTGGCCAGATTGGCAAGAACAAAAGATGAGACAACATCAGAACCGCTTTGGGGCCCTAGGATCTAGCCCTCCTGGACCCGGAGAGGGATCTCTCCAAATAGAACAAAGAATGATATATCTTTGAAGCTCAAATGAGATATTAGGCTAGTTATGAACCACAAAGGTAGGTTTAAATTGATTTGGTTGGTTGGTTTTTGGGTTTGTCATGAGATCATAGACTAAGAAAGTAATGGGATAAAAGGAAAAAGGCAGCAGGATGTTTCAGCAAAGGGGATAGGTCAAGAAAGTGCCATCCATTGGGCTATGGAGTCATGAAAGGAGAATTACTTGCAACAACTAGCCAAGGCTTTCAGAGGGCAAGTCATCTAGACTAAAGGATATTTTAGATAGATGATGGAATGGAACATTAAGGATTGAAAGTGAAAGAAGGAAAACAACCCAATTTCTGTCTATAGATCAGGTTAGAGGTCATTTAACTCCAGACCTGCTTGGACATACTCAAAGGCGCCTTTCAATGGAGGGACAAAGGGGCAGATTATAGATCATACCAGAGGTCATTTAACTCCAGGTCAGCTTTAGCATGCTCCAAGGGAAAAACAAAGATGAGATAACCGAGCTAGGATCTATAGATCAGAGAAGGACTTTGAACCTTTAATGCTTTGACACCAGCAGAAACATCCAAGCAGCAAACTCCATAATTCATACATCAGCTAGCAGCATATGGAACCACTACACTGGTTAAATTCACTGAATTTACTCTTAGATTCACAATTAGTAGAAAAAATCAAAGGCAAGGAGAGCAGAAACATAGGGTACCTAACAAGGGTAAATCCTATGCCAAATTTCTGATGCAAGCTAGTAGAACATGAACAGCATGAAAATGTAATAAACAATGTTAGAGAAACATCACCAATAGTAATAGACCAGGATCCTGTGAAATTTTCTTGATTAATGATGCAAAACCAGTCACATACATCTGAGCTCAATGGCTAATACAGTCCAAAATTTCTCCTCCCAGCCTACTACATAACAACTACTCTGCTACTCTCCCCCAAACCATTCTAACAGTCAAAACTGAATCCCTCTAACTACAACATCAGCAACTGGAAAACAAATTTTTCAATTCGTTCTCAGGGATTTCATATATGAGAAAAGATCAGAGAGGTAAATGAAAAACTAAATGAAGAATTAAACTTAGAAAAGGCAGAGGGCCGAAGCCCATTCTATTTTAGTTCTGTGCATTTATCTCTGGTATGCCTTCTGATATACTTTGCCAGGTCGAGATTGACCTCTGATGTTCCTTTGGGGTCCTTTCTGGCTTTCTGGCACTCTGTGCTGCCTTCTGGAATAAATGACATGGATATAAAGATCTGCAGATCTCTCCATACCTCCATAACTGTTGTCCAGACAATCTTCAAGAAGTTTCTGTCCGTAACATACGTTTAAGGGCTCGAGGAGGCATGGAGATCACTGTCCGACAGTCTCTCTAGAGAAAGTATTCTACTGATATTAACATAGATACGGCCCGTTTCATGTGCATTTGGTCTTCAAATGACGCTTTGCTTCCTGTGACCTTGCCTCTGAGTTTTCAGACTTCAGACTTTCAAACTTTCCATTTTCCGTGTGGAGAAAACTGAATTTTTTAATAAAAACAGTTGTTGAATGGAATTTCCTTTAATGAAGGGAAGAACAGTGAATAGGAAAGAAGGGAGAGGAAGGCGGGACCCATATAAATCTCAATCAGGATGGACGGGTGGAGGGGCGCGATTGAAAACACCACACAAAAGTTCCGATGCGATGCAAAAAAGGCCTTTGTAAAAATAAAACAAACAAATTTTTGACTTTTACAAAGGAAAACAGGGTTTTATAAGGAATGGGCGGAAAGACCGTATGGTGGGACCGGGGTACGGATCGCAATCGGAAATCAGAATCAGGAGTTGGGCGAGATGGAATGACACATAGAAAACTTTCGATGCGATTGGGGTAAACCCTTTGTAAAACTGAAAATCATACGAATTTCTAATTAACAAAGGGGAGAACCCTTTATTATATGAGTAGGAAGAGGTGTTAAGTGGTGGGACCCGAGGGGTTAATAGCAATCGGAGATCAGGAACGGGAGGTAATCACAGCGTGAAATTCCAACATTGCAATGCGACTGATCGAGGGAAGCGGATTGGAGGACCAGAACAATCAGGGATCGGAGGGGGATGCGATCGGGGAATCGAAGGGAATGGAGCGATCAGAGATCGGAGGAAAGGACTTGTGATCGGGTCAATCAGAGGAGACTTGCGATTGGGTGGATCGGAGGAAGGACTTGCGATTATGCGATCGGGCGGATTTGCGATCGGATCAATCGCATCGCAAATATTTGCGATGAGCCGATCGGAGGACTACGCGCAAACATTGCAATTGCGATTGAAACGATATTGCGATTATGATTTAAGAAGCGGCGGGTTATATAATATAAAACTTATAGTAAAGTCTTATGGGTATGGAAAGGGGAAGTGGTTTAAGGGGCGAGACTTATACTAAATGTTAACATTTGTTTATTATAAGGTTCTAAGGGGTATGGTTGGGGAAGTGGTTTAATAAATCGCATATTTTTGTTTTGAAATGCTTTACAATGCGATTTAATAATCGGAAAGGGGGAAAAGGGGTATAAGACTTTAATAAAACAAATTTTAAGGGTAAAAGTGGGGAGATAGGGGGTATAAGGGCTTTTAATTTACTTAGGCATAAAATTCAATCCAGAAGTCAGTTTTGAGAGTGTATCATACCGTGGGAAAGCTCTTTTCAGGCACTTCTGATGGATCTGCTTGGAAGATGCTCTGGTGCTGAACATGCTATAGAAAACATCTCTGAAGGCAGGGACAACACTTTGTGGAGATAATAGCTTCTGAATAGTGACCGAAGGCAATGACTAGACTGACACTAATAGAAGGCATAAGGAGGCTTCAAGGATGATGTGTTTTCAAAGGAAATGCATTCCTTGAAGGCTCAGAAACATTTTAGCCCCCCGTTTTCTTGTCAAAAATTTATAGGGGGGCTAACAGTGGCTCTACATGGGGATGGATTCTTCTTGAAGGAGTCAAGAATTCAGAAAATAAATCTTTGGTGTAGGCCAGATGCCTGGTGCTCGACTCATTCTTTTATTTCTTTGATTAGATGCCACAGATCATGAAGACACCATATTAGCAGTAACATTCTCCCAAACTAATGCCTACCCACACTATAGTCCTAACATTTTCTTCTGGGTGCATTTGGACTTGCAGACCCTTTACATCATCAATTTTTATAAACAGGAAAATAAACCTATTCTACTTCTACCCTTATCACTCCATGAGACCAGATTAGACTGTTGGTCTCATTGCATCTCTACCTAATCTAATATCTGCTGGGATTAAATTGTCCAACAGATTTCTTCTCTACATTCTAAGACAGAAATTGAAAAAACAGTCAAGCCAGGGTTAGACTGTCTGGCTGTTAGGTCCCTATATCACTAGTATAGTCCCTTATTATTGTTAGTGTAACCCCCTTATTGTTATTATTGAACCCTTGTAACCCCCATTTTTTTATTATTATGCCCTTAAATTAGTATTGTTAGGTCGGCTAGGATTACATTGTGGCCCACTAGAATTAAATTATGGCCCCATGGACTCCTATATATAGAAAGGAGGTTTTGTAAATTGTATCATCCAATACTTTTTCATTTATGTAATGTATTGGAGGTTTCCCCCTCGAAGTGGCTCATTTCTAAGGCATTTATATCTCTTTTCTTCTATTTTTGGAGCTGGTTACACAACATTTGGTATCAGAGCTTTGGATTCTAGGGTTTCACTGCTCCAAACAGGTCATCGTGGCATTTTCGCCATAAATTTTTTTCTACGAAGCTTCAGAAGATGAAATTTTTACGGTGCGAAGCTGAAATCTTGAGGAAGTGTCTAAAAATTTTAGAGCTTGGTTCGCAATATTTTCGGAGATATGATCTGTGGAAGTTAGGTCTTTTTTCAGGCTCCTAAACAGTTCATCGTGGAATTTGCGCTATAAAAAAAAAATTATGAAGGTTCAAAATCTGAAATTCATATGGTGTGAAGCTGAAATCCTGAGGAAATTCGTCAAAAAATTTCAAAGCTTGGTTCGCAATATTTTTGGAGATATGATCTGTGGAAGGTAGTGCTTTTTCAGGCTCCTGAATTTCATCTCAAAGAGGTGATCGTGGGAAAATTTCAATAACTCTCTCTCTGGGTATCGGATTGGAGTGCCATAGAAAGTGGTTGCAATTACACAAACTGCAATTTCTTGGCTATCAATTTCAGAGACGAAGGACGAAACAGTGACACGTGGCAAGTCGTACAAGTTCGCTCTACTGAACCAGTCCAAAATTGGGTCATTGTGGGAGATTGGAAATAACTTTGTCTTGAAGAATCCAAATTAGATCATACCTGTGGCATTTGAAAGACAGTTCAGAAGGCTACTACAGAAATGAATTTTAGATATTGAAGATTCTCAATTACAGAGATAATTCAATTTCAATATAGAGCTTCTAAAAAGCAAGTAAAAGGTGCGTATTTTTTTTCCGAATTGCATAAGTCTTGTTTGAAGAATCAAGTTGAATTGATTCCAAGGGAATATTGTAGAATAGATATCAGTATTGGATTCTGAAATGGCCCCTAAAAATAATTCAACTCCCATTAATCCTTTATAAGGCTCTACTGTGACTCATGAAGACGAAGAATGGCAACATGACATATCAAAATTACAAGAGCAAGTGCAACAAAAAATTTCGCTCTTGCAAAGAACAACAAAAAATGAAATGGACGTTTTGAAGAAAGGCATGGAAACTAAGATGGATGGTTTGAAGAAAGGTGTGGAAGCTAAGATGAATGGTTTGGAAGCTAAGATGGATGGCATGGAAGTGGGCATGGAAGCTAAGATTGATGACATGGAAGCTAAGATCGATGAAAACATGAAAGGCAACATGGAAAACATGAAGAATGATCTAAAAGCATACATGGAAGGCTTGATGACAAGCTTAAAACAAGAAACGATTCCTAATGGCGGAAATATAGTAGAAGAAACTCATGATGAGAACAAAATAAATGTTAATCGTGATTTCATAACCTCTAATGTTGGCGGGAAGAACCACCATATTCCAAAAATGGATATGAGGAAGTTTGATGGAAAGGATCCTATAACATGGATACTACAGATGGAGCAATATTTTGATCTACATAATTTGCAAAACACACAAAAGGTACGCATTGCAACTTTCCATTTAGAACAAAATACATTTGTATGGTATCTACGGCTTTGCTCTCGTAAAACAATTGTCACTTGGTCAATTTTTACAGAGGAAATGATAGCACATTATGAGGATACAAAGAGCAACACCTTCTTTAGCCAATTGATAAATCTCAAACAAAATGGTTTAGTGGGGCAGCACATTGAGGACTTCCAAAAATTGAATATAAGGGTAACTAATATTCCAGAGGACCACAGGAACGATCTCTTCATAGGCACTTTAAAGGATAACATCCAACATGAAGTTCGTGTTTTGGAACCAGATTCATTAGAGAAGGCATTCAGGTTGGCAAGAAAAGTTGAATGTAAAATAATGGTGACAAGGAAGCCTACCACTCAATTCTATAAAGAAGGAAGTGTTGCTACGCCTAGATTTCCACAACCTACAAGGTTGACACCACAACAATTGGAAGAAAAAAGAGCAAAGGGCTTTGCTACAGTTGTGATAGCAAATACACTAAAGGTCATAAGTGTGCTGAGAAGAAATTATTTTACATAGATTGTGAAGAAGAAGAAGAAAATGAACAAGAAGAGGATATACACCAGGAACCACCCCTAGAAGAGGAGGAAATGAATCCGACCATATCGTGTAATGCACTGGCAGGAATTACCACTCCTCAAACTCTCAAGATAGAAGGACATATAAAGAAGAAAAGGGTAATAGTGTTGATTGATTCAGGTAGCACCCATAATTTTATTCATTATAAGGTAGCCAAGGAATTAAATTGTTTCCTATACCCAGCACCAGAATGTCAAGTGATGGTTGCAAAAGGAGGAACTATAAATTGCTCTGGAAAATGCCATAATATCAAGCTAACCATGGGGGAATATGTATTGACTAGTCCAATGCTTTCCATTCCTATGGGAGGTGCTGATGTTGTACTAGGAGTACAATGGTCACAATCTTTGGGGACGGTAGCTTTTAATTTTCAAGAACTTTTCTTGAAATTTTTTTCAGAAGGAAAGGAAGTCGAATTACGGGGTATTGAAGGGAAGCCGGGAAGGATAATAAGCTCTAATGTCATGACAAAGCTTCTAAAGAAAGAACGAGGCGTAATTGCACAATTATGCTCACTAGAAGTTCCGACATCAAAATCATCTATTTCTGCAGATCTCCAACAAGTCTTGGACAATCATTCCATGGTGTTTGAAACTCCCAAAGGACTCCCACCTATTCGTGATCATGATCATGCTATTCATTTGATTCCAGGAAGTGTTCCTCCAAACATCAGGCCTTATAGATATCCTTATGTCCAAAAGAGCGAAATTGAACTTATGATTGCAGAAATGTTAGAGGCGGGTATAATTCAACCTAGTCAAAGTTCTTTCTCTGCTCCTGTAGTATTGGTACACAAGAAGGACGGATCATGGTGAATGTGTTCGGATTATAGGGAGCTCAATAAGCTCACCATTAAAGATAAATTTCCCATTCCTGTGATTGATGAATTATTGGATGAATTACATGGAGCAATTTATTTTACCAAGTTGGATCTTCGTTTAGGATATCGTCAAATTAGAATGAAGACTGAAGATATTCCAAAAACAACATTTCGAACTCATGAGGGTCATTATGAATTTTTGGTCATGCCTTTTGGCCTTACCAATGCACCTTCTACATTTCAAGGGTTGATGAATTCCATTTTCAAACCCTTCCTTAGAAAATTTGTGCTAGTATTTTTTGATGATGTACTAATCTACAGTAGGTCTTGGAAGGATCATGTTCAACACGTTGACAGGGTGCTCAAACTATTGTAGGAGAAACAATTATATGCAAAAACATCCAAATGTTTCTTTGGAGTACAAGAGGTGGAATATCTGGGTCATATTGTATCTCACGAGGGTGTTAAAGTAGACCCTAACAAAATTAAAGCCATTAAGGAATGGAAAGTCCCCACAACCATAAAAAAGTTGCGAGGATTTCTCGGGTTAACAAGGTATTATCGCAAGTTTGTTAAGAATTATGGGAGAATAGCAGCACCTCTAACAACATTATTGAAGAAAGATGCATTTTCATGGACTCCTGAAGCAACTAAGGCCTTTGAACATCTTAAAGAGGCAATGTGCCTAGCGCTTGTCTTAGCTACGTTAGACTTCACAAAAACTTTATTGTGGAATGTGATGCCTCAGGAAATGGAATTGGTGCTGTTTTAATGCAGGAAGGAAGACCCATTGCTTTTGAAAGTCGTCCAATCAAAGGAAAGTATTTACAGAAACCTATTTATGAGAAGGAAATGTTAGCAATACAGCATGCACTAAAGAAATGGCGAACTTACCTAATGGGAAGACACTTCAAGGTAAAAACTGATCATGATAGTCTTAAACACTTTTTGGAACAAAGACTATCATCAGAAGAACAACAAAAATGGGTCACAAAGATGTTGGGTTACGACTTTGAAATAATCTACAAAAAAGCAAAGCTGAATGTTGTTGCAGATGCACTCTCAAGAAAGAATGAAGAGGTGGAAGCATTGCTTTGTGCCATTTCTATTATCCAACCAGATTGGATAACTGAAGCAAGAGATGAATGGAAGAAGGACAAAGATTTATGGACACTCATTCAAAAGTTGCAGCAAGATCCTAGTACATCTGATACATTTAGTTGGAAAAATGATTCCTTATGGTACAAAGATCGCTTATATCTTTGTAAAAATTCCCAACTAAAACAAAAGATTCTTCTGGAATTGCACACTTCTCCTTTAGGAGGACACTCGGGATTTTTAAAAACTTACCACAGGGTGAAGAAATAATTTTTTTAGGATGGCCTTAAATCTGATATTCAAAAGTTTGTGACAGAATGTTTGGTTTTCCAGCAGAATAAAGTTGAGACAATTAAGACCCCGGGACTTCTACAACCTTATCCATTCCAAGTCAACGTTGGGAGGAGATTTCAATGGATTTTATCACAGGTTTACCTAAGTCCGAAGGAAAGAGTGTCATCATGGTGGTAGTTGATAGATTTACCAAGTATGCACACTTTTGTGCATTATCTCATCCATTTAAAGCAAGTACAGTTGCTACTACATTTATGGACAGAATTCAAAAGTTACATGGAAGCCCAAGGGTTATTGTGAGCGACAGAGATCCCATTTTTACTGGAAATTTTTGGACGGAGTTATTTTCTTGTTTGGGTACTCAATTAGCTCATAGCTCATCTTATCATCCTCAATCTGATGGTCAAACTAATATAGTAAATAAATGTTTGGAAGGATATCTTCGTTGTTTTGTATCTGATAAACAAATGCAATGGGTCAAGTGGTTACCTCTCGCTGAATGGTGGTATAACACTTCCTTCCATACTGCAGCAAAAATGACCCCATTTATGGCACTTTATGGATATCATCCACCATCCATCACATCATCTTTAAGGGAAAATTCGAAGGTTCAAGCAGTGGAAGATCACATCGAGCATCAGCAAGAAGTTCTCCAACTCTTAAAGGATAACCCGAATTTGGCACAAAATCGAATGAAACAACAGGCAGATCAACATCGCAGCGAGAGAAGTTTTGATGTAGGAGATTGGGTATTTTTATGGCTGCAACCATACAAACAAATGTCCCTCAAGCAAGCTAAGAAGGATAATAAATTATCACCAAAGTACTATGGTCCTTACAAGGTGTTGTAAAAGATTGGTTCTATGGCATACAAATTGGAGCTTCCTTCTTCTTCGCGAGTACATCCAATTTTCCATGTTTCATGCTTAAAGAAGGTTATAGGTGAAAATCTTCCAGTTCAAACAATATTGCTAGAACTTGATGAGGAAGGAAAAATAATATTGGAACCTGAAGTGGTCATCGAAACAAGAACTCGACAGCTATGGAATGAGGTTGCCCCCTCGAAGTGGCTCATTTCTAAGGCATTGATATCTCTTTTATTCTATTTTTGGAGCTGGTTACACAACACTGGCTTGCTGGACTTTGCAGAAATTGAAACAACTAACTACATGCTCAGAGGCTGAGCTTTATTGAGTTTTCCTACCTACTCTACTCTAACTGAAATATTTACAGTCTAGCTTACAAACATTGTCTTCCAATGTAACCAGACCATCAAGTGATCCCATGGCTGGTCCCTTCTAATCAACTCCTTGAGCAGGCTGGATAGGCAGGGAAGCTCCCACTCTTTTTGTTCAATAACAGCAACCTTGAAAAATTTTCTTTCTGTCTGCAACATGCTGCTCAATAAGGCCTTTGATCCTTCTTCAAATATTTGCAGGAAATGAACATAAGGATCATGAAAAGATACCTGGCTATGAATATCTGGCAGGTTGTCTTCAACCAGGATCTCTCCTTCTTCCACTGGATTGAGAAGAAGATTCTCTTGGGGTAGAGTGTCTCCTTCATCTTCTAAACTGGAGGACTCATCATATATTGCAGCCGAGTCCTCTTGGAGCTCTAACATGTCTTGCACTGCTGGACCGAGCTCCATGAAAAGATCTGCACATTCATGAGCAGGGATATCTTTTGTTACCTCCTCTTTTTCAAGGGAAGGATCTTTGCTTTCACCCTGCTCACAAATCTCTTCTTTTCTTTCCTCCTCATCTTCTGAAAGGAAAGGACGCTGGCTACCAGACTCACTGATGATCTGTGGTAAAGCAGAATGAAGATTCGCAGAATCTTCATCTGCTATCATATTGTCGTATCTCTCTCCATCAGTATCGTAAACAACATGCATTGGCTCATCACTCTCTGGAAGTAAAGGGAACTGATTTTCCTTCCATAAATCTACTAATGATGGCCCTACAAGATCATCTTCTGTTTGGAGAGCAGCATCATCAGACAGATCAAAAATAGGAAAATCATGAATATAAGTAATGCTGCCAGCCGGACATACTGTATTATCAGCAGATTTTTCTTCACTCTGATTTACATGTGAGCTTTCTGACTCTGTACAACAAAGCTCATCAGATGAATGGACACAAATTTCTGATCTGTAAAAAAATTCAGAGGCTGGCTGTCCATTGATGATCTGATCTATTTCCTCTTCTGTCAAAGGGGAAGATGGTCTTGTGTTCCTTTGCGCAGAAGTGCAGCATCTCTCTGTTTCCTCTGAAGACTGGATTTGAGGCAAGATGTCAGGAATATCATAAAGAATGTCAACAGTCTCTTGAATATTTTCTTCCTCAGCTGATTCAGCTGTGTTCTTGTGATAGCCAGGGTGTATATGAAATGCTTGAATGGCTGTTAACAGATCTTTAGGATGCATATTAACCAAATCCTCATTAATATCTAATAGGTATTGTATGATATCTTGAGATTGATCACAACAATCCCATGATAAGGATGAAGAGTTTCCTTTATAATTCTTGTAAAATACTTTGTGCATGTCCCTTAAAGAAAACAAACTCTGAGGTTCTAACCATTCATACCAGACCCTAGCTTTTCCTTATAATGTTACCATGAACATTTTCATTAGTAATTCTTCATGCCATTCAACTTTAAATCTACACACATGTATATGAAACTTAATGAGATGTAGCAAGGGGTCATCACCGTTTTCACCTTGAAAGGAAGGAAATTTTTTTAACCAGTCCACTTCGGGCATTTTGTGTGGGAATTCTGGGATATGCTCCCTACTCATTGGGGCATATCTTCTCTGTATGCGTGGAAGCATGTTTGTAAATCAGAAAGAGGTCACTGTATCTGGTCAACTAGTTCAGAGTCTTCCACAAGTGGATTCATCAGGTCTTTGGATTATAGCGAGTGTGGAGTTGCCAGGTGGATGAATTTGACTATTTGGAGCAGGCTGCTATCCACCATCAGCATTTGAAAGCCAATCTAACCAGAGATCTTGAGTCTTTTGAGTGCTTAAGAATTTTTAAGGTGAAATGCACTCAATTTCCTTAGCAGAGTCGCCATTATGTTGGGGTTCCCATGTTTTGGCCAGATTGGCAAGACCAAAAGATGAGACAACATCACAACTTCTTTGGGGCCCTAGGATCTAGCCCTCCTGGACCCGGAGAGGGATCTCTCTAAATAGAACAAAGAATGATATATCTTTGAAGCTCAAATGAGATATTAGGCTAGTTATGAAGCACAAAGGGAGGTTTAAATTGATTTGGTTGGTTGGTTGCTAGGTTGGTCATGAGATCATACACTGAGAAAGTAATGGGAGAAAAGGAACAAGGCAGCAGGATGTTTCAGCAAAGGGGATAGGTCAATAAAGTGCCATCCATTGGGCTATGTAGTCATGAAAGGAGAATTACTTGCAACAACTAGCCAAGGCTTTCAGAGGGAAAGTCATCTAGACTAAAGGATCTTTTAGATAGATGATGGAATGGAACATTAAGGATTGAAAGTGAAAGAAGGAAAACAACCCAATTTATGTCTATAGATCAGGTCAGAGGTCATTTAACTCCAGACCTGCTTGGACATACTCAAAGGCAGCTTTCAATGGAGGGACAAAGGGGTAGCTTATAGATCGGACCAGAGGTCATTTAACTCCAGGTCAGATTTAGCATGCTCCAAGAGAAAAACAAAGATGAGATAACAGAGCTAGGATCTATAGATCAGAGAAGGACTTTGAACCTTCAATGCTTTGACACCAGCAGAAACATCCAAGCAGCAAACTCCATAATTCATACATCAGCTAGTAGCCTATGGAACCACTACACTGGTTAAATTCACTGCATTTACTCTTAGATTCATAATTAGTAGAAAACATCAAAGGCAAGGAGAGCAGAAACATAGGGTACCTAACAAGGGTAAATCCTATGCCAAATTTCTGATGCAAGCTAGTAGAACATGAACAACATGAAAATGTAATAAAAAATTTTAGAGAAACATCACCAATAGTAATAGACCAGGATCCTGTGAAATTTTCTTGATTAATGATGCAAAACCAGTCACATACATCTGAGCTCAATGGCTAATACATTCCACACTTTCTCCTCCCAGCCTACGACATAACAACTACTCTGCTACTCTCCCCCAAATCGTTCTAACAGTCAAAACTGAATCCCTCTAACTACAACAATAGCAACTGGACAACAACCTTTTCAATTCGTTCTCAGGGATTTCATATATGAGAAAAGAGCAGAGAGGTAGATGAAAAATTGAATGAAGAATTAAACTTAGAAAAGACAGAGGGCCGAAGCCCATTCTGTTTTAGTTCTGCACATTTATCTCTGGTATGCCTTCTGATGTACTTTCCCAGGTCGAGATTGACCTCTGATGTTCCTTTGGGGTCCTTTCTGGCTGTCTGGCACTCTGCGCTACCTTCTGGAATAAATGACATGGATATAAAGATCTGCAGGTCTCTCCATACCTCCATAACTGTTGTCCATACAATCTCCAAGAAGCTTCTTTCCGTAACATACGTTTAAGGGCTCGAGGAGGCATGGAGATCATTGTCCAGCAGTCTCTCTAGAGAAAGTATTATGCTGATATTAACACAGATACGGCCCGTTGCATGTGCATTTGGTCTTCAAACAATGCTTTTCTTCCTGTGACCCTGCCTTTGATTTTTCAGACTTCAGACTTTCAAACTTTCCATTTTCCGTGTGGAGAAAACTGACTTTTTTAATAAAAATAGCTGTTGAACGAAATTGCCTTTAGTGAAGGGAAGAACAGTGAATAGGAAAGAAGGGAGAGGAAGGTGGGACCCATATAAATCGCAATTGGGATGGACGGGCGGAGGGGCGCGATTGAAAACACCACATAAAAGTTCCGATGTGATGGAGAAAAGGCCTTTGTAAAAATAAAACAAACAAATTTTTGACTTTTATAAAGGAAAGCAAGGTTTTATAAGGAATGGGCGGAAAGACCATATGGTGGGACCGGGGTACGGATCGCAATCGCAAATTGGAATCGGGAGTTGGGCGGGATGGAATGACACATAGAAAACTTCCGATGTGATTGGGGCAAACCCTTTGTAAACCTGAAAATCATACGAATTTCCAATTAACAAAGGGGAGATCCCTTTATTATATGAGCAGGCAGAGGTGTTAAGTGGTGGGACCCGAGGGGTTAATCGCAATTGGAGATCGGGAGTGGGAGGTAATCACAGCGCGAAATTCCAACGTTGCGATGCGATTGATTGGGGGAAGTGGATCGGAGGACCAGAACAATCGGGGATCAGAGCGATCATGCGATCGGAGGGGGATGCGATCGGGGAATCGGAGGGAATGGAGAGATCGGAGATTGGAGGAAAGGACTTGCGATTAGGTCAATCGGAGGAGACTTGCGATCGGGTGGATCGGGGAAAGGACTTGCGATTATGCAATCGAGCATATTTGCGATCGGATCAATCGCATCGCAAATATTTGCGATGAGCCGATCAGAGGATACACACAAACATTGCGATTGTGATTGAAACTATATTGTGATTGCAATTTAAGAAGCGACAGGTTATATAATACAAAACTTATAATAAATTCTTATGGGTATGGAAAGGGGAAGTGGTTTAAGGGGCGGGACTTATACTAAACGTTAACATTTGTTTATTATAAGGTTCTAAGGGGTATGGTCGGGGAAGTGGTTTAATAAATCGCATATTTTTGTTTTGAAATGCTTTACAATGTGATTTAATAATCAGAGAGGTGGAAAAGGGGTATAAGACTTTAATAAAACAAATTTTAAGGGTAAAAGTGGGGAGATAGGGGGTATAAGGGCTTTTACTTTACTTAGGCATAAAATTCAATCCAGAAGTCAGTTTTGAGAGTGTAGCATACCGTTGGAAAGCTCTTTTTAGGCACTTTCTGATGGATCTGCTTGGAAGATGATCTGATGCTGAACATGCTGCAGAAAACTTCTCTGAAGGCAGGGACAACACTTTGTGGAGATAACATCTTCTGAATAGTGACCGAAGGCAATGACTAGACTGACACTAACAGAAGGCACAAGGAGGCTTCAAGGATGATTTGTTTTCAGAGGAAATGCATTCCTTGAAGGCTCAGAAAAATTTTTGCCCCTTGTTTTCTTGTCAAAAATTTATAGGGGGGCTAACAGTGGCTCCACATGGGGATGGCTTCTTCTTGAAGGAGTCAAAAATTCAGAAAATAAATCTTTGGTGTAGGCCAGATGCCTGGTGCTGGACTCATTCTTTTCTTTCTTTGATTAGCTGCCACAGATCATGAAGACATCACATTAGTAGTAACATTCTCCCAAACAACTGCCTACCCATGCTATAGTGCTAACATTTTATTCTGGGTGCATTTGGACTTGCAGACCCTTTACATCATCAATTTTTACAAACATGAAAATAAACCTATTCTAATTCTACCCTTATTACTCCATGAGACCAGATTAGATTGTTGGCCTCATAGCATCTCTACCTAATCTAATATCTTTTGGGATTAAACTGTCCAGCAGATTTCTTCTCTACATTCTAAGACAGAAATTGAAAAAACAGTCAAGCCAGGGTTAGACTGTCTGGCTTGTTGGACTTTGCAGAAATTGAAACAACTAACTACATGCTCACAGGCTGAGCTTTATTGAGTTTTCCTACCTACCCTACTCTAACTGAAATATTTACAGTCTAGCTTACAAACATTGTCTTCCAATGTAACTATTCCATCAAGTGATCCCATGGCTGGTCCCTTCTGCTCAGCTCCTTGAGCAGGATGGATAGGCAGGACAACTCCCACTCTTTTTGTTTAATAACAACAGCCTTGAAAAATTTTATTTTTGTCTGCAACATGCTGCTCAAGAATACCTTTGATCCTTCTTCAAATGTTTGCATGAAATGAACTTAAGGATCATGAAAAGATACCTAGCTATGAATATCTGGAAGGCAGGGTTCAACCAGGATCTCTTCTTCGACCACTGGATGGAGAAGAGGACTCTCTTTGAGTAGAGTGTCTTCTTCATCTTCTGAACTGGAGCACTCATCATATATTGCAGCCGAGTCCTCTTGGAGCTTTGATATGTTCTACTCTGATGGACCGAGCTTCATGAAAAGATCTGCGCATTCATGAGCAGGGATATCTTACGTTACCTCCTCTTTTTCAAGGGAAGGCTCTTTGCTTTCATCTTGCTCACAAATCTCTTCTTTGCTTTCCTCCTCATCTTCTGAAAGAAAATTATGTTGACCTCATATCTCACTGATGATCTGTAGTAGAGCAGAATGAAGATTCGAAGAATCTTCATCTGCTATTATACTATCATAGCTCTCCCCATCAGTATCGTAGATAGGCTGACTGGTTTCATTACTTCTCGGAAATTTCTGGCTCTGATCTTCCTCCCCTGAATCTAAGGATGATGGTCTTGCAAGCTTAGCTTCCCTTTGAAAACACTCATCATCAAACAGATCATAAATAGGAAAATCATAACTGTAAGTAATGTCACACACCAAACCTTCTGGATTTTCAGCAGGTCTTTCTTCATCCTGATCCACAGAGGAGTCTTCTGGATGTGCATTAGTTCGGTAGAAGGTCACAGAGGTGGCCTGCGTGTGTAACATTCGGTCCATCTCCTCTTCTATCCACAGAGGATTTTCTTTCTCCTCCATGACAGGAAAGCCGCAGTCCTCCGCCTCTTGTACGAACTGATCCTGAGGCGAGATATCTTCGTGAGCCTCATCCTGACAATTTTCCCGAGCAAGAGAAAACTCCAGACCAAGATCATCATACGTGTCTCGCTCATCATCCAAGTCTGGAGTTGGCCCTTGCCCGGGGAAATGCATGGGCTGCTCTGAGTAATCATCGTTTGCATTCAGGTTAGCCATGTACATCTCCAGGACTTTACCAAATGTTCCGAGTCCCCCACCAGTGGAGTCATCAGGTCTTTGGATCATAGGGAGTGTGGAGTCGCCAGGTGGATGAATTTGACTGTTTGGAGCGGGCTGTTGTCCACCATCAGCATTTGAAAGCCAATCTAACTAGAGATATTGGGTCTTTTGAGTGCCTAAGAATGTTTAAGGTGAAATGCACTCAGTTCCCCAGTGGAGTCGCCATTATGTTGGGGTTCCCATGTTCTGGCCAGATTGGCAAGACCAAAAGATGAGACAACATCAGAACCACTTTTGGGCCCTAGGATCTAGCCCTCCTGGACCCAGAGAGGGATCTCTCCAATAACACAAAGAATGGTATATCTTTGGAGCTCAAAATGAGGTATTAGGCTAGTTATGAAGCGCAAAGGGGGTTTAAAATGATTTGGTTGGTTGGTTGCTAGGTTGATCATGAGATCATAGACTGAGCAAGTAATGGGAGGAAAGGAACAAAGCAACAGGATGTTTCAGTAAAGGGAATAGGTCAAGAAAGTGCCATCCATTGGGATATGGAGTCATGAAAGGAGAATTACTTGCAACAACTAGCCAAGTCTTTCAAAGGGAAAGTCATCTATACTAAAGGATATTTTTAGATAGATGATGGAATGGTACATTAAGGATTGAAAGTGAAAGAAGGAAAACAACCCAATTTCTGTCTATAGATCAGGTCAGAGGTCATTTAACTCCAGACCTGCTTGAACATACTCAAAGGCAGCTTTCAATGAAGGGAAAAAGGGGCAGCTTATAGATCAGACCAGAGATCATTTAACTCCAGGTCAACTTTAGCATGTTCCAAGGGAAAAACAGAGATAAGTTAACAAAGATAAAATCTATAGATCAGAGAAGGACTTTGAACCTTCAATGCTTTGACACCAGCAGGAAACATCGAAGCAGCAAACTCCAAATTCATACATCAGCTAGTAGCATATGGAACCACTACACTGGTTAAATTTACTGAATTTACTCTTAGATTCACAATCAGCAGAAAACATTAAAGGCAAGGAGAGCACAAAACATAGGGTACCTAACAAGGGTAAATCCTATGTTATATTTCTGATGCAAGCCAACAGAAAATGAAATAGTATGAAAATGTAATTAACAGTGTTAGAAAAACATCACCAATAGTAATAGACCAGGATCCTGTGAAATTTTCTTGATTAATGATGGAAAACCAGTCACATACATCTGAGCTCAATGGCTGAATACAATCCAAACTTCTTCTCCTAGCCTACTACATAACAACTTCTCTACTACTCCCTCCCAAGACTGTCCTAACAGTTAAAATGAATCCCTCTAACAGCAACAACAACAGCCGAACAACAACCTTTACAATATGCTCTCAGGGATTTCATATAGGAGAATAAAGCAGAGGAGGTAGATGAAAAACTGAATGCAGCATTAAAACTTAGAAAAGACAGAGGGTCGAAGGCCATTCTGTTTTAGTTCTGCGCATTTTTCTCTGGTGTGCCTTCTATTGTACTTTGTTGTAGCATTCTGTAGAACTCTGGTGAACTGGGTGAAAGTCTGCGGCCTCTCCATACCTCAATAACTATAGTCCTGATAGTTTTTAAGGGTCTTATGTCAGTGCAATTAACCATTTATGGGCCTGAGGAGACATGGAGAATGCTGAAAGGCAGTCTCTCTGGAGAAATTACTCTGCTAACATTAAACACAGATAAAACTTTGTTTCGTGTGCTTATTCTTCTGACTGTGCATTACCTTCCTTTGAGCATGGGATTAGGCACTAAATATTCACATAACAGGCCCAAATCCCTTGAACCTGATTCTGCTGTTACTCATGCTGCCGCTATAATGGCCTCTCTGTGACCCTACTTCTGAGTTTTCAGACCTCGGACTTTCCATTTGTTGTTGAATAAAACCAAATTTTCTAAATAAAATATCCTTTGGACGAAACTTACCTTTAGTGAAGGGAAAAATCGTGAATAGGAAGGAATGGAGAGGAGGCAGGACCCACATAAATCGCAATCGGAGCGGGGTGGAGAGATATATATGTGAAACAATATTCGCAATCGGAATGGAGCGGGAGGGGAGAAATATATAACCAACAGTAATCGCAATCAGAATCGGAGCGGGGCGGGTGGAGTAATATATAAAATAAAACTTCCGATGTGATTGGGGAAAACCATTTGTAAAACTGAAAATAATACAAATTTCCAATTTACAAAGGGGAAGGCCCTATTTATTATGAATAGGCGAAAGTATGGTACGGTGGGCCCGGCAGGTCAATCGCAATCGGAGATCGGGAGCAGGGGTAATTGCAATGCGTATTTCAAATGTTGCGATGCGATTGATTGGGGGAAGCGGATCGAAGGATCAGAAAAATCGGGGATCGGAGCGATTGGAGATCGGAGGAAAGGGCTTGCGATTATGCGATCGGAGGGGGGTGCGATCGGGCCGATCGGAGGATGGTACGATCGGGAAATCGGAAGACGGGATGCGATCGGGTCAATCGGAGGAGAGGATGCGATCGGGTCAATCGGAGGAGAGAAGAAATTAGAGGATCGGAGCAGGATTTGCGATCAATGGATCGGGGGATGGCGTGATTGTGATGATCGGAGAATGTCGCGATCAATCGCAATCACATTTGGTTGTGATTGGAGTGATCGGAGCATTCAACATAAAATATGCGATCGAAAATATTTGCGATTACAATTTAAAAAGCGGCGGGGTTATATATATGATATAACTTTGTTCTAAAGTTTATGGGTATGGAAAGGGGAAGTGGTTTATACAACGGGGGAGTATATATATATATACGAACCTTTGAAATATAAGTTTTTAACAAGCATGGAGGGGAAGTGGTTAACATATGAATCACATTCGTATATAAAGTGATTTATAATGCGAATCTATAATCAGAAAGGGGGAAAAAGGGGTTTATTAAATAAATTTAAAACTTTGATAGAACAAAGTTTAAGGAAAAATGGGGAAATAGGGGGTATATGAGGATATAAGGGCTTTTACATCACTTAGGCATAGAATTCAATCTCGAAGTGAGAGTGTAGCATACCGTTGGAAAGCTCCTTTCGGGCTCTTTCTGCTAGATTTGCTTGGAAGACGCTCTGGTGCTAAACATGCTGCGGAAATATTTTCTGAAGGCAGGGTCATCACTTTGTGGAGATAACAGCTTTTGAATAGTGACTGAAGGCAATGACTAGACTGACACTAACAGAAGGCACAAGGAGGCTTCAAGGAATATGTGTTTTCAGAGGAAATGCATTCCTTGAAGGCTCAGAAACATTTTAGCCCCTCGTTTGCTTGTCAAAAAATTTATAGGGGGCTAACATGGGGCTCTGAGAAGCAGATTCCTCGACCTGAGCAAAGTCTTGTCGAGCTGCGACAAAGGTTTCCTTCTCCTTTTGTAAGTCCAAACCTTCCTGTTTAGTGGCTACTTTACGGATAAGAGGCTCCACCTCAGCCTTCTCCACAAGCCCTCTAGTGGCCATGCCGCTGCGTGTTATCACATTAATGCTTGGCCCCTCATCTCAAGGTTCTGCCTTAACCCTTTGTACATTCTGCGTAGGTGTCGGCTACTTTTCCTGCATCTTGGCTATCAAAATGGGGCAGTCTTTGATCACATGGTCCAACTATCTATAGTATCTACAGGATTTCCTTGTTGGGTTTGTGCAGTTCCTTGAAAAGTGTCCTACCTCCCCGTAGTTATAGCAGATCAGTGGGCCTCTACCCCTACCTGGAATCGCAGCCAGACCTGGGTACCAAGGGATTGGATGTAGGAGGAACTGCCTCTCCCCGTGGCACGAAGTGAACAAGCGAGCCTGTCAAAGGGCCCCAAAAGAAGCATCGTTCTCAACGGACGGAACGAGATGAGACAGTCATGCTGATTGAAGGAGACCTCGAACAAATTGCAAATGCGGTCACTTTGGCCACAAAGGATAGATGGTTAGCCTTAGAAGAACAACAAAAAGTTGCGGTCGACACAATCCAGGCTGAGCTTCGTGCCCTACAGCTGAAGACTGACATACTGTAGACCAGTGTGACTCAGGTACAAATTCCCTCGGCCACTAGTAGTACAACATTGGTTATAGAAGAAATCCGCCTCTGTTCGTTACCTGGCGCAACCCTTGTGATCAACCCACCTGACCTAGGAATGCAAGTCGAGGTCGGTGCAGACGTACAGCTAAATATAGCCATACTACCACAGGAGGCACTGCAAGGTCTCCACACCTCATTATTTTAGGAAATTCGGCATCGGGACGTAAAAGTTTGCCAAAAACTTGTTCTGGCTGAACAGATGATCACAGAAAAGAACGTTGAAGTGTCCCTCGCCATCACGCAGCAAACAGAGCTAGAAAACGTCATTCACCAGCACTGCGTAGATGTTCTAGAAGAAATCCAGGCCATAGCCACCCCCCAGGCTAAGGTTGAAAGGTTGGTCGCAGCACTGAAGGCCTCTAGGGTGGAATTTCAGGTGGTCAAGACATAGATGGAGCAGCAGAACGCAGATCTACAAGCTAAGTTGCAGCCAGAAACACCTCCGGAAGTATGGGCCCAGCGAACTGCGCTGGTCACCGCGGCTACAAATTTCATCATAGGAAAAATCGCGCAGGGTGCCCAATTACTGGAAACAACCATGCAGCTATGGACCAAGGTCCAGCGCGACCCAATCCTACGAGGAATAAACCAGGACCTATGGCAGAAGGAGGAAGATTTCAAGAAGTTAGAGGCCACCCTGCCCACTTTGGTTCCTGCTCAGTGCTTGACACGACTGCGAACCAGCCACGCCCTCCAAGTTCATATTGATGAGCTTCGACATAAGAAGAACATCCTTAGTGACTGCCTGAAGCCTTGGGCTACCGAAGCCCTCAAGCTTTCGCAGGATGCTGATGTTGTTGTTAAGCAGGTAAACCAAACTCTGGAGAGTGTCACCGCCGCGATGGAAGGTCCAATTTCGCAAAATTTGGTCAACATTGCACAAAATGCTGCTGCTCAAAGTGAAGGCATGCTTCCCTCATTGACCGAGGTGATCAGATTGTTCCAGGTGCAGGTGGAGACCCCACCATCACAGTGACTCGAGACGAGTCACAAGATTGTGTTGGGGGACTGTTGGAGCAGGGTCTCCTAAAAAACAGTGAATTTTGTCCATTTTTGTATATTTTTGTATTATTTAGTCTAACGCAGGGGTTTTGGGGTGGGTCAAAGCCCCTAATGCATTGTAATCGGGTCAAGGGTAGTCTAAGAGTCTGCAAACGATGGTTTGTAGACCATTGGATGCGTAGGCTAAATCAGTATAAATAGATGAACCTTTTTGAGTATTAAGGTAGGAAAGAATAGAGATTGATGTGAAGCATGAATTGTTAGATCTGTAGTTGGGTTGTTTGGGTAAGGACTCCTGCTGGCTGTGTGCGCGGAGATCGTCAGTCCTACTGTGTGCAGATCCTGCTGGTTTTGTGCACAGGTGGCAGTTTGGGATTGTAAGAGGATTTTGGTATTAATATATATGCGAAGTACTATTGGACATCTGAGATTAACTAGATATGTTTTGTTATGATTGATGTGAATGATTGGGTTGCAAAGTATCTATTTAATAGATAAAAAAGTATTTGTGTTTCCGTTATATGAATCTGTGATCTATTAATTGTTGCGATTATAGTTTGTTGTGCTGATAGATTGGTATTATGCACGTGGATGCGAATATAATTACTAGATTTGTGCCTTATCATAGCTCTGTTATATAAGTCTGCGAATAAATCTGTTTAATGTGAACTCGATAGGCTAGGAACGCATACCTGCTTGACTTACTTACTCTCTCTCAGGGTGTGGAAACTTGGTTCCAGCACCCTCCCATACTGCTTCAGGTGAGACTTTGGCCTGCACAAGTAGGTCACTGCTGAAAGGGCCAATAGTATAGGGGTTTGTTGGCAAACCTTAACCTCTGAGCCTGGTTCAAGACCCCTCGAGCCAATAGGGATGGAGGCAAGGTCATATTCTTTGAATGTTTTTAGGAGGTCAAGTGCATCATTCCTGTATGCTCTCAATCTAGGAAGTTTAGCTGAATACTCTCCCTTAATATTCCTGATGACTAGTTCGGAATCCCCATGGATGGAGATTCTTTTGGCCCCTAACTTCTTTTGTAATTGTAGACCTAAAAGGAGTGCCTCATATTCTTTTATGTTGTTTGTACACTTAAAGTTTAGTCTGTAAGATTGACCCGCTATGTGGTTATTCTTTGTGTTGCATACCCAAACACTTATTTTTGAGCCAGTTTTTCCACAAGAGCCATCAAAGCTCATGTTCCAAAGAGGTTTAGGGTCAGACTTGTGTTGCTCCATCTCTATTTGGTCGGACAGTCCCTTTTCCTGGTATTCTTCCTTTTCACCTATTTGTTCATTAGCTGTTACTTGTTCCCTAATTTTTTCATCATTATAAAGAATGAATGAATCAAGGTCAGAGTGGACAGAGTAAAGGGGGGATTTATCATGGTTTTCTTGACTGTTCACCGTGTATTTCATGTGAGTTTCCCTATACAACCTTCTTTTTTGACCAAAAACTGCTATGGTAGTGTAGGTCATATCCATTTGGAGGGTGCCTTGAAGCTTGGGTCCCCGTGACCGAGATAACATCATGCCATATTTAAGGGGAATGTCGGCCACTACTATCTCCATCACTAGACTCTTAGCTGGTATTTGTGCTAAAGTAACACATAGATATTTGATAAGGCCTAGAAATTTCACTTTGCTAGAGTTGAAACAATACAGGTCTTTGTATAGCCTAGTTATTTCAAGGCCAAGACTCTCCATAACTATCTTTGGCATGAGATTATGACATGCACCTGAATCTAACATGGAATTATGAAGGATTTTATCGTGAACCTTCAAGCTGACATAAAATGGGGGAACACCTCCTTCCTAGAACTTACCCCCTACTTTTGGCCCAAACAATAGTTTAGGTTTGTCATCATTCAGATTTAGAGTGTCAATGTCGTCTCTCATGTTTTGTGCTTTTAGGACTTGGGACCTATATACCTCTTGGCTTACCAATTCAATGAGAGGTATGGAAATTTTAATTTTGGCAATTTCATTTTCGATGCTCAATGGTGTCAGTGTTTTTGGTAAATTCAAATTCGTTTTCTCGGGTATTATTTTTGTAGCAACTTCAAATATTTGATTTGTTTTAGGGATATCAGTCGAGACAATTTTTCTAGGTTTGATAGGTGGTTTTCTAGTAGGGATCTCTGGATCACTTTCCTTATGGTTTTTAGCAATTTTCTTTGAACTTTTTGTTGTTTTCCTCGAATTAGTTTCAGGGGCTTTTCTAGAAAAGTTTTCAGGATTTTGTTTCTTGGGGATATCAGAGTTTTTCTTGCTTCTGAGGTTATATTGTCTATGCACTTCCATGAATGCATTATCAAATCTTTTTTTATAATCCTCAGGCTCTTCCCATTCTAGTTCATTTTGAGCTGGGAAAAATAGACATTGCTCTTCTTCAGTGAGGAAAATAGTATCCTCGTCATCTCCCCCTACTAGATTTACTTGACTCTCCTCAGGCTCTTCAACCACCCCCCCCCCCATTTTCATCAGCATAATTCTCCTGGAGGGGAGGCCTAATCTGGTGGTCAGGTCCCCTCAGATATCTCTTTCTTATTTGAGGGGGGTTTCTTCTAAAGTTTTGGCTTTGGTTTCTATTTTGAATATCTAGTTGATTTTCTTTGGGGGCAGCTCTCTCATTCAGGTTGATCCTCTCCATCATCCTCTCCATGGTTCTGACAAGGTTATCAATCTTGGCATCATATGAGGAGGCTACTGGTTCTTCCATAATTGTGACCCTTTTCTCACTTCTCATTCTAGTCCTTTTGGTAATCAGATTTTCTTCCACAATTACTGCACCCCTCTACATGTCTTCTAATGTGGGGGGATCTCTTTCTCTCAGTTGATAAGCTATCTTTGGGCCGAATCCATCTAGGAATTTCACTGGGGCCAAAACTTGTGGGGGTTTCATGTGAGGAGGGAGGGCGTTATATACACTGTTGAACCTAGTAAAGTAATCTTGGACACTTTCTCCAACATTTATCTTGATGTTCTCGTATTCTGAAAAAATTTTGAGAAGGTTTTTCTTAACTTCCCATTTGTTTATGAATAGCTAGTGAAGGGCAGGGAGTTCCTAGATACTATTGAGAGTCAAGCCTTTCAACCATTTTCTTTCTTCTCCCCCTAAGATTTGAGTAAACATTCTTAATTTAATTGTTTCATCATCTATCTCTTGTTGGTCAAAATAATCATTCATTTTATCCATATGTTGTTGAGCAGTTGAATGGCTACTTTCATCAAATAGGGGGATCTTGGACTGATAATCCTGTGGTAAAGGCGCTGGTAGTGGTAGTACTAATGGAGCATACTAGAATGCCATTATTGGTGGTAGGGGAATCCAAGGAAGGTCGATAAGAGGAGGATTGACAAAGGGAGTTGGAGGGTGCAAAGGAGGAAGGTGGAAAGTGGGAGTATGAGTGGAGGTTTGGGGAATCTGGTGAGAAATTTTCAGGGGGATTTGGGAGTCAGATTTATTTGAGGTAGAGGCTTCCCCAATAGGACTCAGATGTAAGGCTGATCGGTTAAAAACTGTCTAGGCTATCCAATTCTGAGATTTGGTCCTGAACAAGCTTTGCTCAAAGTGTAAGCCAAAATGAATACCTTGCAGGGTAGCAAGGTTTTCAGGGAGGGAACTTTCTTTATGAAGAGGCTTGATACTAGTTGGGCTCTCAAATCTGGGAGTCATTTTTAGGATTTTCTCTGGATTGTCAACTACTTCAGGGGGATTTGGGTCAGGATGGAATCTGGTAAAGACTCTCCTGGAAGCCAGAATTTAGACCCAAGGCACAAACAAGTCGAATGTTTTATAAAAGGTTTTGAAAGCCAATATGTTACAGAAATAATTAAAACACACATTATTTCGACTGGGTTCAATTGAGCTTTGATAATATTAGGATTTCTCAATAGTCCCCAGTATGGTCACCATTATGTTAGCACTCCATAATCTGTAAGATTGGCAAGAACAAGTAGCAGAGGACAACATAAAACCACTTTGTAGTCCAGGACCTAGCCTTCCTGAGCTCAGAGAGGGCTCTCTCTATATCTTTATGATTTAGGATTTAACTTTGGTGATTTATAATGTTGATTTTAGGGTATTTATAGAGTTTTTTTTGTTTGTTTTGGTTTGTTTTGTTGGACATATAGAATATGGGAAGTTTAATCCATTGGGCTATGGAGTCAATAAAAGGGCTGAGTTGTACATCAAATTTCTAAGGTCATTCACAGGGCAAGCTAGCTATATAAAATGGATCTTACTGGCAGTGTGAATATGATATGACAGGAGGTAGTGAAAGCTAAAGAGCATTTAATACTTCTTTAACTATACTTTCAAAGAAAAACACTTAAGATATTAGTGTCGTGAAGCTAAAGAGCAATTTAGAATTCTTTAACTAAACCTCACAAGGGAAAATTTAAAGATATCAGCTTTGGTAAGGCTAAAGAGCAGTGAAGAAATATTTAACTATAATTCAGTGGAAAACCTTAAAGCCAACAATTTCAGTAGAGCTAAAGAGAAATTAAGAATTCTTTAACTAAACTTAACAAGGGAAAACTTTAAAGATGTCAATGTTGGTAAGGCTAAAGAGTAGTGAAGAATTATTTCACTATTACTTCAAAGGAAAGCCTTTAAGACAACAATTTTATTAGAGCTAAAGAGTAGTTATGAATTCTTTAGTTATACTTGAGAGGGAAACATTAAGATAACAAAAATAGACAGAATTAAGGTGCTTTCTCAGCATATCTTAAACTAAAAATTTCGCTCTATAATCAGAGAAATTGAAGTACAGTATGAAAAAAACAAAGAAACATTAATATGAAAGAAAGAACATAGCTAAAGGATCATGTGAACGTGCTTTTATTATTGATGTCCAACTCAAAACTGTTACAGAGATCCAATACAATAATATAGCAACACAGAGTCTAAACAAAGTCCAACCCTTGATAATGAAAATATATGCAGTATTTAACAGCAACTGAGGCAATTTCCCTAATCTAGGTTGGCAGTCTGCATTTACTATAGAGTAAATGGAAGTTTGAAAATTGTGACCATGCAAGGCCCAAGCCAAAATATCTCTAACAACCTAAGGTAACATTAATTTCTAACTTAACTTCTGCGCTAACCTTAAAATATCTCTAAATTTAATATTAATTGTGGCAACTTTCAGTAAATCAAAAAGGTAGGACAAAGGTGCCCGTCATGGTTGCAAGGAGGCAACGTTCGAGTGGCTATGACATATGGCTAGTTGTGAAATAAATATTTCACTTAATAGTCTCACAAAACTTATCCCACTGATCTTCACTCGAGATTTCTAGATTCACCCTTTTTTCTGAAGGTTTCATCCACTTCAGTGAACGTGTCAAGAGTGGGCTTTTGAATGAACAATTGTTTGATTTGATGATGAATAACCAAATCAAACTACAGGGTCTTAAGGAAAGCTCTGTCTGTAATGTGACCTTTGATACTTGCGACCTTTGATTTTTCTATTGCGATTGTATATAACTCTTTGCAATAATCTTCTAACTCGACCAAATTATCATTGAATTCAACTAGACCTTGTTATCCTTTACGATTTAAAACATTAAATTTGTTGTGAAACCTTTGGACCATAACATTTAAGGTGCCACACTTGGTCTGTAACTAGTTGATCCAATCGCCTTTTTGCAAAAACCTTTTTAATCTCCAAAAAGGTTGCAGTCTTTTCTAATACATCTAGCACTTCGAGCTTATATAAGTATGTGTCGAGGTGGAAGATACCATTTCCCAGTCTTCTTATGTAATTCCATATGATTAATCAGATGGGTGTCCTCAGCACTAAACTTACATGATGCTTTTTATAGTCTCCTGCTATTTGAGGAAGTGGGACTAAGCCTTCTAGGAAGTTCATCTGCATCCCCCGCTTTTTCATTGCCATGAGCAGAGAGTAGTATGATTTGTGAGCATGGGATTTTCTTCCAAAACTGATTATATACGTTAGCTTTCAGCGCTTTATTCATTAACTTTATTTATTTGAATGTATTGAGGATGAAATCCTCTTGTTGCTGAATCATCACTGATGATGATGATGTAAGTGAGGCCTGTTTCTCCAGCCGCTGATGATGACTTAGGGGTGTCCATGATTTGAATCCCCATCTGCTATTCTGGTTCCCCTCCTTGGTCAACCTCCATGTGAGCTTGAGCCCTTTTCCTTTGTACTAGCCTTAAATATTTGTCAGAGGTGTTAGTCACCAAAGGTGACTGATCCTCTCTTGTCCTCTTACTTCCTATCTCCTTCTCTAGTTCTTTCCCTTTCTCTTTCTTTTCTTCTACACTCCTCCTTTCGTGGGGTGGAGAAGTCTAACTACCTAAAGCAACATAGCATCCATGTTGGAAATATGATGCAGAGTTTTGTCCTTGATGGCAACCTACTAAATGAAGATGAAGACATGCGACTGTTGACATGTGTTGTCCTTGATGGAAATCCACCTGATGAAGTTATTCTTGACTTGATAGACTTGGTAAAAGATGTAAATCTGATGTTTGTTGACAATATGATGCTGAGTGTTGTCCTTGAAAAGCAACCCACTTGATGGAGATGATGACAACTTACTTGATGAAGTTGTACTTGAGAGAATATGTTCCTGATGAAGAAAATATGATGTTTCTACAGTGTGTACAGAAGGCAATGAAGAAAGGAATTCAGAATGTGCTCAAAATATGATGAAAAGAGTATGTCTCTTTGTATACGCGGATTGGCCTAAGGGAAGTCGCGTATGCACGCGGAAAATAACGTGCCAAGTCACGTATGGGCAAAAGCGCTCAAAAAGTGCAAAACCAAGGGTAACCACCATGGTATTGACCCATTGTATTGGGTAATGATCCGCCTAATTGACCCCGTCCAGGTAGTTTTGGGCTCATGGTATTGTTTTGGCCCATGGTATTGAAAAAGGGGCTCATGGTATTGAAAAATGAAAACCTATATAAGGAGAAGAAATTCATTGTGCAAATCATGAGTGTGGGTGCAAGATGTCTGAGCTTGAATGAATACTTCTCTCTGAAGTATATCTGAATGGAAAGGGTTACACTTGAATGATAAATCTGATTGTATGATGCACCAATGATGAAGAAGGGGATCTAGATCTGAATTGCTCTTGTATTTTCTAGATCTGATTATGGAAGGCTTAGATCTGTGATGAGGCGAGCATCTAGGCGAACATCTGTCTGAAGCAAAAGGGTAGATATGAACTGAATATCTGATCTGATGAAGTATGCTGCTCTGTAATGATTGAAGATTTATACGCTACTTCGCCGCGGAGGAAGCGCGTATATACGCAGCTTCAGCGAAGAGAAAGCGCGTATGCGCAATAAAATATACACTGAGGTATACGCCGGTTTGTGTGGACGGAAGCGCGTATATACGCGAAATCAGTGAAGTAAAAGAGCGTATGCAAACTAGGGGTTGCTGAAGCAAGGGGTATGAAATATCTGATCTGTTCTGCTGTGTTTCTGCTATCTGATCTGTGTTGATATGTATCTGTTGATGATGTATGTTTGTACTTAAAAGTATGGAAAGGGTTCGGTCTGGAAATATGATGAATTGTGGCCCGCAAGTTGTGTTCTATTGAAGAGGTTGGATCCAGTGTGAAAATTGATGAAACGTGGTCCAAGGTGGTACTGAAGGTTGTAGCCTTCAGTCAGGGGGTCGTAGCTCCCTTCCAGGTGAGGCTGGTAAACGAGATCGGGGGGTCGTAGCTCCCTTCCAGGAGAGGCTGGTAAACGAGTCAGGGGGTTGGAGCTCCCTTCCAGAAGAGGCTGGTAAACGAGCGCAGGTGGGTGCCTGCGTGCTGGTCAAGTCTGCGCCAGCACATATGTTGTAAGATGTTTTCTCTATAATAAAATATTGAAGGCTGAGCAACTGCAGCGGTGGTTTTCTCCCGACTTGGGCTTCCACCTAAAAATCCTGGTGTTCATGTGTGATGCTTTGTGTGATGATTTATTCTGTTCTTACTGCACATGTTTACTGCTTATTGAATATCTGATGAATAAATGAAGGAATGATTTAAGTGAAGAATTAATGACATAAATAGGTATCTGTGTATACGCGAGTTTCGTAAAGGGTATCCGCGTATATACGCAAGTCTGGTTCAGGAAAGTAGCGTGTGCGTTTTAGAAGCAAGAAAAAGTGAAAGTTTTGAATATGCAGTAAATATTGATTCAACCCCTCCCCTCTCAGTATTTTTCCCAACAATTGGTATCGGAGCGTGGTCCTTCTGCAGAAGCTTGATCGCTTGAAGGAGATCCATCGCAATGGGAAAGAAGCAAAAGAAGAAGCCCACTCAAAGAAAGGAAATATTTCAGAGAACATGGATACCAGAAATCAAAGGAGATGAATCTGATAGTGATTGGGATCATCCTTTGAAAGATCTTAGTGGTACAAACAATAGTGAAGAATATGCTATCGACCTAGAAGAAGCCGAAGAAGATTCTGACCAAGCTCTACAAGTACTCATGGCAAAGAAGCAAAATACTCAAAGTAACGAGATGTCTCAGAAAACCGCTATAGCAGAAGTTGAAAAAGATGATTCTAATAGTGATCCTTGTAATCTTATCTGTGCAAGCAATGATGTTGTGGCTTTAAAAGAAGTTATCAAAGATCAACAAAGAAAATTTAATGAGCAGGACGCTGCCTCCAAAGCTTTGTGTTTTAGACTGAAAAGGATGTTCGATGATGTATACAATCGAAGTAAAGGATATCAAGCTGGAATCATCTCTCTGCAAGCAGAACTTGAAGAATCAAATGAGAAGAATGAAGGACTTGAAGCAGAAAACGTTTCTCTAAAAGCAGATCTGGAAAAATAAAAAAGGAAGAATGAAGAACTTGAAGCTGGAATCATCTCTCTACAAGAAAAACTTGACGCATCAAGTAAGAAGAGTGAGGAACATCTACCATCATTTGAAAAGGAAGGACTTGAAGCAGAAATCATTTCCCTCAAAGAAGACTTGGATAAATCAAATAAGAAGAATGCAAGACTTGAAGCAGAAATTGTCTCCCTCAAAGAAGATCTCAAAGCATCAAACAAGAAGAATGAAGAGTTGCAACAAACATGTCAAGACAACGAAAACTGGTTGAAAGAAGAGATTCTAAATCTGAAGGATCAAGTTGAAGATGGAAGAAGAAAAGAAGAAAGCATGACAAAGCAATGTCAAGACTTGGAGGTTGAGGTAAACATTCTCAAAGGTAAATTAGAAGAAAAGGTTAAACTTTTGAGGTTTCATGATAGTACTAATATCTTGGACAATATTCTGAGTAATCAAAGGTCTCCTGCTATCAAACATGGTCTTGGTTTCCATGAAACTATTAAAGGTGAATCTAGCTTACAAGGAAGTGCAAAAAATTCAGAGGTAGTCAATGCAAAACCTGAAGTGTTGAAAGAGACAAAAGCTCAACCAACAATCATGAATTCTCAAAGGAATTCATTCACGAACGTTGAATGTTTTAAATGTCATAATTATGGGCATGTTGCAGCCAATTGTAGAAGCAGATCATTTCAGCCTCAAACAAATAGGTTCTATTCAGAAAGGTACTCTAGTAGCTTCAAGGGATATTGTTTTTCATGTAACAAGTATGGACATAAAGCAGCTGATTGTAGAAGGAGGAAGAATAGAAATAATAATTATGGTTCTTATGCTTATTTTTCTGGACATATGAGATGTTATTCTTGTAACAAGTATGGAAATGTAGAAAAGGAATGCAGCTTGAACAAATATGAGAAATTTGATAACTTCCAGCACACAAATAGAAAGATCAAACAAATCTGGAAAAAGAAGGAAGACCGTTCAGAAACGTAGGGAATTCTGACCCTACTGCAGTCATTCGTTTCTGGAAGCTTACTTCTCTGATTGACTGCAGGAATGATGTGGGATACATTATGAGATCTAGTAATGTATCGTCACAGGGGGAGAAATGCATGATGACTCTCATGATTGATTTGATTATTCTGGTTAGGTTTACTTCTGACAGCGCATATGATGTGAAAAGGACAGGTACATGAGGTACAAGCTCAGGAGGAAATGAAGGAAGATGAAAATTTTCTATGCTTCACTTTCCATACGCGGGTTACATTAAACAAAGTCGCGTATACATGCGAGTTCCAGTAGACACAGTCGCGTATGCATTGATGATAAGAGAATTTATCTGATAGCTGAAGATCTGGAGCAGAGGCTCAGGGGGAGCATCAGTCTGACTGTTAATAACTGGGTTATTGACTCAGAAACAACATATTTTCTCAGTTCTAAATAATGATATGATGCTTAATGTCTTATGTTGAATATTATGGATGTGTCCTGTTTGCTTGTTGAATGAAGAGTATTCGTTGCTGAAGTGAAGGACTTATAACTCAGAGATAAGGACAGATCATGCAGAAATTGCTGCTGATGATTTGTTGTTGAAGGTGTTTCATATTACACAAGTTAAAAGAAGAGCAATGGTTTAAGGGGAGTAGCAGGTTGAATACTAATGATTGCATTGTTGGCAATATGATTGCTTATCCTTTGGTCTTTGTGATACTCATACTCAAATGATGATGACTTGGTACATGGATTATTATGATGAGATTTTGAGCTCTGGTTGCTGATAAGTATCTTTTGTGCTCACACATGGATGAGTTGGATATCGTTTGATTCAGATCATGTAGATTTTGTTGCTATAGTTGAGATCTTTTGCCTACATATGTTACTTCATGTCACATCTTGAAGATCATGGTGATTTTGGACCACATGAATGATTGCTTAACACATATCTGAAGATGCTGTTCTGGGATGATAATCTCTTTTGGAAAGAATGTTTTGATGCTGCAAAGGATCTGAAGGCTTGGTTACTAATAGGCTTATGCTACAACCATTGGATGACGCTTGAAGACACAACTACACTATTCTGTTATATCTGTAGTCCAGGGAAGCAGTCAAATATCTCAGAAATAAGCTGAACATTGTCTTTTCCTCATAGAGAATCAGATCTGGTTGAAATTTAGAAGATGGCTTGGGATACGCGGGTTTACTGAAACACAGTCGCGTATATACGCGAGTTCCTGCACAGAAAACCGCGTATGTTTGGTTGCTGGAAATTTTTGGTTGGTTCAGCTCTCTTCAGCACAGCTGCAGTGCTGTTGGTATCTCTGATACTGTTTGGTATCTCTGGTGGTATTCCAGTTCTCATAATTATGTTTCTAATGTTTTGATGAAGATGCATTGATGATTTGTTGGTGGAAGTTTTTAGGATGCACAAACTAAGTGGGAGCCTTAGTCATTTGGAAAGATTGCTTGGTTGCACAGATTCAGGGGGAGCATTAGCTTTGCTGAGTATAATGCAGTGTTGGCATTATTATGGTTCTGAAATATGTTCTCTTTCTTGAGGACTTTCTGGTGTTGGTCATAAATGGTCATATTTATATTTTGGTGAAAAGGTCTTGTTGAGACCCATGATGTAAAAATTGTAATATTCAGTCATGTAAGGACTTGTCATTTTTGTAAACCCACTTGGTTGGGTAGCTGAGTCAAATTTTGTAAACCCACTTGGTTGGGTACTTGAGTCTTATATGTAAATCAACTTGGTTGGATATTTGATGTAAGTATGAGTCTTTGGTGATAGGAAGTTCATAGAGTCATGTACTTCATTGACAAATATGTTTGAAGATTCAGCATGAACTCAGGGGGAGCTTGGCCACTTCAGCACATATCAGATCTACAGAATGTTTCTTCCACATGAGGAGGAGAGTGTTGGTTTTTGATCCGCCCTTTGCCCTTGATGTCAAAGGGGGAAAGTGACATGGTGTTTGAATGAAGAGAAGATAATGATGTCAAATATTTGGGAGAGTGACATATTTGGGAGAGTGACATGGTACCTATCTGTTGTGGTAACCAAACACCATCGTGGTTGCCATCAAGTCCAAAGGGGGAGATTGTTGGAAATATGATGCAGAGTGTTGTCCTTGATGGCAACCTACTAAATGAAGATGAAGACATGCGACTGTTGACATGTGTTGTCCTTGATGGAAATCCACCTGATGAAGTTATTCTTGACTTGATAGACTTGGTAAAAGATGTAAATCTGATGTTTGTTGACAATATGATGCTGAGTGTTGTCCTTGAAAAGAAACCCACTTGATGGAGATGATGACAACTTACTTGATGAAGTTGTACTTGAGAGAATATGTTCCTGATGAAGAAAATATGATGTTTCTACAGTGTGTACAGAAGGCAATGAAGAAAAGAATTCAGAATGTGCTCAAAATATGATGAAAAGAGTATGTCTCTTTGTATACGCGGATTTGCCTAGGGGAAGTCGCGTATGCACGCGGAAAAGAACGTGATAAGTCGCGTATGGGCAAAAGCGCTCAAAAAGGGCAAAACCAGGGGTAACCACCATGGTATTGACCCATTGTATTGGGTAATGATCCGCCTAATTGACCCCGTCCAGGTTGTTTTGGGCTCATGGTATTGTTTTGGCCCATGGTATTGAAAAAGGGGCTCATGGTATTGAAAAAGGAAAACCTATATAAGGAGAAGAAATTCATTGTGCAAATCATGAGTGTGGTGCAAGATGTCTGAGCTTGAATGAATACTTCTCTCTGAAGTATATCTGAATGAAAAGGGTTACACTTGAATGATAAATCTGAATGTATGATGCACCAATGATGAAGAAGGGGATCTAGATCTGAATTGCCCTTGTATTTGCTAGATCTGATTATGGAAGACTTAGATCCGTGATGAGGCGAGCATCCAGGCGAACATCTGTCTGAAGCAAAAGGGTAGATCTGAACTGAATATCTGATCTGATGAAGTATGATGCTCTGTAATGATTGAAGATCTATACGCTACTTCGCCGCGGAGGAAGCGCGTATATACGCGGCTTCAGCGAAGAGAAAGCGCGTATGTGCAATAAAATATACACTGAGGTATACGCTGGTTTGTGTGGACGGAAGCGCGTATATACGCGACATCAGTGAAGTAAAAGCGCGTATGCAAACTAGGGTTTGCTGAAGCAAGGGTATGAAATATCTAATCTGTTCTGCTGTGTTTCTGCTATCTGATCTGTGTTGATATGTATCTGTTGATGATGTATGGTTGTGCTTAAAAGTATGGAAAGGGTTCGGTCTGGAAATATGATGAATTGTGGCCTGCAAGTTGTGTTCTATTAAAGTGGTTGGATCCAGTGTGAAAATTGATGAAACGTGGTCCAAGGTGGTGCCGAGGGTTGTAGCCTTCAGTCAGGGGGCGTAGCTCCCTTCCAGGAAAGGCTGGTAAACGAGATCGGGGGGTCGTAGCTCCCTTCCAGGAGAGGCTGGTAAACGAGTCAGGGGGTTGGAGCTCCCTTCCAGGAGAGGCTGGTAAACGAGCGCAGGTGGGTGCCTGCGTGCTGGTCAAGTCTGCGCCAGCACATATGTTGTAAGATGTTTTCTCTATAATAAAATATTGGAGGCTGAGCAACTGCAGCGGTGGTTTTCTCCCGACTTGGGTTTCCACCTAAAAATCCTGGTGTTCATGTGTGATGCTTTGTGTGATGATTTATTCTGTTCTTACTGCACATGTTTACTGCTTATTGAATATCCGATGAATAAATGAAGGAATGATTTAAGTGAAGAATCAATGACATAAATAGGTATCTGTGTATACGCGAGTTTCGTAAAGGGTATCCGCGTATATACCCAAGTCTGGTTCAGGAAAGTAGCGTATGCGTTTTATAAGCAAGAAAAAGTGAAAGTTTTGAATATGCAGTAAATACTAATTCACCCCCCCCCCCTCTCAGTATTTTTCCCAACAATCCACAGCAGTATCGCACTTCGCATCTCTTTGCATTTTTAACTTTACCTATGCGTTGATTTTTTAGAAACTTGCGATGTGAGTATTGCGATCGGGTCCCACCCGGTGCACATCGCACTTCGACGTTCCACTGCTCTTTTACATTGAAACCTATTTTTCTCCTCTGCCACTTTTTAACACAGAAGCAGCCCTGAATGCGGATTTGAATTTTTTTTTATTATGCCTTTGAAACCATATCACACCCGGGTGTCCATCGCGACTTGCAACTTATAAATTTTTAACCATAAAATTTAACTTGGGCCATCTGTGGTGTACGAGATGGGAGTGGGGACCACGTCACCTGTTGTGTAACCAGCTCCAAAAATATAAGAAAAGAGATATCAACGCCTTAGAAATAAGCCACTTCGAGGGGGCAACCTCCAATACATTACATAAATGAACAATTCTTGGATGATCCAATTTACAAAACCTCTTTTCTATATATAGGAGTCCATGGGGCCATAATGTAATCCTAGTGGGCCACAATGTAATCCTAGCCGACCTAACAATAATAATTTAAGGGCACAATAATAATAAAATGGGGTTACAAGGGTACAATAATAACAATAAGGGGGTTACACTAACAATAATAAGGGACTATACTAGTGATATAGGGACCTAACATGCCCCTCTCCTTCAAAAAAGTGTTGTCCTCAACGCTTGAGTAGCTCCGGGTGCTTCTGTATAAAATTCTCATCCTCCCATGTAGAATCTTCAGTGGGTAAGTTCTTCCACTCGATGAGATACTCTGAAATTGATCGATTCCGTAGCTGTCGAGTTCTTGTTTCCATGACTGCTTCAGGTTCCAATATGATTTTTCCTTCCTCATCAAGTTCTGGAAATATTGTTTGAACCGGAAGATTTTCACCTATAACCTTCTTTAAGCATGAAACATGGAAAACTGGATGCACTCGCGAAGAAGCAGGAAGCTCCAATTTGTATGCCATAGTACCAATCTTTGCAACACCTTGTAAGGACCATAGTACTTTGGCGATAATTTATTATCCTTCTTAGCTTGCTTGAGGGACATTTGTTTGTATGGTTGTAGCCGTAAAAATACCCAATCTCCTACATCAAAACTTCTCTCACTGCGATGTTGATCTGCCTGTTATTTCATTCGATTTTGTGCCAAATTCAGGTTATCCTTTAAGAGTTGGAGAACTTCTTGCTGATGCTCGATGTGATCTTCCACTGCTTGAACCTTCGAATTTTCCCCTAAAGATGATGTGATGGATGGTGGATGATATCCATAAAGTGCCATAAATGGGGTCATTTTTGCTGCAGTATGGAAGGAAGTGTTATACCACCATTCAGCAAGAGGTAACCACTTGACCCATTATGTTTGTTTATCAGATACAAAATAATGAAGACATCCTTCCAAAAATTTATTTACTATCTCAATTTGACCATCAGATTGAGGATGATAAGATAAGCTATGAGCTAATTGAGTACCCAAACAAGAAAATAACTCCGTCCAAAAATTTCCAGTAAAAATGGGATCTCTGTCGCTCACAATAACCCTTGGGCTTCCATGTAGCTTTTGAATTCTATCCATAAATGTAGTAGCAACCGTAATTGCTTTAAATGGATGAGATAATGCACAAAAGTGTGCATACTTGGTAAGTCTATCAACTACCACCATGATGACACTCTTTCCTTTGGACTTAGGTAAACCCGTGATAAAATCCATTGAAATCTCCTCCCAACGTTGACTTGGAATGGATAAAGGTTGTAGAAGTCCTGGGGTCTTAATTGTTTCTACTTTATTCTGCTGGCAAACCAAACATTCCGCCACAAACTTTCGAATATCAGATTTAAGGCCATCCCAAAAAAATTCTTTCTTCACCCTGTGGTAAGTTTTTAAAAATCCTGAGTGTCCTCCTAAAGGAGAAGTGTGCAATTCCAGAAGAATCTTTTGTTTTACTTGGGAATTCTTACAAAGATATAAGCGATCTTTGTACCATAAGGAATCATTTTTCCAACTAAATGTATCAGATGTACTAGGATCTTGCTGCAACTTTTGAATGAGTGTCCATACATATTTTTCCTTCTTTCATTCATCTCTTGCTTCGGTTATCCAATCTGGTTGGATAATAGAAATGGCACAAAGCAATGCTTCCACCTCTTCATTCTTTCTTGAGAGTGCATCTGCAACAACATTAAGCTTTCCTTTTTTGTAGATTATTTCAAAGTCATAACCCAACATATTTGTGACCCATTTTTTCTGCTCTTCTGAAGATAGTCTTTGTTCCAAAAGTGTTTAAGACTATCATGATCAGTTTTTACCTTGAAGTGTCTTCCCATTAGGTAAGTTCGCCATTTCTTTAGTGCATGCAGTATTGCTAACATTTCCTTCTCATAACTAGGTTTCTGTAAATACTTTCCTTTGATTGGACGACTTTCAAAAGCAATGGGTCTTCCTTCCTGCATTAAAACTGCACCAATTCCATTTCCTGAGGCATCACATTCCACAATAAAGGTTTTTGTGAAGTCCGGTGTAGCTAAGACCGGTGCTAGGCACATTGCCTCTTTAAGACGTTCAAAGGCCTTAGTTGCTTCAGGAGTCCATGAAAATGCATCTTTCTTCAATAATGCTGTTAGAGGTGCTGCTATTCTCCCATAATTCTTAACAAACTTGCGATAATACCCTGTTAACCCGAGAAATCCTCGCAACTGCTTTATGGTTGTGGGGACTTTCCATTCCTTAATGGTTTTAATTTTGTTAGGGTCTACTTTAACACCCTCGTGAGATACAATATGACCCAAATATTCCACCTCTTGTACTCCAAAGAAACATTTGGATTTTTTCGCATATAATTGTTTCTCCTGCAATAGTTTGAGCACCCTGTCAACATGTTCAACATGATCCTTCCAAGACCTGCTGTAGATTAGTATATCATCAAAAAATACTAGCACAAATTTTCTAAGGAAGGGTTTGAAAATGGAATTCATCAACCCTGAAATGTAGAAGGTGCATTGGTAAGGCCAAAAGGCATGACCAAAAATTCATAATGACCCTCATGAGTTCGAAATGCTGTTTTTGGAATATCTTCAGTCTTCATTCTAATTTGATGATATCCTGAATGAAGATCCAACTTGGTAAAATAAATTGCTCCATGTAATTCATCCAATAATTCATCAATCACAAGAATGGGAAATTTGTCTTTAATGGTGAGCTTATTGAGCTCCCTATAATCCGGACACATTCGCCATGATCCATCCTTCTTGTGTACCAATACTACAGGAGCAGAGAAAGAACTTTGACTAGGTTGAATTATACCGCCTCTAACATTTCTGCAATCATACGTTCAATTTCGCTCTTTTGGAAGTAAGGATATCTATAAGGCCTGATGTTTGGAGGAACACTTCCTGGAATCAAATGAATAGCATGATCATGATCACTAATAGGTGGGAGTCCTTTGGGAGTTTCAAACACCTTGGAATGATTGTCCAAGACTTGTTGGAGATCTGCAGAAATAGATGATTTTGATGTCGGTACTTCTAGTGAGCATAATTGTGCAATTACGCCTCGTTGTTCTTTCTTTAGAAGCTTTGTCATGACATTAGAGCTTATTATCCTTCCTGGCTTCCCTTTAATACCCCGTAATTCGACTTCCTTTCCTTCTGAAAAAAATTTCAAGAAAAGTTCTTGAAAATTAAAAGCTACCGTCCCCAAAGATTGTAACTATTGTACTCCTAGTACAACATCAGCACCTCCCATAGGAATGGAAAGCATTGGACTAGTCAATACATATTCCCCCATGGTTAGCTTGATATTATGGCATTTTCCAGAGAAATTTATAGTTCCTCCCTTTGCAACCATCACTTGACATTCTGGTGCTGGGTATAGGAAACAATTTAATTCCTTGGCTACCTTACAATGAATAAAATTATGGGTGCTACCTGAATCAATCAACACTATAACCTTTTTCTTCTTGATATGTCCTTCTATCTTGAGAGTTTGAGGAGTGGTAATTCCTGCCAGTGCATTACACGATATGGTCGGATTCATTTCTTCCTCTTCTAGGGTTGGTTCCCGGTGTATATCCTCTTCTTGTTCATTTTCTTCTTCCTCTTCACAATCTATGTAAAATAATTTCTTCTCAGCACACTTATGACCTTTAGTGTATTTGCTATCACAACCGTAGCAAAGCCCTTTTGCTCTTTTTTCTTCCAATTGTTGTGGTGTCAACCTTGTAGGTTGTGGAAATCTAGGCGTAGCAACACTTCCTTCTTTATAGAATTGAGTGGTAGGCTTCCTTGTCGCCATTATTTTACATTCAACTTTTCTTGCCAACCTGAATGCCTTCTCCAATGAATCTGGTTCCAGAACAAGAACTTCATGTTGGATGTTATCCTTTAAAGTGCCTATGAAGAGATCAATCCTGTGTTCCTCTGGAATATCAGTTACCCTTATATTCAATTTTTGGAAGTCCTCAATGTGCTGCCCCACTAAACCCTTTTGTTTGAGATTTATCAATTGGCTAAAGAAGGTGTTGCTCTTTGTATCCTCATAATGTGCTATCATTTCCTTCATAAAAATTGACCAAGTGACAATTTTTTTACGGGAGAAAAGCCATCGATACCATACAAATGTATTTTGTTCTAAATGTAAAGTTGCAATGCCTACCTTTTGTGTGTTTTTCACATTATGGAGATCAAAATATTGCTCCATCTGTAGTATCCATGTTACAGGATCCTTCCCATCAAACTTCCTCATATCCATTTTTGGAATATGGTGGTTCTTCCCGCCAACATTAGAGTTTATGAAATCACGATTAACATTTATTTTGTTCTCATCATGAGGTCTTCTACTATATTTTCACCATTAGGAAACATTTCTTGTATCAACTTCGTCAAACCTTCGATGTCTGCTTTTAGATCATTCTTCATGTTTTTCATGTTGTTTTCCATGTTGTCTTTCATTTCATCCATCTTAGATTCCATGCCAGCTTCCATGTCATCCATATTAGCTTCCACACCTTTCTTCAAACCATCCATCTTCTCTTCCATGCCTTTCTTCAAAACTTCCATTTCATTTTTTGTTGCTTTTTGCGAGAGTGAAATTTGTTGCACTTGCTCTTGTAATTTTGATAGATCATGTTGCAATTCTTCATCTTCATGAGTCATAGTAGACCCTTATGAAGGCTTAATGGGTGTTGAATTATTTTTACGGGGCATCTTTTAGAACCCAATACTGATGTCTATTCTATAATATGCCCTTGGAATCAATTCAAATTGATTCTTCAAACAAGACTTTATGCAATTCGGAAAAAAAATACACACCTTTTTCTTGCTTTTGAGGAGCTCGATATTGAAATTGGATTATCTCTGTGATTGCAGCACTTCAATATCTGAATTTTGGTACTGACGTAGCCCTATGAATTATCTTTCGAATGCCATAGGTCTGACCTAATTTCGATTCACCAAGACAAATTTGTGTCCAATCTCCCACAATGACCTAATTATGGACTGGTTCAGTAGAGCGAACTTGTATGACTTGCCACGTGTCACTATTTCGTCCTTTGTCTCTGAAATTGATAGCCAAGAAACTAAAGTCTGTGTAATTGTGACCACTTTTTACGGCACTCCAATCCGATGCCCAGAGAGAGAGTTATTGAACTTTTCCTACGATCACCTCTTTGAGATGAAATTCAAGAGCCTGAAAAAGCACTACCTTCCACAGATCATATCTCCAAAAATATTGTGAACCAAGCTCTGAAATGTTTTGACGAATTTCCTCCTGATTTCATATTCGGACCATACGAATTTCAGATTCTGAACCTTGGTTGAAAAAACGTTATAGCGAAAATTCCACGATGACCTGTTTAGGAGCCTGAAACAAGACCTAACTTCCACAGGTCATATCTCCGCAAATATTGTGAACCAAGCTCTGAAATTTTTAGAAAATATTCCTCAGGATTTCAGCTTCACACACTAAAAATTTCAGCTTCTGAAACTTCGTAGAAAAAAATTTATAGTGAAAATTCCACGATGACCTGTTAGGAGCAGCGAAACCCTAGAATCCAATGCTCTGATACCAAATGTTGTGTAACCAGCTCCAAAAATAGAAGAAAAGAGATATCAACGCCTTAGAAATAAGCCACTTCAAGGGGGAAACCTCCAATACATTACATAAATGAAAAATTCTTGGATGATCCAATTTACAAAACCTCCTTTCTATATATAGGAGTCCATGGGGCCATAATGTAATCCTAGTGGGCCACAATGTAATCCTAGCCGACCTAACAATTATAATTTAAGGGCACAATAATAATAAAATGGGGGTTACAAGGGTACAATAATAACAATAAGGGGGTTACACTAACAACAATAAGGGACTATACTAGTAATATAGGGACCTAACATCACCATGGCACGTCATCCTTGCGTCGTAGACCAAAGAATTTAACACTTTTTCCTTTGCACTTGTTTTCTAAGATGTGCGATTTACGATATGCACTTGGACCCCATCGCATCACACATCGCCCTTCGCTAAATTGATCTTTTTTCATTTTCACTTACCGTTTATTATTTTCGATCTTCGAAGTGCAATCGGGCCCCACTGGGCATCACACATCGCAAGTAGACATTTTTAATATTTACCTCTTGCGGTAACTTTTGAAACTTGTGATAAGCGATATCCGATCACTTCGAAACACACTTAAAACTTTAAAGTTGTGGGTGCTTATGGATATGTTATAAAAAGTTCGAAATGTGGTCTGCGATGCACTAAAATTTGGTGAGTGGGAAAAAGGCGGAAGGTAAGAAAAAAGGCCTTCTGAAGGTTTATTTGCAGATTTTGCCCATTTGAAAAGGTTTAGGTGGGTCCTACCATATTGCCCCGACAAAGTTTCTTAGGTTTTTTCGGTAATGATTTTGCAAAGAGAAGTTGGAGACTTGCGGGTTGTGGAATGCGGGCAAAGCTTAGACTTTTATCGGATTTTTTCAACACAAGTGGGTCTTATGAGGCGGTAAGCCCGAAAAAGGTCATGTATGCGGGTTTTGAGGTTAAAAAGGATTTTTAGAGCATGGGAGTGCCAGAAATAGGTAAAATGAAAGGTAAGAAAAGGGAATATGAGAATAAATGAAGGCAGTGAGATTTGGCTCATCATCATACTTAATCAGTGATATTTTCCTCTTTCACTGAATTTTAAATGGGAGAGAGATTATTTTGACCCTTCTAATAACCATGATCTCCTTTCCTTTTATGAAAATAAATGATAGTCATGGAATATTATTTTCAGCATGAAAAATACAAGGAATAGGTAGTCACCTTCTGATACTGTAAAAATACAGGAGTCTAACATTTCTCACAATCTTGGTGAGGATATTTGGCAAGGCTCTATTAGTCACTTCCACTTGGCCATTTGCTTGAGGGTGGTAGGCAGTGGAAGTCTTATGCTTTATCTTGTGCCTCCTCAAAAGATTCTCAATGAGATGAGATGTGAATTGTGCCCCATTGATCAGTGACTATCTCTGCGAGGTATCCAAATTTGTAGAATAAATTCTCTTTGAGAAAATTTTCTACCTTCTCCTCATTTGATACCTTTACAACTTTTGTTTCAGCCCACTCTGTCAGGTAATTAGTGTAGACTATGATATATTTTTTCTAGCCATATGGTGGATCAATGGGTCCAATGAATTCCATGCCCCACTTGTAAAATGGCTTTAGAGCCACCTAAGGGTGCAAAGGCTTCTCATCCCTATGTGTAGGTTTCCCCATCCTTTGGCACTGGTCACACCTGTTGGTGTATCTTTTGGCATCCTAGGGAAGGGTAGGTCAGTAGTAACCTTCCTGAAAAGCTTTGAAGGTTGTCCTTTTTGTAGCAAAGTGGCCTCCACAAGGGCTATCATGACATGGAGAGAGGATGTCAAAAACATCTTCTTACCTCACACATCTCCTAATAATTTGGTCAGGGCCCAGCTTGAAGAGATTTCCCCTGATCTAGGTGAAAGGGGAACTTTTTCTGATGATCTTTCTCTTCTCCTTGGATGAGAGGTTAGGAGGGAACTTTTCAGTAACCTAGTTAGCTATTTCAGCAAACCATGGAGAGAGTGTTGATATAGCAAAGAGGTGTTCATCTGGGAGCTGTTCATCCACCATTCCTTCTTCATCTGTAGGTAGATCTAACCTGGATAAAAAATCTGCAACAAATTTCTCCTTTCCAGGTTTATCGACAATGGTTAGTTCAAACTGCTGTAATAGTAACAACCATCTAATTATTCTAACATTAATAGCAAGTTTGTGCATTAAATATTTGATGGTTGCATGGTCATTATGTACAAAGGTCTGATAACCAGTCATATAATGTCTAATTTTTTTTAAAGAATGGAAAATGGCTAACATTTCCTTCTCTGTGATAGAACAATTGAGTTTAGAATTGGACAAGTTCTTACTAATGAAATAGATTGCATAAGGTAATTTTTTTGATAACTTCTCCAAGGCTACCCCCACAGCTTTTTCTGATGCATTTGTGTGGATGTGGAAAGGCAGCGTCAAATTTGGACCTCGAAGAATGGGGGAATTAGTTAACTTTCCCTTAATGAACTCAAAAGATTCTTGACAGAGACTGGACCAAGTAAACTCAAAGTCTTTGGCCAACAAACCAAATAGTGGCAAAGCCAACTTTCTTAAATCTTTGATAAACCTTCTATAGTAGCCAGCTAAACGTAAGAAACTCCTGACATCTCTCCACTTTTAAGGATAAGGTACCCTTTTTATGATGGTGATTTTGTTGATATCCACCTGTATTTCTGCTTGGGAGATTGAGTGGCCCAAGAATTCTCCTGCTCTTTTCAAGAATTCACATTTTCCTAGGCTCAGGAGGAGATGCATCTCAATTCACTTTTTCATCACTTTTCTCAAATTGGAGAGATATTCTTGGAAGTCATCCCCATAGGTTGTGAAGTCATCCATGTATATTTCAACCGAGTCATGGAATAGCTCAGAGAAAATCCTCAAGACAACTCCTTGGAAGGTAGTTGGGGCATTGCAAAACCTAAAGGATAGGAATCCGTAAGAAAAGGTACCTCAAGGACATGTGAAAGTAGTTGTGTCCTCGTCTTCAAGGCTAGTTTGAATATGGTTATACCCACTGAACCCATCTAGGAAATGAAATAACTTCTTTCTTTAAAGGTCATCCAAGACTCGATCTATAAAGGGAAAAGGGAAATGGTCCTTCTTGGTGACTTTGTTGAGTTCCTAATAGTCAGCACAAATTCACCATTCTCCATTCTTCTTCGGGACTAGGAAAAGAGGGGATACCCATTCACTGTCTCATATAGGATAAATGAAACCTGCATCCAACAATTTCTGTAGTTATTCCTTGACTATGTCTTTTAGAGCTAGGTTCATCTGCCTTTGGGGTCAGCTCATATGCTCGCATCCTTCTTTAATGTAAATATGATGTTTTCACACTGAGGGATGCACCCCTTTCATTTCTTTGTAGCCCCAAGAAAATGCATCTAGGTTTTGTTTCAAAAGCTGGCATAGTTGCTATTCTTCTCTATCTGAGAGGTTTGACTTAATTTTTAGAGATTTGGATGAGCCAAATTCCATAGCCTTGTTGGTTTCAGAGGTTGAATCAACTGAGTTCAATTCCATCCAAGGGTGGCTTTTAGATTCTTTGACTAGGTTTTAAAGTGGGTTGTTAGTGGGGGATTGGTGTTGAATGATTTGGCTGATGAATTCATCTTCATCAAGCTTCCCCCCTATAAGAAATATATATGTGGTACAAATGGGGTACGGTGTAGTGTTGTATACTTCATCTTCTTCTTCTTCATCCTCCAAGCATATAGGTAGGTCATTGTCAATGGAAGGCTAGCCTAGAGGATATAATACCAATTGTTTAGAGAAGGGCCCATTCTTTATAGTCATGTTCCCAGCTCGACAACTGATATAAGCATCGATAGTGGCTAACCAAGGTTTCCCTATAATGATAGGATATCCATAAAACTTGGTTTTTGTCTAGAGAACCAAGAAATATGTAGGATACTCTAAAGAGTCAATTGAAACCATAACATTTTCAACAATTCCTTTTGGCATTACTGTGGATCGATCTGCAAGTTGCAGAAACGTTGTGGTTTTCCTTAAAGTCCCTTGGAGGTTGAGTTTAAGCATAGTTTCCATGCTCATTACATTGATGGCAGCCCCAATATCAATCATATTCTTTTGAACTATGACACCATCTATGTGCACATCTACAACTGGACTACCAGGGTTCAGGTACATTGGGAAGATCACCCTTCCTAACATTAAGTCTGACAACTTTCCTACTACATTGATGGTGGGGATATCTTTCTTCTTTCTCCCAGGTTTCTTGAGGCACTTTTCCTTGATGAGCCTATAGTAAATGGGGACATAATTAATGGCATGGAGAAGGGGTATTTTTACACAAAAAAAATTTCAATTCTCCCAGAAGTTTGGTATCCTATGGTGTGTGATGACTAGAGTGGATCAGGCGCTCAAGAAAAGAAGGTTGTTAAATCTGAGTTTTACTCTATTCATTTTTCTCCTCAGCCTCTTCAAGTGGAGACGGAGGATGGTTGTATGGGAGTAATCTTCCCTACCTAAGAGTAATCTCTTGTATCTCCACAACATAAGTTGGATAAGATGTCTCTCCATTGTAAACTTGTTGTGCATGCATGTTGTTCTTGTTCAGATTGGGTTGTGCAGGCATCTAGGGAAGCTTGGGTGGAGAAAAATGAGTAAGGTCAGGTTGATGTTGGGGTGCAGGCATTAGAGCAGGTGGTTGATTATGTTTAGGCCTCCACCCTTGTGATGGGTTGTTTCACTGAGGTGGTTGAGGAACACACTACTGAAATGGTTGGTTCATTGGTTGAGTATGATATGGAGGGTTGTAAGGACAATTAGGAGGTGTAGGCTAGGATGAAGGAGTGGGGGTGTACCAAGCTTACATAGGTGCATTATAATAGTTGTGATAATAGGAATAAGGTTCACCTTTCATACCTTGTTGATATGACCGAGGGCCTTGAGCCCTTCTCTTTTTGATGAAACAGAGTTTATATGGTCCTACTTCCCCACCTTGATATACAAATTTGAGTCCAAGTAAGGAGGGACACTTAGCAGCGATATGATTCTCCTCACAGACTAAGAAAGCCTTTGTGACATTTAATGGACATTCATTCCAAGGTTGTTTTTTAGTACATCTAGGGTAGAATATAGCCAAGGCTCTTTATGCTTCCTCTTTATTTCTCTTGATTTGAATTGTGTCCATTTGCAATGCAAAGGTGTGAAGCATCTCACTCTTGAATTACTCCAACATATTTCCAATCTCATGCCTGATGGAGGTGGAATAGGAATGGGTATTTTTCATACTTTGGCTAGCTTTTCCTTTCTTCCTAGATTCCCTAGAATGGTTCCTGAAACAATTTTTTATTGTATTATAAGGAAGCTGGTAGATACCTCCTCCTGATAACATATTAAGGGTTTCTATCAACTCCTCCTTGATCCCTTGGAGAAGGAAAAATTTAATTGATCTAGGATCACGGGTGTAGTTGGCTCTTTTATAATTTAACTGGAACATCTCTTCATATTCCTCTAGGGATTCATCAGGCCCTAAAGTCATCTTGAATATTTCCTCTTTAGTTTCCTTGGACCTATAGTAGTCCCTATACTTGTTGTTGAAGGCCTCTTACATTTGTGCCCATGTAGTGATGTTTTTCCAGGTAGACCCATAAACAAGCTCAAGGTTGCATCCTTAATGGAATATGGGAATATATTTAGCTTTTGATAATCTAAGTGGAATAGGTCCTACGGACAACAAAAAATTCAAACATGAATGTGTCAAGGTCCTCAGAGGTAAGTCCATGGAAGTGTGGAAGGGCTTAGGGGATAATGTTCTTCATTTTAGTTTCCCCATATGCCTCTATAATGGGAAGGATTCCCTAGGCTTCAGTCTCAACCATGGCTTCAATAGGCGAAGTAGGTTCCTCTAGTGAAACAAGCTCATATTCTTCTTCAATAGGTTCTTAATTTTTTTTTAAACACTCAACTATGGTCTGTTTAACCTTAGAGTCACTGAAGAAGAGTGAAGGGTGACTATGTGGGGATGCGGGGGTTTTTGGTAAAAAACTTCTTTGAGTATTCCTAATCCTACGAGGCATGAAAATCATATTTTTTGTATTTTTTTTGATATTTTCGAAACAACATGTAAAATTAAATAAGAAAACAATGCTAAAAATTTATGAACGCATCTACTAAACACCTCCCTAACAACGACGCCAAAAAGTGGTGAGCCCTGGTATTTCACCAAGAATGCTGCAACTCCTAGAGGCTACTCTACTTTACTTTATCAACTCGAGGTTTTGTTAGCTCCTTGTAATCAACAATATTGGAAAAGTCCGACCGTAGGGAGAAACATCGTTTCAACCACTTTGAGATTCTAGGATCTAGCCCTCCTGAATTCGGAGAGGGATCTCTCCAATAAGTGCAAAGATGGATTTGTCTTTGAAGTCTTGGGTAATGATATTAGACTAGTTATGAAGGCCGAGGGTTTGTTTTGTTTTTGGATGGTTGAGCATGATTACTATTTGAGATGGAAAGTCCTAAATGAAAAGAGTTTCAAAGGTGTGAAGTTGCAAGAAAATAGAACAAGCTTTGGCCAGGAAGATAGATAATTGCAGGTTTTAGTCCATTGGATTATGGAGTCATAATAGGGTTTAATTGAAATAGCAAGAGGCAAGAGTGGTCCATGGGGCTAGTCATATATGTCTAAGGATCTCTTTAAAGTTTGATTTATGGAATGAAATGATACAACAAGAAGGGTAATTAAACAGATGTAGAACAAAGAGCAGCCTAAGATCTGGTAAGTACTTCTAAACTAGCCAGCTTTTGACATACACTTAAGAAAGACATGAAAGTAAACTAGGATCTGGTAAGTACTTTTAAACTAGCCAACCTTTGATGCACTTTCAATAGAAAACATTTAAAAATAGGGGAAACACAAATGATAAAAAAAAATGGTCTAAGATCTGGTAAGTACTTTTAAACTAGCCAGCTTTCAACACATTCCAAGGGAAACATTCAGACAGTCTTTGGGGATAAAACTAGGACCAGGGCACACCATATATTCCTTAGTTCATCTCTACTTAACTAATACTGAACATAACATTTAAGAATAATATTCAGCTAAGACAATAAGATGAGGGAACGCCAGCATTCCTATGCTTAAACTGAATTAAATCATTCCCAAATAACACAGATTGGAAGAAAACATTCAGATAAATATTTTCAGTCAGAGAAGGGTACTAGCATACAGTAGGTCCTAAATCTATGCATGTTTTTCTTTATAGGAGAAGATGAACACAGTGAAAACATAAATAAAACAACGAGTTACAATGAGAAAAAACATCACCATCAACATAGACAAGCATCCAATAAATCAACTTGTATTGATGCTCCAAACCAGTTACAGCTTTAAGTCCAATGCTTTAGTTTAGCAATCATCTACTCCTCTCAGCCTAACTTATCTATCACAAGAAGAGCTCCAAGGACCAATGAACACTATTTACAAGTAGAAGTCTCAAGCTCAACTACATTTCAAATTTCAGTAACCAAATCAACCAACCCCTCTCTCATCTTCTGCAGTAGTATTTATAGAAGAATGAGGAGGTGAGATCTGATAAAAGATCTCTGAAGATAATTAATATAGACTTAATGGCTTCTCGGCCTTTGGGGGGTTCAATGAAGAAGCTTACATAGGTTTCCTCTGTATTAAATGATTTACATAAATATTTAAGCTCGGTGGGAGCTCTTTTTGACATTTGAGGCTCTGTGTGATGTCAAAGTAACTCTGCTGATATTTTATCATTGAGTTTATTAGCAAAATTAACTTCTCTGGCTGCGCTGAGGCAAATACCTAATCTTGATCAATAACTTCAGACTCTGTTTGAATGATTTGAGGCACAGGTGGCACTGTGGTAGCTGGGAGGAATCAATTTGCCTCAGATGTGGTGGTGGAGGCTTTTTGTCTGATGAACCTTTATGATTTACCTTTAAACTGTGTTTTAATAGGAGGATTAGGATTTTGATAATCCATCTTAGCTATAATCCCCACAGATATGTCTTCAATCTCATGTTCTGGTGTGTTTTTTCTTCGACATTGATACTCTTTCATGGATCGGAGGAACAAAAATCGTCATTCCCAGCCTTCGAAATTTCTTCAGACATAGCGGAAAAAACCAGTGGAACCCTGCAAAATATGAACAATGTTATAAAATCCTGCATATATAGGTTTATTGCTTCAGAGAACATGTGGGGAGAGCGTGGGCATTGGATGGCATCATCCAACGGTCGAGATTGATTAGAGGAGGTCAAAGGAGAGCAGAGGAGGAAATTAAATCGGGACCGTCAATCGCGCAGAGATCGACGGTCGGGAGAGAGGGCGAATAGTCAAAGAGGATGAGTCATTTTTTGGAAAAACAGAGAAAATGGGTTAAAACCTTTGTTTTAGACAAAAATGGTCAAAAATCAATTTTGGGGATCTGGACAAACGTGGGCTATCGGATGAGATCGGACCACGTGATCAATGGTGGAGAACAGGCACCAATAAACCTTATAAAACGCGCTCAGACATCAAACCTTTATTAAAATCCAGATCAATAAAACCCCCAGGTCCGGATTTTCCGACTATGGGGGTAAACAATGAAGATCCACCCCAATTAAAATTCGCCGCGTGGTTGCTGATGTGGTGCTGGGGGCCACCGGCTCTTGTGGGACCGTTGACTGCCGCTGTGGACGACGGGACCGGGGCGATGGAGTGTGGGTCGTCGATTTGCAAATCAGATCGACGGCGGAGATTATTTAATGACCGTGTCGTACCTGTGGTTATTGCATAGGCTTCTTCAGAGCGTGAACACCGTCCGATGAGCAGCCTCAGATCGGACGACGCGCATCAATATCACGCTCACCCCACATCCGACCTTTAACGCCCGGGGAAAATGGTATCACCATACCGCCCAAGGCCACGTGTCAGCCGGTGAATGGAATCACTGCAAAATAGAAAAAACCACCTCCCTCTCAAAATCGGTGCGATGAAATCCGCTTGGTTTTGCAATAGTGAGTGGCTGGCAGGGACCACCGGGGCGATAGATTGCGCGCTGTCGATCTGTAGATCAGATCGACGGTGGAGAGTGACTAGAACTTTGCACCGGTAGAAAACTTTAGGATATAATAAAAACCGACAAATTTATATAAACGAAGCTTTATAATTCGGGGGCGAAATATTTAATGTTCGCATATTGGCCTGGCGCCCGATTGCGGGGCCTTTGGGTGCATGGAAGATAATATGATCGGGGGAAATAGAATGGAGGGCTAATCAGCATCGGAGAACTCTTGTGAGGCAAAAAGACTTGTGCATTGTTTTCCTCCGATGCGATAAGTGCCTAAAGGGCTTAGCGCCTGGATCTAGCACCAGGGCATATGGAGGGGAAGGGTTTTGGACTTAGCCCAAGGGGGCTTAAGTTTGTAATAAGAAAATGGGTTTTTATAGATTTTCAATGGTTTTCAAAGGAGTTTGAGGATTTCGATAAGGCAAAGAAGGAGTCTTAAACCTTATCAAAGGGGTTTTGATGAAGGGAAAGGGAAATATGAAGTTAGTTTAGAAAGAGGAAAGGAAAGGGAAAAGGAGTTTGCAGCAGTATTTTGTTCTTGGAAATCAGCAGGATTTTTGAGTGTAAAATGGGCACAGCAGTGAAGATTTGGACAGAGGCATGAGGCCTTCAAGAGTCTTTAAGAGCCAACACTTTTTGAAATAATAATTTGTTCCTTGAAGGCTCCAAAATGATTTAGCCACCTTTTGGTATAACAAATTTCATAGGTGGCTAACAGTGGCTCCACTTGGGGATGGTGCCTTTTTGAAGGCATCAAGAACTTCAGACTTGCTTTCTCTGGGAGGCTGATCAACTGCCTCATCCATTGGGCTACCTTTCTTTCTGTGGATAATCTTGCTTTGCTCTGAAAGCATATTAGCAGCCATAAAAATAATGGATCTTCATCAATACAACCTGTCTACCTACCCAATCCTACTGATCTAAATTTTTTCTTCTTCAGAGTGTACTTCGATTGGAAAACTCTTTCACAACATTTTATTATTTTGAAAGCAGGTAATCCAATTCTATTTCTACTCCTTATTTCTCCATGGACTCATATTGAACAGTTGAGCCCATATGATTCTCTACCTAATCTATAATCTGTTGGGATTAAACTGTCCAACAGAATTTCATTCTCTAAATTCTACAATAGAAATTTAAAATCACTCAAGTTAGAATTGAACACTCTAACTTGATGCCGGTCTATGGCATAAAAAACAAGCTGCACATAGACATTATTTTGCACAAAATTTAAAACGAAATGGAAGGTTTGAGATCTAAAATTTCAAACCATTTCCTTCATCTTTTTACAGCTCTGTTTTGAATTTTTTTTTAGCTGTCTCTCTTTTGACAACTGGTTCAGATTTTGAGCTAATTAGAACCAGACTTACATCTTTCTTGACTCAGAATTTGAAACAGATTTGAGTCATTCTCTTTGGAAACTTTGGTTCAGATTTTGAGCATGTTTGAACCTTTGATTTCTATCCTAAACTATTCTACTGATAAGCCAAGATTAAACAGTTTGGCAAATCGAATTCACTATCCTATCAGTAGAAAATTTAAAACTAATTAGTCAAGATTAAACAATTTGACTAACAAGAAGTGTGTTCTTCAGGAGTGGCATTTGAGCTTGCACACTTTCAGATTTGTTTCGCTTTTTTGTATGGGGCTATACCTTTCTTGTTTTCACAATCTGCCCTCTTTTCTTTCTTTCCTTTGTTTTTTTATTTGTGATTTTTATAACTTTAAATGCAATGATGGGTGGAGTATTCATAATGAGAAAAAGATAAAAATGCTTTCGGAACATAACATGGATCAAGAGAAGTAATGCTTAAGCATCCTGCCATTGACAGGACCCCCAAAAAATTCTGCTCCATTCAACTCCTGCGAGAAAAATGCATTGTTACTAGCAACTGAATGGATAGAGTAAGGGCCAAGCCATAAGTTGTCAAATTTTCCATGCTTGCCCTTGTCTTCCCTCCTTGAGTCCAACTTCAAAAATTTGTCCCCAATCTTGAAATTGCTGGCCTTTGTTCTTCTGTCAAAAAGCTTTTTAATGTTGTCTTGTTTCTGCAATGCTTTGTTATAACCCTCCTCTCTGGTTTGCTGAAGATGAATGGTATGATTTATTCTTCTGATCATGTCATTTTCTTCAGTTTGCAACTCTTGAATCAACTTCATCACTGGTACACCAAGGCTGTTTGGAAAAATTGCATCAGTACCATACACAAGATGGAAAGGTGACATGCCAATAGATTTCTTCAAGGTCAATTTGTCAGCTCGAAGTGCATGAACTAGCTTTGTGTGCCAAGACTTTTTGTTGTCCCCCAACAGTTTCTTGATTATGTTCACTAGAATTGTTTTTGAGGATTCTGCAATTCCATTACCTTGAGGGTAATAGGCCGTGGAGTGCCCCAATGTTATCTGATATCTGTGGTAGAATTCAACCATATTCTTTGATCCAAATGTTGTTGCATTATCAGTGATGATCTTGGTAGGACAGCCAAATATAGAGGGAATATTATTCTCTATGAATTTTATAATAACAGAATCATTGGCCTGCCTACAAGGTATGGCTTCTATCCACTTAGTGAAATAGTCTGTGGCAATGAGAATTCATCTATGTTGGGCAGAAGATGGTGGATGGATTTATCCTATAAATTCAAGTCCCCACTGTTGAAAAGGAGCTTCAACAGTGATTGGATGCAGAGGTATGGGTAGCAGTTTTCTTTTGCCTTCAAAAAGTTGACATTTATGACAGGCTATGATCATCTTGTGCACATCATGAAAAAGAGTAGGCCAATAGAAACCAGCCCTCAAAATTTTGTTGGCTGTTGTCTTCCACTACAAATGACCTCCACACTCTCCTTCATGGAACTGGTATTTAACCTTCTCTGCATCAAACTCAGGCAACATTTAAGCAATACACCACTTGCATTTTTCCAATAAAGACATCTATCTATAATGCAATAGTTTACATATTTTAACTTTAGGAACCTTGCCTTTGTCTTTGTCAAACCAGGAGGTGTATTTAAATTAAGAAAAACATAAGTAATATCAGCATACCAAGAGGAATTCATAAAATGGTTATCAACAATGGGAGTTGAGATTTCCTCTTGATCATCCAAAGCATCAATCATATCAATATCAAGAACTTCAAAATTGGATTCAGCCATCAATCTAGCAAGACCTTGGCCTTTAATGAGTTTAGTGGGTTTTATCTCTAAATCATATTCAAGGATAAAAGCAATCCACTTACCTCTCTTACCATCTGGGTCATGTGTTAGAATGTCTTTAACTACTGAGTTTGGGACAAAGGCGATGATGTGTGAGTGAAGGATGTACACTCTGAAGTCTTTCAAATCTTTAACTAAAGCAAAATCTTGCTTTTCCATAATGTTATACTTCAAAGGGGCATCCCTCAACGCCTTACTAAAGAATGCAATGGGCTGCTCTTGTCCTTGTGTATTTTTCTGTAAAAGGACAGCAGCTATGGTATGTTCTGATGCAAACGAAAAAATATAAAAATCCTTTGAAAAATCGGGACTTATTAGAACCGGTGTTTTGGTTAACGCTTGTTTCACCAGCTCAAAGGACTCCTTTGCTTCCAAGGTCCATTTTACCCCTTGCTTCTTCTTCAACATGCTTGTGATATTTCTATGAAGCTCAGCCAAGTTGGGGATGAACCTTCTCAAAAAGTTAATCTTTCCAATGAAAGATTGCAACTCTTTGAGGTTTCGAGGATGATAGATTTGCAATATGGCCTCAATCCTTTTGGGATCTATCTTAATACCCTCTTCTGAAATGATGTGCCCAAGAAGTTTACCTTCTTGGAGCCCAAATAGTGTTTTCTTAGGGTTCAAATATATCCCAAACTTTCTGCATTTCTCGAAATTTTTTCTTAAATGATCTAAGTTCTCTTCATCTATTTTTGAAAACACAGTAACATCATCAAGGTATATAATGATGAAATAGCCCAATTCTTCTGAGAATGCTATGTCCATGGCTCTCTGAAAGGTTGCTCCAGCATTCATTAGACCAAAGGGCATTTTCACATACATGAAAGTGCCCCATGGTGTAGTAAAGGTTGTCTTTAATTGATCAGCAGGGTAGACTAGAATCTGATTGTACCCTGAATAGCCATCCAGCAAAGAAATTCTTCTAGAACCTACCACCCTTTGTAAAATATGATCCATCTTAGGTAAAGGGTAGTTGTCTTTTAATGAAGCTTTGTTTAAGTCTCTAAAGTCTATACAAAGCCTAATCTCTCCTGTTTTCTTCCTTATTGACACCAGATTAGACACCCACTCAGAATAACTAATAGGGACAATAATACCAGCTTCATACATTTTCATGATCTCCTTCTGAATCGAAGGCAACCAAACAGGGTTTATTCTGTGCAGTTTCTATTTGAATGGTTTTTGGTTTTCTTTGAGAGGGATTTTGTGTTGTATTATTTCAGTGTCATAGGATTTCAGATCTTCGTAACTCCACGCAAAAACATCATAAAGTTCTTTAAACAACTCTATGTATTTGAGTTTAATGTGAGTTGGTAAAGTTTTAGACAGTTTAATCATTCTCAGTTTTTTCTCACTGCCTATATTCCACTCTTCCACTTCAGTCTCTAATGGTTCTAGCTTTGGTTTATTTGCCACATCGTTAAAATCGAATAACTCTTCTAAAGGGGCCAAACCCTTAGGAAAACTTTCATCTTTAGAGTGCAGAGTTTCTAACTCTGCAATCAATTCTATTTTGTTTTTAAGTTTGCTAGTCAGAGGATTAATATTGACAAGCTCAGGAGACAGTTCTTCTTCACCAAGAAAATTTTCTTCACTGCAGTCTGTTTCATAATCTGTGTCTGAACTGTTTATTTGGAATTCATTTCTGAATTTCATGAAGTCTTTTATTTGTTTGTCTCCGTCAAACACCTGCCAATACTTTTCCTGATTAGGCACAGCTGGTCTAAATTTTATCTGAGTTGTGCAGCCTTTGGTTTCATATGGTGTTAAGCATGTCCTAGCTACAAAGGCTAAATTGTGGGCGGCAATATTTTTTTTCCTTAGGACAAAAATCAGTTTGGACTCATCAAATTTTTTTAAAAGGTCCATGACATCATTTCAGTAGGCCCTAAGTATGCGATTATTTGCGTTATACTCCCCATTGACTTGCCTAATGACTAACTCTAAATCGCCATATACATTGATTCTTTCGGCTCCTAACTTTTTCAACAAACATAAACCTAAGAGAAGGGATTCATATTCCGCTATGTTATTGGAACACTAAAAGTTTAATTTGTAGGAAATTCTTTCTGTGTGGTTGTTTTCAGTGTTGGAAATCTAGACACCTACACCAGCATTGTTCCTAGTGCAGGATCCGTCAAAAAACACACTCCACAAAGGACTATTTTTGGTTTCATCCTGGTTACTGTCCTTTTCAACTAACGTGCTTCCTGATTGTTGTGGAATGTCAGCACTTAGTTGTATTTGTTTCAACTCCTCAAGCTTTTCATTGGGTTTAGGATTGTTTTCTTGACTGTCAAGGTTTAAGAGCAATGGACAGATGACTTGTAGCTTAAGACTTGTGTTTTGTTTGCTAGAGTTTTCAGGTTCAGCAAATAGTTCTGACATTCCTATGTTATCTTCTTCCTCCTCTATATCTGTCATTAAATCAGATAAGGTCACTGGTTCACTGAAAGTTTCGTCATTGAAAAGGATAACCGAATCCAGGCCTGTGTCTACAGAATAAAGGGGAGAGTTTTGTGGTCTGTCTTGGCTTGTAGCTGTGTATTGCAGTGGGATTCCCTGTAAATTCTTCTAGTCTGATTGAAAACAGGGATAGTCGCATAGGTCATGTCGATTTGCATGGTCCCTTGTAACTTAGCCCCCAACGATCTTGATAACAACATTCCATACTTGGGGGGAACATCAGCCACAACAATATCCATCACTAAGCATTTGGCTAGGATCTGGGCTAAGTTAACACAGAGGTCTTTGATTAATCCTAAACATTTTACTCTACTAGAATCAAAGGAGTAAAGATCTTTGTAAGGTCTGATGATTTCTAGACCCAGGCTCTCCATCACAGCTTTAGGCATCAAATTATGAGAAGCGTCGGAATCATGCATAGCGTTATGCAAAATTTTTTCATGAACATTTAAACTTACATAAAAGGGAGGAATAGGTCCCTCTTGATACTTACCTTCAATTTTTGGACCAAAAATGAGCTCTGGTTGGTCATCATTAAGATTGATTGTGTCATTGTTCTCTTCAATGTTTAAAGCCTTCAAAATTTGGTTTCTATATACATTCTGGGCAGCTAACTCAATCAGGGGAACAGAGATTTTGATCTTTGAAATTTCCTGCTCTAGGCTGAAAGGAATTTGGTTCTTTGAAGAACTTGTTTCAGCCTTACTAGCTGCTAGTCTATCAGCAACATCAGCTTGTTGATTTGTTTTATTTACATTTGACAAAATTGTTTTCAAAGGAGTACTAGCTAAAGTGTTAGTACTGCTAAGGTCTGTACTCTGTTTTTTATTGTTTTGAATGCCTCTCTCTTTACCATTTTCAGAATTTACAGCCACTATTTTGTCCTTTTGTCTGACAACTTTAGGCCTGGTTGTAGTGCTGTTTTGTGAATATTTTTCAGAGGTTTTGTTGTTGGGGTTATGTTGATTGGTTTTTCTTCTAAGGTCATATTCTCTTTGAGACTCTATGACGACATTTTCCATGTCTTGATAATAACCTTCATCGTCATCTCGTTTGTCATCATAAGGTGTGTATAGACCTTGTTTTTTGTCATAATGAATCTCAAGGTCATCATTATCTACCCCCAGCATGTTGATATCATCTTCCTCTGTTATTTCATCTGTTTCTTCAACCTTACTTACATAGTTTTGATGAAAGGGAGGAGCGATCTGTTGATCATCTTCCCTAGGTCTGTTTGGAGGTTGGTTCCTTCTAAAATTCTGATTCTGGTTCTGGTTTCTATTTTGAGGAGCAGTTTAGTTTTGACTGGCTTGTGCTCTCTCAAGGATGCGCATTTCTTCATCATCTCCTCCATCATTCTCCCCATACTTGAGTTTGAAGTATAAGGTGTGTTTTCCTCACTAAAGGACACTCTCTTCTCATTTTTCATTCTAGCTCTCTTCTCCATTAAGTTTACTTCCACAGAAAGAGCTCCTTTTTGCATCTCTTCAAGAGTTGCAGGATCTCTCTCTCTCAGCTGATAGGCCATTTCGGGGTCAAACCCTTCAGTAAACTTGTTTAAAGCTGAGCCTTGTGGAGGTTTTAGATCTGGGGAAAGGGCATTATACACACTGTTAAATCTGGTGCAATAAGCTTGCACACTTTCCCCAGTGTTTCTCTGGAGGTTCTTGTAATCAGAAAGGACTTCGAGAGGGTTCTTCTTTACTTCCCATTTGTTTAATAATGTCTGATGGAAGGATTGGATATCATTGATAGTATGGGGGGTTAAGCCTTTGAACCATTTTCTTACTTCTCCCCCCAGACTTTGAGCAAATAATCTAAGCTTGACCGAATCATCATCAATTTCATTTCTGTCAAAGTAGTCATTCATCTTATCCACATGTTGTGATGCAGTTGTAACATTACTAGCATCATATAATGGAATCTTGGACTGATAGTCTTGTGGAAGATTGGCTAATGGTACAGGAAGGACTAAGGGAGCATACCATGCTGCCATGATATGTGGTGGGGGTGGATTCACAAGAGGAGGATTAACAAAAGAAAAAGTGGGCTGGAATGGAGTGGTTTGAACAGTGGATGTAGGGTGAGCGGAAGTGGATGGACCAGGAGTAGATTGCTGAGCTGATCTTGGATGAGAGACACCTAGGTTGTGAAGGAAATGTAAATCAGGAGGTGTTGTTTCTCTGCTACTTGGATGTTCACTTGTTTCAGGAGATGAAAGTGAAGCCTCAGAATCTAATTGATCCAAATCATCAAGAGACCTAGTTCTAAATGGATTTACTAAGTCAACTTGTGATTGTTGTAGAGCTGAAAAATTTTCAGGAACTGAATTAGCTTTCAAGGGTGATCTAAAAAAAATTGATAATTTAATCCTAGGAGACTTCCTAAGGATACTTTCTGGGTTATCAACTACCTTAGGTGGATCAGGGTCAGGATAGGCTCTAGTGTGAATCTTTCTAAGAGCCACTATGCTGCGTTTTTCAGACTCAAGTAAACCAGAAAAGTTCGACCAGGTATGACAATATTTGAGAGGTTAACTAATATTTTTAGACAAATTTTAATCCTACAGTCCCCTGACTGAGTTTGAATGATATTATAAGGATAAGGGTTCTTCCCAGTGGAGTCTTAAGGTCTGTTAAGGATTGTGGAGTCGCTAAGTGGAATTTTTTAGCTCGTAAGGAGGTAAAAGGTTTTATGGTCCACCACCATGTTTATTGAATTCCAATCTAAATTATTTTTGGGTTTTCTAAGTTATTTTTCAGTTGCGTGGTTTCTAAGAGTGTCCTAAATTTGTTTCACAACTTAGCTACGGTTATGAGACAAAGACAGTGTACTCTTATGGCTAATCCAACTAATTTTTCAAGGTTGGATAAAATCTTGTGAGAATCCTAGGGTTTTCCTAGTTTGTCACTGACTCAAACAAGTTTCATCATGATTACCATTTCTTGGTAGTGCTTGAAAAGGTTGCTTTTACTCACGATTTTTTACGAAATTTCTAAAAGAAAACTGAGTTCCCCAGTGGAGTCGCCATAAATGTTAGTTGTTGGGGGCTCAGCTGGTTGATATAACAAATGTTCTTTGAAACAAATCTCTGATATCCTATGGTTACCTCAAAATGAAAAAGAATATGGGTTCAGATCCCCAGCGGAGTCGCCAGAAATGTTAGCTCCCTGTAATCAGCAAGATTGGAAAAGTCCGACCGCACTTTGGGATTCTAGGATCTAGCCCTCCTGAATCCGAAGAGGGATCTTTCCAATAAGTGCAAAGATGGATTTTTCTTTGAAGTCTTGGGTAATGATATTAGGCTAGATATGAAGGCCAAGTGTTTCTTATGTTTTTGTATGGTTGAAAATGATTCCTGTTTGAGGTGGAAAGTCCTAAATGCAAAGAGTTTCAAAGGTGTGAAGTTGCAAGCAAATAGAACAAGCTTTGGCCAGGAAAATAGATAATTGCAAGTTTTAGTCCATTGGGCTATGGAGTCATAATAGGGTTTAACTGAAACAACAAGAGGAAACAGTGCTCCATGGGGCAAGTCATCTATGTCTAAGGATCTCTTTAAAGTTTCATTTATGGAATGAAATGATACAACAAGAAGGGGAATTAAACAGATGAAGAACAAAGAGCAGCCTAAGATCTAGTAAGTACTTCTAAACTAGCCAGCTTTTGACATACACTTAAGAAAGACATGAAAGTAAACTAGGATTTGGTAAGTACTTTTAAACTAGCCAACCTTTGATGCACTTTCAATAGAAAAAAATTAAAAACAGGGGAAACACAAATGATAAAAAAAAATGGTCTAAGATCTGGTAAGTACTTTTAAACTAGCCAGCTTTCAACACATTCCAAGGGAAACATTCAGACAGTCTTTGGGGATAAAACTAGGACCAGGGCACACCATATCTTCCTTAGTTCATCTCTACTTAACTAATACTGAACATAACATTTAAGAATAGTATTCAGCTAAGACAATAAGAAGAGGGAACGCCAACATTCCTATGCTTAAACTGAATTAAATCATTCCCAAATAACACAGCTTGGAAGAAAACATTCAAATAAAGATTTTCAGTCAGAGAAGGGTACTGGTATACAGTAGGTCCTAACTCTATGCATGTTGTTCTTTATAGGAGAAGATGAATTTTATCACTTAGATTTTCCTTGAAGTTGTTGGAAGAGGAAAGGGGTCTGAGGTAACCACAAACCAACTTTTAGGTACAGAATCTAGCCAATATATACCCAAAGAGGGCTCTCTCTTTAAGTTTTAGCTTTGTTTTGAAAGATATTAGGCTAGTTATGAATGTCCAAGGATTTTGATTGAATTTGGGTGATGAAATTATATAGCAGAGAGGTAAGACTGAGTATTTTAGGCCATTGGGTTAATGGAGTCAAAGAAAGATGGCTTAACAAGATTAAGTTTCTTAACAAGAGATGGTTTCACAGGGCAAGGTAATCAAATAGGGAACAATTATAGATCTAAGATGAAAGGAATAGACTCGAAATAGGTGAAGGGAAATTAAGAATCCTTCAACATATTCGAAAGAGGGAACTTGAATGATTATTAATAAAGAGAAATTAAGAATTCTTTGCTAAATAATCAAAATGAATAAACTAGAAAACAGGAGCAATTAAGAATTCACTGTTTAAACTAGTTCAGAAGAAAACATTAAGAATAACAACGATTGAAAACAGATTGCACTTAAGCACTTTCTAAATGATTCCTTTTCGCTTATCATTCAGATATGAAATACAGATGGTATAATAAACAAGTATAAAACTTTAAAACATAAGATATAGATCACTTATTGATCCTTTTTTCGATTCAAGAATCCTGTGAAAAATCCTTTGCATCAATTCCTTATCCAGCTAGCCATATGAAATTTGTCCAACAACACTTTATTCCAAAATAATCAATGTTACAACAAAGTCTAAGAATCCACCCGTAAATACTCCAAATGAGGGAGTATTTATACAAAAAATTATAAAAAATATCTCATAACAAAATGAGATATAATTTAGGATGAATCATGAATAAGTTACAACAAAATAGAGACAAATGGTCTCGTGGATAAGAGAAAAGATAACCGATGTTGTGTTGTTCCCTTTTTTTATGAATGTGCTGGAGGCAGGCCCTATGATTTGGTTTGTTGCTGTCCTCTTTAGTAACTCTGTGCTAGCTGCTATGTTTTACTGATACTCTTTACTTGTACTGATACACTTTGACCTATTTGATCTATGTTTATCCTTTTTATCATGTCTTACTATAGTAAATAATTAAAATTCATGCAAGGATAATTTTTACAAAAAGTATAACATCTCTTCCCACCATTGTGTGTCTGGTATTTGTGTTCTTTGAAGCTTCCTCAGCGTTTCATCAGTCTCTGTATATCTGAAAAAAGTAGGCTGAATTGGGAATAAGTGATTTACCTCATGTTCAGGATAAAACAAATTTTCCAGACTGTCATGAAGAATTTTTCCTGTAGGCAATGTTTTTGTTACTAATGAACTGGTTGATGAACTGGCCTGGTTGTCAGCATACTTATTCAATTTCTCAACATAGTTTTCAAAGCTCATTAGTTTATCATCTGAAACTAAAGGACATGGAAATCCTTTACTCTGCAAAATATCCAATCTCTTTGTAAAGGCATTGATTTCTTCCTGCATATCAGAGCATCTTCTTTCTAGATTCTGCATCAGACTTATTTTAGTAAAAACTCTTTTTATCTCCAAAATTGTTCCTGTTCTATCTTGGATGCCTAGTTCTTCAAGTTGATATTCTGTTCTTGGTATTCAAAAATTGTATAAGCTCATTGGCTTCTTCAGGCATGTTTCCTAATTCTTCTCTTGCCTTTAGAATTTCTTTCAGAGCCAATTTAATTAAATCATTTTAGTCATACATTATTTGGATTGACGGCCAGACATCTTTTATTGACTGAATGATGTTGGCCCAAATAATTTATTTGATTTCTACCAAAGGTTTCTCCAATGTGAGATCCCTTTCTAATGTTTTCACCAATTTTTCTAATCTGTTGATCTCCCTTGTCTTTTCTGCAACACTCATCTTTGAGAGATCATATTTTTGTTCTAAGGTGGTAAATTGTACCTTTGTTTTCTGGAGTTCTGTCACTTGGAGTTTCAATTCCTCCATTGATTTTATTAATTCTTCAGTGCTTAAATTGGAAGTGTTGCCCTGTGATAATTCTGCTGACTGACCTGTTGTTGTTGTACCTGTAATCACTTATGCTGTAGATGTTGGAATATTTGGCTGCTTGTCCTTTAATGCCTTTTCAAGTTCTTTTTCAGTCTCATTCAGTTGCTCATTAAGTTTCAAGAGAAAATCCATCAATTCTTCTTCAGAATTTTGCTTTATGATTTCCGCAGTTTGTGGATGCCTTGAAGATGGCAACCTCAACTGTCTCCTTAAGATTGCAATATCATCATCTTTCTTTTTAATCAAGTTTTATATACCCTTGACATCTTTGGGATTATGACCCAATCCAATTATTATTTCTTCCAAAGTTTTTATTCTGTTGTCCTTAGCTTGGGAAGAGGCTTTTTCAAAATGCAATTGAGCAGTGGTATTATCCAAGGAATTCTGCAATCTTTGGGCCATCATTGATTTATCAGTAAAACTTGAATAAATAATCTCTCCAGTTTTTTTGTGCAACTCAATCTGATCCAAAGGATGAATATCCTTTGCCATGATTTCAAAATTGGTTCTGACATAGTCTACAGTTGTTTGAGGTTGCTGTACTTTGGGCTTAAAATGACTCATCACCATTTTACCCTGCTGGATGTCATAGGCTGACATCAATCTCTCTTGATTTTTAGGAGCCATCTTCAGATATTGATTATAGACTTGAAGTCTTAATATATCATTTCTAGCCTTTATATTTATAAATGTCTTCTTAATATCCCAGGCATCCTTCACTGGTGGTTTGAAGGAAGATACTTATGCACTTTTCTACCTTTGTAGCTCTTTTCGCTGTGAATTAGTGGATGTCCCACTGATTGTGCATGTTTGCCGAATATCTAACTCTTCTCTCCTCTGAATATCAGTGGTTTCTTGAACAAATTCTACTTCTGAAAGAGGATTTAATCTTTGTATTTTAACATCAGGTTGTTCTGAAGATCCATTGATAGGGGTAGCTGTTTCTGTATCTCTCTTTTTACCTTTTTCTTCATTGAGAGGAGTTTGCAAAATTGAAATTTCTGCCAGATTGATCTGAGTAGGAGAAGTTTGTATTTGGGCCTGTTCCTTGGAAGTTTCAAGCTGCTCTGTCATTGTGAATTTCTCTGTGACTTGTGTATCAGTCTCCTTTTTCTTCCCTTTGGATGATATTGTGGCTAGTGCAATGAGTTCCTGCAAATTTTGCTGAGAGGTTCTAGCAGAGGAAGGACCAATTCCTGGTCTTTTCACCTGCCCAAAAGACTCCAGGTCAAGTATTTTCTCAAGATATTTCATAACACTTTCAACACTGACCTGGTCACTATCGTGTTCTATTAAGGTCCCTTCCATCCAATAATCCATATTGGCAAATTGTTCAATCTCTGGAATTCTATGGTGAAGGTATGCTGACAATTTGTTTTTCATTCTCCTATCACAAAAAAAGTTGTTTGGGTCATAAGGTACCCAGTAGAAACTTTTTTTCAATTTGAGATAATCTTCTAGGATTCTTTCAGCTTCTTTTCGTGCATCCCTAGAATTATAGACAAAAGGACATAATTGACTCTTAAATCTGAGCTGAGCCTTTTTCTTTGCATTGCAAAAATGGACTATGTCTGAATTTATCATTTGTCTGAAATACTCTAAGGCAAAGAGCCTCATTGGAACATACTTTGGTAGCTTGAAAGGACATAGCTCACACCCATATATTCTAATTTCTGTATGATTCCGGTATAGGTACCAATCACCTATCCTGTATTTCTTGGAAAGTTGGAGAATTGTATTCATGTCATTATTGACCCTAGGAGGGGAGACTCCTGTTAATAAGGTGGTTGCAGGGTGCACAAATACGTCAATGAACTCATTGTAAGAATAAGGAGAATCAGAGGAATTATGGAAGATTGTAGACAAAAAAATTATAGACCTTGGATTTCCTTTGGCATCAAGTTTCATGACATGGAAAGGGAAACTTTCTGATTGATAATAAAGCATGATATGGTATATAATAGTGGAATATTTGAAAACTCTTTCATCTTCCAATCTCATGAACTGGTCATGAATTTTATCAGCAATGTAGGAAGCAAAATCATATTTGATAGCAGGAGGTTGTCCAGGGGTAAAAATTGACAACAACACTAGGGTTAACTTATCAACATATTCACTAGTGTTGAAACCCATTACAGAAGATATCATATTCAAAATGAGTCTGCCCATATCTGTGAAAAAAAGTATATCCATAAGGAGGAGGGCTTTTGGGTTGATGTTCTAGCAACATGAAAGTTTGGTAGAGGCGATTCAGCTCTTCTTGGGATAAATTGGTCGATTTTTCAAGTAAATCTCCCATGGAAAGGGGAGTCAGGGCTTGACCAAGATGAAACTGTAACATTTCAGGGATAGATTGAGCAGTTATTGGGAAAAGGATGATTTGACTCAGGGACATGACTGCTCGTTGATTGGGATCATAATTGGCATGGAAGTAATGAATTATTTCGGGAAAAATATGAACTGAGGGTAAAAGATACATCGTAAGATTGGATTCCCACAGTCCAAAAATGTCAGAGCTGTTCAAGTAACTATCTCTGCATTGGAAAAAAATTCTGAGAGGATTTTCACTAAGGATGAGGTCTTTAATCTGGAAATCCCTATCTACTAGAGGCATATAGTCCAAATCTCTATGAGGGACATTCAGAGGTGCAACATTCAAAGCCACCGGAATTTCCATTTCTGGTTCTTGTGGATTTAGAAAGGAATTCGAGTTTTAATGGAAAAACAGGAAGAATTACAGGTCTGGGAATAAAATTATAGGTCTGGGAATTTTTAGGAGTAGAATAAAGACCAAATTGAACTGTGTTTTAGTCTTTTCTTGTGGAATTAAAACAAAAACCTAGATTTGCAGAGTTCAAGGGGAATTTGAGTAAATACCTGTTTTTCGGGAAATGAACAGTGACGAAAACAGGTGAAGGCAACGGTGGATGAATTCTGGATTGTTCGACTGCAATTTTCTCAGTAAGGTGGTGGTTGACAGTCTTCGACAGTTGGTTTTGAAGTTTTTTGCATGGGACACTAGTCTCTGTACAAAATAATGAAAATGACGCACGTTGGTGTTTTTTAATTGCAAAGTCAAAGGATGCCGGGATTTTATTTTTTTAAGCAGATGACGCAAGAAGGTACGGTTTTTTTGTCATAGGCAGTAAGCAGTAAGCGGTATACATCGCAACGCTTTTTGGGATGGGCGGTTTTCAGCGAAGGGCCAGCGATTTCATAGATCTCACGACACGTGGCGCGACACTCTTTGGAAAACCGCTTGGCCAACGCCCGTTATCGTTCGGATGTGGGGGCACAGTGATATGGATGACAGCCATAGATCGTGGATTGGTTGATCGAATAGTTGTCGGGGAGGTGAGATAACGGGGAATTAATAGGGCGGGCCCAATGTAATCAAACATAATTTAATCACATCGAGGGCGATTTGACTGGCGAATTAAGCTATTAATTAACCATGAGGGTTAATTAATCCTTTATGAATGTGGCGGGGAAGCGGGCTTTGGAGATTTAATTAATTAATCATAATTAACACCATATTAAGGTTATATTTCAACTAAAGGGGCAGGATAATAATAATTGGGAATTTTATTAAAATAATACGGGAATGGGTGGATTTGTATAGGGATTTAAATAATAAAGTTAGAAATTAATATGAAAATAAATGGGAGCGCTAAGTGTAAAAACATTAGAAGTGTGTATTTAACTTATGCTTGAATGAGAAGGGTTTTTATGAAATATTGCACAATTTTCCTAAGTAAAATATGATTTTACTTAAGAAAATATTTTTTTTAGAGGTGAATGAATGACATTATGAATGGTTTTAAGTACTTGGGCTTTTTCAATTATTGGGCCGAGGGTTCAGTCCCTCCAAAAGTCAAGGAAATGCCTTGAGCCCCTCTAATTTTCAAATGCCTTAGTACTTAGGTGAAATTAGTGAAATTTTTAGGGAAAAATGAGAAGGGAAGTTAATAATTTGACTTTGTTTTGCTTGAAATTCTTCCAGTGTAGTGTCTGCCTTGCACTTTGTGATGAAAGTAAATATTAACACATTTAGAGTCATTATCCATCACATATAATTCTGCAACAAAATCTACCTACCCAACCTACTTTAACCTACCATTTTTTCTTCTTTATTAGGGTGCACTTAGACTGGCAAACCCTTATCACACTTTTTTTTCTTTTACATGTAGAAATCTATCTAAGTCTAGCCTTATTACATCTAAGGGCTCAGATTAAACTGTTTAGCTCTTTTTATTTTCTCTACCTATCTACTTATCTTCCAAGATTAAACAGTTTGGTCAGATTTTATTCTCTATCTCTAAAACATAAAATTGAAAGATGAACTAGCCAAGCTTAAACTGTTTGACTATTCATAAATTGTGGCATAAGATACAAGTTGCACACAATTTGTTTATTTACATAAGAGCAAAAAGTAGTGGCATTTAGACTTGCACACTTTCCTTGGCCTTTCTTTTGGTGGGGTTCATTTTCTTTCACTTTTTGGCCATTTTATTCTTTTCACCCTTTGATTTTTCTTTTAGGGTATACCCTCTTTACATTTTTTAAATTTTTTGATTTTTTGACAATATGGAAAACCTTTGCAACAAGAAAAGGTATGAACATATTACATAGCCCATGTCAATCATGATATATGACACCTATTGGTATAGGAGTCTAACACTGGCTCCACTCTGGGATGGCTTTTCCTGGTGAAAAGTCAAGAACAGCAGGTCAGTTTCCCTCAAAATGATTTCGACTGAACTATGGAATCTTCTTCTGCTTGTTGCTTTATTGTATGTATGACAGTAATACTTCTGAAGCTTAGGGCCTTCTCTTTGGGCTTCAACTCCAGCAAGTTACTATCCACTCAAAACTATGACATTACAAAGGATATAGTATGTACATGTTAAAAATCAGAATATCCTAATAAATAGGATCAAAGTAATGTTTCAACATTCGACCATTAACTGGCCCATCTTCAGTTTCTGTACCATCCAAGTTTTTCAAAAAATATGTATTGTTTCCTTGTAAAGCATGGATAATATAAGGTCATTTCCACAGGAAGTCAAACTTCCCATGTTTTCCCTTATCCTCTCTTCTGGAATCCCATCTTAAAACTTTGTTTCCAAGTTGGAAATCTTCTGCCTTGGTCCTTTTATCAAATATCTTCTTTAGTTTCTCCTACAATACTTGGGATCTCTGATATACTTCCTCTCTGGTCTGCTACAAATTGATAGTCTGATTTATTCTCCTTTGAATATCATTCCGTTCAACCTGAGCTTCTTGAAGTAATTTCATTACAGGAACTCCTAAAGATGAAGGAAATACAGCCTCAATGCCATAGAATAACTCATAAGGACTGGTCCCAATAGATTTTTTGGTGGTGAGTCTGTCTGCCCACAGTGCATTTGTAAGTTTCTTGTGCCAATTTTTCTTGTTTTCCTCCAATAATTTTTTAATAATATTAATGAGACTCTTGTTGGAAGACTCAGCTAGTCCATTACCTTGAGGGTAATAGGTTGTGGAATGGCTTAAGGTGATACGATATTTTTTACATAAACTTATCATCTTCTTAGATTTGAAGGCAGCAGCATTATCAGTTATGATTTTATCAGGACAGCCAAATCTTGATAATATATTGGTTTCTAGGAATCCTATGATCACAGTGTCATTGGCTTGTCTGGAAGGAATTGCTTCTATCCATTTGGCGAAATAGTCTGTAGCAGTGAGGATCCATTTGTGTTGACCAGAAGAATGAGGATGGATTTCTCCAATGAAATCCAGGCCCCATTGTTGGAAAGGTTTTTCAGTGGAAATTGGTTTCAGGGGTAAAGGTAATAGTTTTCTCTTGCCTTCAAAAATTTGACATTTATGGCAAGCAATGACAAATTCCTTTACATCAAAGAACAAGGTTGGCCAATAAAATCCAGCCCTTAGGATATTATCTGCAGTTGATTTCCAATAAAGGTGTCCACCACAGTCTCCTGCATGAAATTCATGGAGAGCCCTGTAAGCTTCATCTTTTAATAAAAAATTCAATAGAATACCTTCATGATTTTTCCAAAAAAGAACATTATCTAAAATAAAAAACTTTGATGATGTCATCTTTAAAAACCTTTTCTTTGTTTTGGATAACCCTGGAGTAGCTTGCAGGTTTAAAAATACATAAATTATATCAGCATACCAAGGTGAATCTAAGAAGGCCTGGTTGATTTGTGGAGTCGCCATCTCCTGTTCGTCATCCAGTTCATTAATATCCAGGGCTTGAAAATTTGTTTCTGTCATGAGTTGAGCCAATCCCTGTCTCTTTATAAGCTTTGTAGGTTTTATTTCAATATCATACTCTAATATGGTAGCAATCCATTTACCCTTTTTCCCTCAATTCCATTTTGAGTTAAGATGTCTTTGACAACAGCATTTGGTACATAGGCGATCACATGGGAATACAATATGTAGATTCTAAAATCTTTAATGGCTTTTACAAGTGAAAACGCTTGTTTTTCCATGATGTTGTATTTTAATGATGCATCCCTTAGTGCTTTACTAAAAAAGGCTATAGGTTTTTCACATCCTTGATCATCCTTTTGTAATAAAACAGCTGCTATAGTGTGTTCGGATGCAAATGAAAATATTATGAAGTCTCTATCAAATTGTGGACTGGTAAGAACTGGTGTTCTGGTCAAAGCCATTTTAATTTCTTCAAATGCTTGTTTGGCTTCTACTGTCCATTTAATACTTGAATCCTTTCTTAACATGTTATTAAGCAATCTAATTAGTTCAGCTAAACTAGATATGAATCTTCTCAAAAAATTGATTTTTCCTAGGAAAGCTTGAAGTTCTTTGACATTTCTGGGATGAGGTATCTGCAGTATAGCTTCTATTCGAGCAGGATCAATTCTAATACCATCTTTGGAGATGATATGGCCAAAAATTTTACCTTCTTCAATGCCAAATAAGGACTTTTTTGGATTCAAAGAGATACCATATTTTCTGCATTTTATGAATACTTGTCTGAGATGGTCCAAATGTTGCTGATCTGATTTAGAGAAAACAGTTAAATCATCCAGATATATGACAAGAAAATCATGAATTTATTTTTCAAATGCGATGTCCATTGCTCTTTGGAAGGTTGCTCCTGCATTTTTAAGTCCAAATGGCATTTTAACGTACTTGAATGTGCCCCATGGTGTTTTAAAAGATGTTTTTTCCTGGTCATCAGGATGAACCAGAATCTGGTTGTATCTTGAGAATCCATCTAGAAGAGAAATCCTAGAAGCACCTACTACCCTTTGTAAAATGTGATCCATTTTGGATAAAGGGTAATTATCCTTCAAAGAAACCTTATTTATGTTTCTTAAATCAACACATAATCGGATCTCTCCAGTTTTCTTCCTAGTAGGTACTAAATTAGACACCCACTTTGAAAACCTAATGGGAGCAATTATCCATGCTTCATACATTCGTTTGATTTATTTTTCGATTAAGGGCAGTAGTACAGGGTTAATTATTCTGAGTTTATGTTTGAACAGTTTCTAATTTTCTTTCAGAGGTATTGTATGTTGAATTATAGAGGTGTCATATGATTTCAAGTCTTCATAACTCCAGGCAAAGACATCTTGGAATTCTCTTATTAGTTCAACATATTTTAGTTTTTGATCAGGAGACAAAGATTTAGATAACTTTATCATTTTAGGATTCTCTTCATTTCCTAAATTATATTCCTCAATATCTGGTTTTAATGGTTCCATTTTGGGTTTCTTTGGAATATCATTAGAATCGAAAAGATCTTCTAGAGGAGTTAATCCTTTAGGAAAATGATTATCTTTTAAATTAATAATCTCAGATTCTTCTTCTATAACCTCATCAACCTCCATTTGTTTAAGGTCCTGCATTTCTTTTTTGGTGAACTTTGTTGGATGAAGCATTTGAATTGCACTTTCTTCTGAAATGTCTATTTCTTGTTCATTTATTTGATCAGATTCAATGACTGTATCTTCATATATGTTACTGTTAGAAAATTCATTCTCTAGATTCAGGAAATTGTTAATTTGCTCATCACTTGCAAACACTTTCCAGTTCTTAAAATTTTCAGGTATGGCTGGTCTGTCTAATCTCAGCTGTGAACTGATGATTAGGTTCGAATGGTAATTTACAGGTACTGGCAAACATTGTTAGACTATAAGCGTGCAAGTTTTTCTTTCTTGGGATTTTAGCAAGCTGAGTCTGTAGAAAAGTATTGAGAATCTCTACAATTGTTCCTCTATATTCTCTCAGTCTGGGATCGTTTCTCAGAAAGTGTCCTTTGATCTGTTGAATGATTAAATCAGAATCTCCTATGACAGACACTCTAATTGCCCCTAATCTTTTGAAAATTTTAAGACCTAGCAAAAGAGCTTCATATTCTGTCATATTATTTGTGCATTTAAAATTTAATCTGTAGGCATGGCCTTCAGCATGATCATTTTCAAGGTTATGCACCCAAAATCCAGCTCCTGCTCCTAACTTATTAACAGAACCATCAAATTCTAAATTTCAAAGAATTTCATGTTCATAATTCGTATCAGGAATTTCAAGAACTTTCTTAACAGTGAGATCTGGTTTTTTACTTTCTTCTAGTTTTTCTTGGGTATCTAGTGTTTCATTGTCCTTAGAGATTTCTTGGATTTGAACACTATATTTTTCATTTGTAATTTCTTTTGGTTCTGCTGCTGGAACTTCTAATTCAATGGGAGGATCAATTTCAGCATTATAAAGAATAAATGAATCCATATCAGAGTGTACTGAGTAGATGGGAAAATTTTCAGGTTTCTCCTGACTACTGACCACATATTTCATTAAATTTTCTCTGTATAGTCTCTTAGGTTGGCCGAACACTGAAATAGTAGCGTATGACATGTCAAATTGAAGAGATCCTTGAATCTTTGCGCCCCAAGATCTGGATAATAACATGCCATATTTTGGAGGAATATCTGCTACTACTATGTCCATTAGAATTGTTTTTGCAGGGTACTGAACCAGTGAAACACACAAGTCTTTGATTAATCCTAAACATCTCACCTGACTTGAATCAAAAGAAAATAAATCTTTGTATGGCCTGGTGATATCTAGGTTTAATTTCTCCATTACAGATTTAGGCATTAGATTGTGAGATGCCCCAGAATCAAGCATGGCATTATGAAGTATTTTATCATGTATGTTTAAACTCACATAGAACGGAGGAGTTCCTCCACTTCCTGGTTTTCCATTTACTTCAGGGCCAAAGAGTAATCTGGGTTGATCATCAAAAATGTTTACTGAGTCATCACTTTCAGTGATCTTGAGTGATCTATTGATTTGACTTCGGTAGACATCATGTTTAGCTAATTCAGACAATGGAACAACTATTTTTAATTTGCCTACTTCAGCCTCCAGATTAAAAGGTTTTTCAGTCTAAGTTCCTGTATTTCGGAAAGTTGGATTCTCTTTATCTTATGCGTTTTCGGTATTTTTCTCCTTCTCAGGAGTGGGGCTGTGGGCTGAAGTTGTTTCCGAATCAACTTCTAGAGGTTCCTCTACATTTCCTTTAGGAGGAAGAGTATTGGAAAGTTGTCTGTTATTCAGTTGACTATCGGATACATCTTCAATTATTGGGTTAGCAAGATTAGGATCTGATCTAGAAAGAATATGTACAGGGGTAGTATTGGTTTTACCTTTGAGGGGTTGTTTTGTAGCTTTCTGTTTACTCGTTTCAGGGACATCAATTCTTCTGCTCCTCAAATTAGTGCACTTGAGATATTGTGTATCACTATGTGTGCACATAGTATACTCTAAATATTTAACGTGTTAGACTTGTTCTGGTACTTGATCTAATATGCAAAATCCTGATATGGAGATTTTGAGTTTTATAATATGACCTAGTGTGATGAGGGAATTGTCTCTAATTTTACTACAAGCAAATTCTAAGTCGTTCTGCTAGTTGAGCGATTATAACCCATACAGATATATTTATGCATTAATGCATTGATAGTGAGAGAGGAATAACAGATTGATCTATGATCTGAAATATTTGTTCAATACACCTATATAATATTCCAGTTCAAATAGTTGAAGGTGTGTGTTAAGAAAATTCCATAGGATATGTAGCATAGTAAATTGACACAATGAGTGCAATTTGAGGCATGTAAATCTGTGCCAAATTCATGTGTACTTATGTTTCTATAACTAGTGCGTTTGAGACTAACGGAGTATTAATGTGTTGATTGTATTGTGATTTGTTGTGTGGCTATAATATGGTTGCATTATATGTTTTTCCTGTAGGCTATTTTATGGAAGTATTATTACAGCGACCAAGTATTGATGGACAGAGTATTCATATTATTAATATGACTTGATCTACATAATGTTGGTGTTCACGGTTGAGCTAGATTGGGTTGTTGGTCATAGTAGAATGATGACATGTTGCTAATGCTAGTATTATGTCATTGATAATAGAGACAAAGTGTTTTTTATCAAAGTTATGCTTCCTCAAGTATGTATTGTTCATGGATACATTATTGCTTGCATTAATTTGGCAGCTCAAGGACAAATTCCCTCCTTTGGAAAACCTCCCTCATCTAGAGAAGACCCTTTTTTCCCTTGGAAGAATTTAATTTGGTCAAGGAAAAATATTATTTTTAATAGAAAACCCACAAGTACACAAAAGTATAAGTTGGCTTGGGAAAGGAAATTTGACCTCCTTGGACACATATAAATACACTTCATGGCACATCATTTGGAGAATCATCATCACACATCTTCTTCTTCTCTTAGATGTTTGACTGATGAAAATTGCAGGTCTCTTTCTGTAACTGCCTCCACCCACATTTACCCGCTTTCACCAGTTTACCTGGGGTAAACATGAGATGAGGTTCACTATGATAAGACTCAACCTCCTATATGACCTTAAGTAATGGAGTGGACAAATTAAGACTTTACTAACTTCCATTAGATGCCACAAAACCTCTGGGAGCAACCCAACCCCTCCAGGTGTTCAACCCTAGAGATAACTCTCTTTTTCCTTAGTTAGAGCCCCAATTTATCCCTTTGCAAGGCCTCCAATTGACTATGAGCCTCCAATTTCTCCCACAGGCCTGCTTCCCAACAACTATGGACATTTTTGCTCAGTTCTATGCCAGTGACCTTGAATTATGAGCCAATTTTTCAGGGCCAGTACTCATGCCTCTGCCCAAAACTCAGTGAAACTTCCAAAGATGATAAATTAAATAGAGGCAATTCTTTTAAACCAGGAATTGACCTTACCTTCCCCAACCGGTATTGACATTCTGTCAAACACTTGGTAAATGTGCAACCTATAGGTCATGAATGCAAGTCTGAACATAAGGAACTGAAAACTTATTTGTGGTTTAACAAGAAGGGTCACTTCCTTCTCACATTAGTTTTCATAACACCAATTAGGTCTTGCATCCATTATTCATTCAGTTACAAGTAAAAACATGAATAAATCCATGTCTGATATATATCATATAACCATGCTTGTAACCAACATATAACTAAATAAATAACAATGTTAGAAAAACCATTAAATCCACACAATAACAAGTACATTTACTCATCAAAATAAAGATAAAATTATCTCTTATTAATTATAGGCCAAAGTTGACTAGGTTCAAAACTTCCACGTACAACCCAACCATAGAATGGTTGAACCAAATATTTCTTTTAGCAAAACAAACCCATTCCATATTCCAAGCATGAATGTGGGATTTCATGGGATAAACCAATCCAAAGAAAATCAAGGGAATACAGAGGTTAAACCACCTCCACCCTCACCATAACGTGATCTCACCTAAACCGGTGTTGAGATCACTAAAACAAACCGAGCTTGGATGCCTCAGAATTTATTCTCCAATACCTTGAGGAGTTTCCCCGTCTCCACTATTAGGTCCCTATAATATTAGTGTATCCCCTCATTGTTATTGTTAGTGTAGCCCCATTATTGTTATTTTTGTGCCCATGTAGTCCCCATATTGTTATAATGTGACCCTTAGACTCCTATATATAGAAGGTGGGTTTTTTAATTTGTATCATCCATGAATTGTTCATTTATGTAATGTAAAGGAGGTTTCCCCCTCGAAGAGGCTGATTTCTAAGTCACTGATCTCTCTTTTCTTCTATTTTGTGAGCTGGTTTAATAACATTTGGTATCAGGGCTTTGGATTCTAGGCCCTTTCACTATTGCAAACATGTCATCTTGGCATTGTCGATATAAATTTGTTTCTACGAAGTTTCAGAAGATAAAAACAAAACTCATAATTTTCATGGAATGGGAGCCTAATGTTTTGGTCAGGACCAATTTTTCCAGTATTTTGGTTTTGGTTCTTTCTGAAATTTGGATTTCTCCCAGTATTTCTCGGTTGACCATCCCAAGGAGATTTCCTTTCAATTGTTTCTACTCTATCTCCTAGCCTTTCCATCCCTTTAATAATAGCATCTAGTTTCTTTTCAAAAACTGAGGGTTCTTCATTTAAAGGCATTCTCCTTTCAGTTCTGGCTTTAGCTCGTCTAGCTATCAGGTTGGCTTCAACACTAACAGCTATACTTTTCATATCTTCTAAAGTTTGAGGAGATCTTTCCCTAAGCCTATACGTCATCTCAGAATCAAATCCATCAGGGAATTTGATTAATGTTGAATCTGGAGGAGGTTTAAGGTTTTGGGGAATAGCATTGTAAACATCATTGAACCTAGTGTAGTAATCTTGCACAGTCTCTTGTGTTCCTCTCTTTAGATTTCCATAGTCTGATAAGATTTGAAGAGGATCTTTCTTCTTTTCCCATCTGTTTAAAAAAATTTCTATAAAGATCTTGTAGGTCAGTGACACTGTTTGCAGGAAGGGCTCTAAACCAGGTTCTAACTTCTCCAGTAAGACTTTGAACAAATATTCTCATTCTCACATTATCAGCATCTATTTCATAAATTTCAAAATAATCGGTCATCTTTTTAGTATGTTGTTGTGCAGTTTTGGTACCAAAACCATCAAAGGGAATTATTTTACTTTGGTAGTCTTGGGGAATAGCCCCTAGATTGGCTGGTAATACCAAAGGAGCATATCTATTTTCCATTGCAGGAGGTAGTGATGAAATAACAGTTGAGGTTGGTCTGTGAGTGGTGGATGGAGGAGTAGAAGGGGTAGTTTGAGGTTGAGATGTTTGAGGAAATGTTGATGAACTTGGTGAGGCTGAAGTGATCACAGAAAGATTTAATGTTCCTTCAAAAGTAAGCTCAGATTGTATGGAATATCGCAAATATTTATCAAACTGTGACGTAACAAATTCAAATTGTAAATCTTCAATAAACACTAGGTCTTGAACCAAATTGGACAACTCAGATTCAGAAAAATTTACAAATAAAGAGGTTTCAAATTGCTCGTCAAAAGGTTCGTCCTCAAGGTAAATCCACTTCAGAGGACATGATATTGATCTATAGAGAGGTCGAGAACTACCAGAACTTTCTTGGCTCTCCTGTCTCCTAAGAATTCTGGGGATCAGATTCGGGTTTTCAAACACAGGCGGTGGATTTGGATCAGGATTAGCCTTGGTGTAATGAGTCCTTTCTGAAGCCAGGTTTCTAGGTGATTTTTTTTTGGTTTTTTGTCTAAATGGAATGAACAATACAACTTCGACAATCTCTTTAAGAGGTTTAAGATATTGGATTTAAATTTTCTTAAAGATTTATTTGACTAGAGGAACTGATCAAATGTTCGAAACCAAATGTTCAGTTCATAAACTAGACCGGAGATAGACTGAAGCAGCATTCATTTACTTATGAAATTGTAGAACAAAAGCAGTTCAAAGGCTACCTAGCTAACTTCAGGCTCCGTCTATAGTTTATAAAGTAAAAAATAGTAACAATAAAATTATTCAGGTCCCCAGTGGAGTTGCCACTATGTTATCACTCAGATTTTCCTTGAAGTTGTTGGAAGAGGAAAGGGGTCCGAGGTAACCACACACCAACTTTTAGGTACATAATCTAGCCAATATGTACCCAAAGAGGGCTCTCTCTTTAAGTTTTAGCTTTGTTTTGAAAGATATTAAGCTAGTTATGAAAGTCCAGGGATTTTGATTGAATTTAGGTGATGAAATTCTATAGCAGAGAGGTAAGACTGAGTATTTTAGGCCATTGGGCTAATGGAGTCAAAGAAAGATGGCTTAACAAGATTAAGTTTCTTAACAAGAGATGGTTTCATAGGGAAAGGTAATCAAATAGGGAAAAATTATAGATCTAAGATGAAAGGAATGGACTTGAAATAGGTGAAGGGAAATTAAGAATCCTTCAACATATTCGAAAGATGGAACTTGAATGATTATTAATAAAGAGAAATTAAGAATTATTTACTAGATAATCAAAATGAATAAACTAGAAAACAAGAGCAATTAAGAATTCACTATTTAAAATAGTTCAGAAGAAAACATTAAGAATAACAATGATTGAAAATAAATTGCACTTAAGAACTTTCTGAATTATTCCTTTTCGTTTATCATTCAGATATGAAATACATATGGTATAATAAACAAGTATAAAACTTTAAAACATAAGAGATAGATGACTTATTGATCCTTTGTTCGATTCAAGAATCCTGTGAAAAGTCCTTTGCATCAATTCCTTATCCAACTAGCCATACGAAATTTGTCCAACAACACTTTATTCCAAAATAATCAATGTTACAACAAAGTCTAAGAATCCACCCCTCAATACTCCAATTGAGGGAGCATTTATATAAAAAATTATAAAAAATATCTCATAACAAAATGAGAGTAGAATGAGACATCGTAACAAGTTGCTAAAGAAATAAATGGTCCATGACAAGAGAAATATAATTAAATTGTGTTGTTCTTTTTTACATGTCAAAAGTAAAGTTTAAGATTTGAAGTCATTGTTAAATTTTCTTAGCACTTTTCTGTTGCTCTGCCACTGTGCATTTCTTGTTCAGGATCATGTTACTGTTGACCCGTTTGATCTATGTTATCCTTTTTACCGTGTGTCTTACCTAGGTAAATAATAAAATTCATGCAAGGATACCTTGCAAAATTCTAACATCTCTTCCCACCATTGTGTGTCCATTCAAAGCCCTTGAAGCTCTCTTGAGTTTAATCACTCTCCTTCAGATATTTATAAAAGAAAGTAGGTTGAATTGGGAATAAGTGTTTTACCTAATGTTCGAGATAAAACAAATTTTCCAGATTCTCATGAAGAATCTTTCCTGTAGGCAATGCTTTTGTTACTGATGAACTGGTTGATGAACTGGCCTAGTTGTTAGCATATTTATTCAATTTCTCAACATAGTTTTCCAGGCTCATAAGTTTATCCTCTGAAATTAAATTAATTGGAAATCATTTACTCTGCAAAATATTGAATCTCTCTGTAAAGGAATTGACTTCTTCCTGCATATCAGAGCATCTTCTTTCTAGATTCTGCATCAGAGTTCTTTTAGTAAAAACTCTTTTAATCTCCAAAATTGTTCCTGTTCTGGCTTGGATTCCTAGTTCTTCAAGTTGATATCTATTCTTGGTATTCAAAAATTGTATAAGATCATTGGCTTCTTCAGGCATGTTTCCTAATTCTTCTCTTGCCTTTAAAATTTCTTCCACAGCCAATTTGATTAAATCATTCTTCTCATAAATTATTTGGATTGATGGCCAAACATCTTGTATTGACTGAATGATGTTGGTCCAAAGAATTTCTTTGATTTCTCCCAAAGGTTTCTCCAATGTGAGATCCCTTTCAAATGCTCTCACCAATTTTTCTAATCTGTTGACCTCTCTCGTTTTTTTTGCAACACTTATCTTCGAGAGATCATATTTTTGTTCTAAGGTAATAAACTGCACCTTTTTTCTCTGGAGCTCTGTCACTTGGAGTTTCAATTCCTCCATTGATTTTATTAATTCTTCAGTGCTTAAATTGGAAGTGTTGACATGTGTTAATTCTGTTGGCTGACCTGTTGTTCTTGTACCTGTAATTATTTCTACTGTAGATGCTGGAATGTTTTCCTGCTTGTCCTTTAATGCCTTTTCAAGCTCTTTTTCAGTCTCATTTAGTTGCTCATTTAGTTTCAAGAGAAAATCCATCAATTCTTCTTCAATTTTGCTTCTACATTTGAACAGGGATGCCTCAAGATGGAATTTTGCACTGCTTTCCTTAAGGCTTCAATATCATCATCTTTCTTTTTAACTGTTGCTTATATACCGACATCTTTGGTATTATGACCCATAATCCAATTATTTCTTCCAAAGTTTTATTAAAATACCTTAAATAAGAGTAAGGTCTTTTGTAATAGTATATTCAAGGAATTCGTAATCTTTGTTACCAAACATTTATCACCAAAGTTAATACCAAAGTTGAATAAATCATCTCTCCAGTTTTTTTGTGCAACTAAATATGATCCAAAGGATGAATATCCTTTGCCATGATTTCAAAATTGGTTCTGAAATAGTCTGTAGCTTTTTGAGGCTGCTGTACTTTGGGCTTAAAATGACTCATCACCATTTTACCCTGCTGGATGTCATAGGCTGACATCAATCTCTGTTGATTTTTAGGAGCCATCTTCAAATATTGATTATAGACTTGAAGTCTTAATGGATCATTTCTAGCCTTTATATTTATAAATGTCTTTTTAATATCCAAGGCATCCTTCACTGGTGGTTTGAAGGAAGATACTTCTGCACTTTGCTGCCTTTGTAGCTCTTTTCTCTGTGAATTAGTGGATGTCCCACTGATTGTGCATGTTTGCTGACTATCTAACTCTTCTCTCCTCTGACTATTAGTGGTTTCTTGAAAAAATTCTACTTCTGAAAGAGGATTTAATCTTTGTCTTTTAACATCAGGTTGTTATGAAGATCCATTGATAGGGGTAGCTGTTTCTGTATCTCTCTTTTTACCTTTTTCTTCATTGAGAGGAGTTTGCAAAATTGAAATTTCTGCCACATTGATCTGAGTAGGAGAAGTCTGTATTTGGTCCTGTTACTTGGAAGTTTCAGGCTGCTCTGTCATTGTGAATTTCTTTGTGACTTGTGTATCAGTCTCCTTTTCCTTCCCTTTGGATGCTACTGTGGCTAGTGCACTGATTTCCTGCAAATTTTGCTGAGAGGTTCCAGCAGAGGAAGGACTAATTCCTGGTATTTGCACCTGCCCAAAAGAATCCAGGTCAAGTATTTTCTCAAGATATTTCATAACACTTTCAACACTGACCTGTTCACTATCTTGTTCTATTAAGGTCCCTTCCATCCATTCATCCATATTGTCAAATTGTTCAATCTCTGGAATTCTATGGTGAAGGTATGGTAACAATTTGTTTTTCATTCTCCTATCACAAATAAAGCTGTTTGGGTCATAAGGTACCTAGTAGAAACTTTTTTGCAATTTGAGATAATCTTCTAGGATTCTTTCAGCTTCTTTTCCTGCATCCCTAGAATTACAGAAAAAAAGGACCTAATTGACTCTTAATTCTGAGCTGAGATTTTTTCTTTGCATTGCAAAAATGGACTATGTCTGAATTTATCATTTGTCTGAAATACTCTAAGGCAAAGAGCCTCATTGGAACATACTTTGGTAGCTTGAAAGGACATAGCTCACACCCATATATTCTAATTTCTGTATGATTCCGGTATAGGTACCAATCACCTATCCTGTATTGCTTGGAAAGTTGGAGAATTTTCTTCATGTCATTATTGACCCTAGAAGGGGAGACTCCTGTTAATAAGGTGGTTGCAGGGTGCACAAATAGGTCAATGAACTCATTGTAATAATAAGGAGAATCAAAGGAATTATAGAAGATTGCAGACCAAAAAATTACAAACCTTGGATTTCCTTTGGCATCAAGTTTCATGACATGAAAAGGGAAACTTTCTAATTGATAATAAAGCATGATATGGTATATAACAGTGGAATATTTGAAAACTCTTTCATCTTCCAATCTCATGAACTGGTCATGAATTTTATCATCAATGTAGGAAGCAAAATCATATTTGATAGCAGGAGGCTATCCAGGGTTAAAAATTGACAACAACACTAGGGTTAACTTATCAACATATTCACTAGTGTTGAAACCCATTACAGAAGATATCATATTCAAAATGATTCTACCCATATCTGTGAAAAAAGTTACCCATAAGGAGGAGGGCTTTCGGGTTGATGTTCTGGCAACATGAAAGTTTGGCAGAGTGATTCAGCTCTTCTTGGGATAAATTGGACGATTTTTCAAGTAAATCTCCCATGGAAAGGGGAGTCAAGGCTTGACCAGGATGAAAATGTAACATTTTGTTGATATATTGAGCAGTTATTGGGAAAAGGACGGTTTGAATCGGGGACATGACTGCTCGTTGATTGGGATCATAATTGGCATGGCAGTAATGAATTATTTCGAGAAAAATATGAACTAAGGGTAAAAGATACATCGGAAGATTGGATTCCCATAGTCCAAAAATGTCAGAGCCATTCAAGTAAGTATCTCTGTATTGGAAAAAAATTATGAGAGTATTTTCACTAAGGATGAGGTCTTTAATCTGGAAATCCCTATCTACTAGAGGCAGATAGTCCAAATCTCTATGAGGGGCATTTAGAGGTGCAGCATTCAAAGCCACCAGAATTTCCATTTCTGGTTCTTGTGGATTCAGAAAGGAATTCGGGTTTTGATGGAAAAAAAGGAAAAATTACAGGTCTGAGAATACAATTACAGGTCTAGGAATTTTTAGGAGTAGAATAAAGACCAAATTAAACTTTGTTTTAGTCTTTTCTTGTGGAATTAAAACAAAAACCCAGATTTGCAAAGTTCAACGGGAATTTGGGTAAATACCTGTTTTCCGGGAAATGAACAGTGACGAAAACAGGTGCAGGCAACGGCGGATGAATTCTGGATTGTTCGACTGCAATTTTCTCAGTAAGGTGGCGGTTGACAGTCTTCGACAGTTGGTTTTGAAGTTTTTTGCATGGGACACTGGTGGTTGTACAAAATAATGAAAATGACGCACATTGGTGTTTTTTAATTGCAAATTCAAAGGTTGACGGGATTTTATTTTTTTAAGCGAATGACGCAAGCAGGTACGGTTGTTTTTTCATAGGCGGTAAGCAGTAAGCGGTATACATCGCACCGCTTTTTCGGATGGGCGGTTTTCAGTGAAGGTCCAGCGATTCCATAGATCTCACGACATGTGGCGCGGCATTGTTTGGAAAACCGCTTGGCCATCGCTCGTTATCTTTTAGACGTGGGGGCGCAGCGATATGGATGACAGCCGTAGATCGTGGATTGGTTGATCGAATGGTTGTCGGGGAGGTGAGATAACGAGGAATTAACAGGGCGGGCCCAATGTAATCAAACATAATTTAATCACATCGGGGGCAATTTGATTGGCGAATTAAGCTATTAATTAACCATGAGGGTTAATTAATCCTTTATGAATGCGGCGGGAAAACGTGCTTTGGAGATTTAATTAATTAATCACAATTAACACCATATTAAGGTTATATTTCAACCAAAGGGGCGGGATAATAATAATTGGGAATTTTATTAAAATAATACGAGAATGGGATTTAAATAATAAAGTTAGAAATTAATATGAAAATAAATTTAAGCGCTAAGCGTAAAAACATTAGAAGTATGTATTTAACTTATGCTTGAATGAGAAGGGTTTTTATGAAATATTGCACAATTTTCCTAAGTAAAATAGGATTTTACTTAAGAAAATATTTTTTTTGGAGGTGAATGAATGACATTATGAATGGTTTTAAGTACTTAGGCTTTTTCAATTATTAGGCCGAGTGTCCGGTCCCTCCAAAAGTCAAGGAAATTCCTTGAGCCCCTCTAATTTTCAAATGCCTTAGTACTTAGGGGAAATTAGTGAAATTTTTAGGGAAAAATGAGAAGGGAAGTTAATAATTTGACTTTGTTTTTCTTGAAATTCTTCCAGTGTAGTGTCTGCCTTGCACTTTGTGATGAAAGTAAATATTAACACATTTAGAGTCATTATCCATCACATATAATTCTGCAACAACATCTACCTACCCAACCTACTTTAACATACCATTTTTTCTTCTTTATTAGGGTGCACTTAGACTGGGAAACCCTTATCACACTTTTTTTTCTTTTACATGTAGAAATCTATCTAAGTCTAGCCTTATTACATCTAAGGGCTCAGATTAAACTGTTGAGCTCTTTTTATTTTCTCTACCTATCTACTTATTTGCCAAGATTAAACAGTTTGGTCAGATTTTATTCTCTATCTCTAAAACATAAAATTGAAAGACGAACTAGCGAAGCTTAAACTGTTTGACTATTCATAAATTGTGGCATAAGATACAAGTTGCACACAATTTGTTTATTTCCATAAGAGCAAAAAGTAGTGGCATTTAGACTTGCGCACTTTCCTTGGCCTTAATTTTGGTGGGGTTCATTTTCTTTCACTTTTTTGGCCATTTTTATTTTTTTCACCCTTTGATTTTTCTTTTAGGGTATACCCTCTTTACATTTTTTAAATTTTTTGATTTTTTGACAATATGGAAAACCTTTGCAACAAGAAAAGGTATGAACATATTACATAGCCCATGTCAATCATGATATATGACACCTATTGGTATAGGAGTCCAACAATGAACACAGTGAAAACAGAAATAAAACAACAAGTTACAATGAGAAAAAACATCACCGTCAACATAGACCAGGATCCAATAAATCAGCTTGTATTGATGCTCCAAACCAGTTACAGCTTTAAGTCCAATGCTTTAGTTTAGCAATCATCTACTCCTCTCAGCCTAACTTATCTATCACAAGCAGAGATCCAAGGGCCAATGAACACTATTTACAGGTAGAAGTCTCAAGTTCAATTACATTTCAAATTTTAGTAACCAAATCAACCAACCCCTCTCTCATCTTCTGCAGTAGTATTTATAGAAGAATGAGGAGGTGAGATCTGATAAAAGATATCTGAAGATAATTAATACAGACTTAATGGCTTCTCGGCCTTTGGGGGGTTCAATGAAGAAGCTTACATAGGTGTCCTCTGTATTAAATGATTTACATAAAGATTTAAGCTCGGTGGGAGCTCTTTTTGACCTTTGAGGCTCTGTGTGATGTCAAAGTAACTCTGCTGATATTTTATCATTGAGTTTATTTGTAGAATTAACTTATGTGGCTGCGCTGAGGCAAATACCTAATCTTGATCAATAACTTCAGACTTTGTTTGAATGCTTTGAGACACAGGTGGCACTGTGGTAGCTGGGAGGAATCAATTTGCCTCAGATGTGGCGGTGGAGGCTTTCTGTCTGATGAACCTTTATGATTTACCTTTAAACTGTGTTTTAATAGGAGAATTAGGCTTTTGATAATCCATCTTACCCGTAATCCCCACATATCTGTCTTCAATCTCATGTTCTGGTGCATTCTGTCTTCGACACTGATACTCTTTGATGGATCGGAGGTGCGGGAATCGTCATTCCCAGCCTTCGAAATTTCTTCAAACATAGCGGAAAAAACTAGTGGAACCCTGCAAAATACAAAAAATGTTATAAAATCCTGCATATATAGGTTTACTGCTTCAGAGGACATGTGGGGAGAGTGTGGCCGTTGGATGGCATCATCCAACGGTTGAGATTGATTAGAGGAGGTCAGAGGGGTCAAAAATCAAGTTTGGGGATCTGGACAAACGTGGGCCGTCGGATGAGATCGGACCACGTGATCAACGACGGAGAACAGATGCCAATAAACCTTATAAAACGCGCCCAGACATCAAACCTTTAATAAAATCTAGATGAATAAAACCCCCGGGTCCGGATTTTCCAACTGTGCGGGGAAACAATGAAGATCCGCCCCAATTAAAATTCGCCGCGTGGATGCTAATGTGGCGCTGGGGGCCACCGGTTCTTGTGGGACCGTTGACTGTTGCTGTGGATGAGGGGACCGGGGCGATGGAGTGTGGGCCGTCGATTTGCAAATCAGATCGATGGCGGAGATTATTTAATGACCATGACGTACCTGTGGTTATTGCACGGGCTTCTTCAGAGCGCGAACATCGTCCGATGAGCAGCCTCAGATCGGACGGTGCGCATCAATATCGCGCTCACCCCACATCCGACCTTTAATTCCCAGGGAAAATGGTATCACCATACCGCCCAAGGCCACATGTCGGCCGGTGAATGGAATCGCTGCAAAAAAGAAAAAACCGCCTCCCTCTCAAAAGCAGTGTGATGAAATCCGCTTGGTTTTGCAATAGTGAGTGGCTGTCGGGGACCATCGGGGTGATAGATTGCGCGCCGTCGATCTGAAGATTATATCGGCGGTGGAGAGTGACTAGAACTTTGCACTGACGGAAAACTTTAGGATATAATAAAAACCGACAAATTTATATAAACGAAGTTTTATACTTCGGGGGCGAAATATTTAATGTTCACGTATTGGCTTGGCGCCCGATTGCCGGGCTTTTGGGTGCATGGAAGATAATATGACCGGGGGAAATAGAATGGAGGGCTAATCGGCATCGGAGAACTCTTGTGAGGAAAAAAGACTTGTGCATTGTTTTCCTCCGACACGATAAGCGCCTAAAGGGCTTAGCACCTGGTTCCAGCACCAGGGCATATGGAGGGGAAGGGTTTTGGACTTAGCCCAAGGGGGCTTATGTCCATAATAAGAAAATGGGTTTTTATATATTTTCAATGGTTTTCAAAGGAGTTTGAGGATTTCGATAAGGAAAAGAAGGATCCTTAAACCTTATCAAAAGGGTTTTGATGAAGGGAAAGGAGACTATGAAGTTAGTTTAGAAAGAGGAAAGGAAAGGGAAAAGGAGTTTGCAGCATTATTTTGTTCTTGGAAATCAGCATGGTTTCTGAGTGTAAAATGGGCACAGCCGTGAAGATTTGGACAGAGGCATGAGGCCTTCAAGAGTCTTCAATAGCCAACACTTTTTGCAATAAAAATTTGTTCCTTGAAGGCTCCAAAATGATTTAGCCACCTTTTGGTATAACAAATTTCATAGGTGGCTAACAGGTTCATACAAACTTGGAGGTGACAATGATATATACACAACAAATGCATTCTACTCATGTCATCCTCTTTTGAGTCCTACGAAAGGGTGTTACTTCTAGGGTTTCTAAGTGAAGTCTGTCACACTTCTGATTTAGGCCTAGAGCTACCTGTGACTCAAAATCATTACTCTATTAACCATAAAAGGATTATTTTGAAGCAAGGAAAGTACATCCGGCTACTCTGCAAGTAAATAAATCTACAAATTAAGATATGGCAATAAATGGAAGCGAAATACACATCTCCATGAAGTAAATTGTTGAATTGAAATTGCAGAAAGAAGAATAATCTAATCATACATTTCTAGGAAAAATGGCTAAACACACTCTGTCTACTTAATTCCTTAACTATCATGCTTTTACTCATGCATCTAATCATGACCTCATTATGCTTGTAAATGCATTTTTTTGCAGCAAGGAGGAGAAAGAGTTAACGTGGCTTAGGAAGGTATTGTACTCATGGATGTAGGTTTGAAGGTGTCTTGATGGTTTTGGCAGGTCTGGATGAGGTGGATGATGGTCTTTTGGCTTAAGCAGAGGCCCACTAATGCTATCATAGGTGTTTCTACACATTTCTTGTAGTGCTATAGGAAAGTCCTAAATTGTTGTAGGAAATTGTCTGAGGGAAATCTAAGGCGAAAAATGATGGAGAAAAGCATAGGGGAGGTGGAATGAAGGTGTATTTCGATGAATGGAAGGTGGAAAACCCCTTGTTCAAGATGAGAACCTCTTGAGAAGCTCATCATGAACTTCTAGGGTTTATCACAATGTGAAGGTGAAGATATTAAAAATAGGGTTGAAAGCGATTTGCTGGAAAGAAGGTTGATGATGGGTTAGAAATGAAGCTAAGGGTGCTAGTGAAGTCCTCCTTTATTGTGCTACTTGAACCTACAAGAAAACTACCTGTTCATGCAAAAAAAATTGGCAAATCTATGATGAAGGAAATGGAAAAGATGAGTTTAATTTGGAAAGAAAACCTACTTAAGCATTCAAACATAAATCTAACTCAGTATTCTAAACATGGTCATGACACTACAACATCCTAAATATTCTCTCCAAGAAATCATAAACTTAGGAGAGAATCTGGTCTGTGGTGAAGATATGCCCTCCTCAAGCTCCAATGGAAGAGATGAGAGAGGGAGGCTTGACACACAACTTTCTAAGTTTATAAGTTATTCTACCAACACTTATGCAAGCTTAACTACAACAAATAAAAATGGAAGAAAACTAAAAGTAGTGAATTGAAATGTAAGCGAAGTAGCTAAAACTCATAAAGAAAACTAGCTACAATGACATAAAATTCAGCATGAATACACAAGAGAGACTAAGGCCAATGGATTGGGCACTAACCCACAAGCCTAGCCCTTCGAAACTAAATTAGTGAAGGACAATTTGAATATTCATCTTATTGTAGAAAATAGTCTCATTGCATAATCATAAAAAGTCTCAAAAACCTATTACAAGAGTTAAGAGTCTATTAGCTTCCTTCAAAGTTAGAATCCTAATGAGATCTTGCTCAGCCCTATTTAACCTAGAGGGTAGCTACCAATAGCTCCCCAAAAATTAGGTGATCTGTCCTCTTTGACTGCAAGAGAAGTGTAGTTTTGGTGCACTTGATCTCCCTCTTGGTTGGCTGCCTTTGATTTCGATTTGTTGGAGGGAATCTCGAGGATGCCTTGGCTGCCTTTGGGACTTAAGGAGGTGGAAAATCCCCCTAGAATATCTACTTGTTGTTTACTCAGAGCTTTAATTGCAAAATACTCATAAAAAGTGCAATATCTTCGTGATTATCCTGCATTTAACCTATATTAGGAATTCAAAGTATGACAATCTGTAATCACCATCTACACTAGAAACATAAGACCATAATATAATTTAAATGTTAGAAAGAGAGACATAATAAGGCTAAAAACATGACAAATAACCCCTCCAATTATACCTAATGATGGATCTCATCAATAAAATTGGACAAGGTAACCTTCATAGAAAACCATAGGACATACAATCTTATCATATTGGGATTTCACTCTCTTTTTATGAGCTTCATTCATTGTGGCTGCATCATGACACTGCTCATCGAGATGTTCCAAATGAACAGGTGTTCTTCAAGACTAGAAGTGTTTGGAAGAAGTTGGACTGCTAATTTGAGAGATGGAATCTCACATTCCACGGGGAAGATTCATTTGAACCCATAAACTATCTTAAAAGGAATAATTCTCGTGCTGGTCTTGACATGCATCCGGTATGCCCAAAGCACATTTTATAGCATGATGTTCCAGTTGGACATCACTTTATTGATCATCCTTTGCAGAATATTTTTGAGGGATTTGTTTACAACTTCTACTTGACCATTATCTTGAGGGTAGTATGGAGAGGAATGATCTTGATGAAATCCAAAATTCAAAGCCAAATCAGACATCATCTTATTCTATAAATGACCACCATGATCAGTGGCAGTATCTCTTTGAATACTGAAATGTGAAATGATTTGGTTTAAAAGGAAAAGAGTTGTTACCTCACTATCGTTACTGAAAGTAGGCATAGCTTCGACCCACTTAGTAAAGTATTTTACTACTACAATAATGTACTTGTGACCTTAGCTGAAGTCATATTACGAGTAGTAAAATCAATAGTCGACTTCATGAATGGAACAACGGTGATTATAGAGAAAAGTGGAGCTGGATGAGAGTACATTTTATGGGTATATACTTAACAAGGATGGCACTTCTTGACCACTTCAATGCAATATTTGAAAATTGAGTGTCAAAAGTAGCCCACACACAATATTTTTTGGGTTGTAGCAAGCCCAGATAGATGACCTCCACAAGCTCCATTGTGGAAATCATTTAAAACATATTCAAATTCTTCTAAAGTTAAAGAAAACCGAAGGATTGAGTCAATCCCGCAATGATAAAAGTTAGCACCGATAATAAGATAATTTTTAGATAGGTTACACAATTTTCTATGTTCATCCTTAGAAAAATTCTGAGGGAACTTCGAAGTCTGTAGATATAATATGATGTCACCATACCAAGGATCACGAGAATAGATGAGGAATATATGTTCATCGTGAAATGAATCTTCATAACTAACATATTCTTCATAAGGAAACTCTGGAATCAATTCCGAAAATACTAATTATTTTTTAGACTCGCCTGACATAAATTCGAGATTAAATTCTTGTAAAATGATAATCCATTTATTATATTTCCCCCCAATCACTTTCCTATTGAGAAAAATTCAAATGGGTTGACGTCGACCAATACAAAAAAAATTCTAAGCAGAATACAATGATGGAGTCGTTGGAAAACATTAACGACTTCCATAGCCAATTTCTATGTATGAGAATATCTAAGTTCATGACCAACTAAGCCTCAACTTAGATAATAAATCACATTCTCTCTAAGAACATGGTATTCCTGAACCAAAACCATACCAAAGGTTCGTTCTGTTGCTGCACGATACAAGAGGAAATCCATACTATAATCGGGTGGACTCAAAAGTGTAACAGAGGTCAATGCCTTTTTCAAGGCATCAAAGGAGCGCTAAGTGAAATTGTCACAAAAAAATCGAACAAATTTATTTAGTAAGAACGTTAATCCTTTCGTAATCTCGGAATAATTTACGATCAATCTCCTTAGAAAAATTTATTTATCTTGTATACTTTGAAGTTCACGGATATTCGACAGGGGAGGAAACTAGATTATTGCCTCAACCTTGAAGGGTTCAATGAAAATCCCTTCACTTGACACGATTAATCCCAATAATAGACCAGATGTAGCTTTGAAAATAAATTTATTAGGGTTCAACCGGATCTTATAGTGATGACATTTTTCAAAAACTAAACGAAGGTGGTTTGGGTGATCCATTATTTTTCGAGAACGAGTAGATAAATCATCCAAATATGCTTTAATTATGTGCTTGATGTTGTGGAAATCATAGGACATGCCCACTAAAAAGTAGCTCTAGAATTTTTTACGCTAAAAGGCATTTTCTTGTACGCAAATGTACCCCAGGGACAAATAGAGGTTGCCTTGTGTTGATCCCCAGGATAGTTATTTGTTTATATCCAGAGAATACATCCATCAAGGAAAATGTTTCATTTCCAGCACACTCATAAATGATATGATTAATAAATGGAGTGGAGAAATTATCTTTAGAAAAAGCCTTATTCAATTCCCTAAATTCGATGCATAACTGGATCGTTCCTTTCTTCCTATCAATAGGGACTATATTCGAGATCCATTCAGTCAAAGGAACATGGTATATAAAACTTATCTTAAGCAAATTTTCTTCTTCAACTTTAATAGCTGCAACTTTGCTGGGATTAACTGGTCAAATATTTTTCCATATAGGCTTAGTGTTTTTGTATGTCTTGATCTCATGTTGAACTATTGAAGGATAATACCAAGAAAATACATCTTGAAACTCCTTAAAGAGATAAGTATAGATTTTGATTTCTTTAGGAGAACATTTAGCTCCAATGAAGACATTCTCAACGTTATTGGGGTTTCTAGAAATGTTCACTAGAATGGTTTCTAAGATATTAGAATTATTACCTTTCGAAAAAATGTGTGATGGAGCTGAAGGGTTTAGGATTTTATGAACACTTTGTAATATCCCAAAATGGAATAATGCACTGATACAAAAACAAAATATTTGATACATAGAAAATGTACATGTAAAATTATGATCAACACAGATATACACAGAATAGATGAGCCATTTTATTCATTGGAGATGGATTTCAGTTACAACAATGTACAAATAAAGCTACTCTAGCCAAAGAGATGGCCTAGAATGACCCTGCAAATATGCTACAACAAGCACTGCATAACTGGAGAGTTGTAGGAAGCAATACTACGTTGTCCCTTCAACAGATAATGAACATGTGACTGTTGGCTGAAATGGATATGCAAATCTATGGATCTCAGGAGCTCTAATGATGCCAAGATTCAAGATCTGGCCAATGTGATGGAAACCCAAGATAACCCAGAAAGGAAATTCTAGATCTATGAGATTGGAAATTTACCCTCTTGGGGTTTGATCCTTGGTCTACTGGGTTATGCAGATATGAAGCTAGATATGATCCAAATATGGTTGAAATATGTTATGCAAACAGATCTAAGTTTTGAAGGTTGATCCCTCCTTCAGATCTCCAAACTAGAAGCTTGAGATCTTGTCTCTTCTTCCTCCTCCTCAAAATGCAGCAACTGAATATGCAGCTGCTGAAGAAAATGTGTTGTACAAGAGGGATAGATTCAATGCTTGCTGAAATATGCTGCAATAAGCTCCAAGTTGATGGAAATAGTGATGGAAAAGTGAGGGGATGATCCCTCATAGGATTCCTAGATGAAATGCTAGAAACTTCCTTCCTCCTCTAGATCTACAATGATGCAATACACAATCCTTGATGGGACGATTGTTGATAGGACGTCAATAAAATTTGGCCTAATGCCAGATCTGAAATGACGCTCTAGGAATGTTGACCTTGAATTCCAAGGTAATAGGAATAATCCTTCACCGGTTCTCTAGATGAAACACTGAAGACAACCTCCTCCTCCCAATATGATCTTCAGAAATTGCATAAATACTGAAGGTATGTGTTTTGAAGAGACTGGAAATAGTGTGGCACCAATGCCTGATGATGAATGGAAGCTCATAAAAACCTTCCCAGAGTAGGCACACAACTCCACCGTGGGTAAGGGTCAGATTCCTGCTTGGGAACGGCCTGTGCTAAACAGCACTGCAAACTTAGCTAAACAACATAAGAGTGCATGGAATGTCAAAAGACAACTCTAGATCTAAACAGATCACAAAATCATAAAGTAAAGCTTGCCTCCAATGTTGCCTTCATCTTCATTATATTTAAAGTGAGCCATCCCAAGCCTTGGCCCACCTCTAAACTACGTTGTGCATGTGGACATAAGCATCCATGTTTGACTGTGTTGTCTCTCCAAGTCCTCCATCATGTCTACATGCAATGTGCACCCTCTCAATCATGTGTGCTTTAAATGCACTACTCTCTCCATCACTTCATCATGAATGCTCTATGATCTTACATTATATTCCCTCCATGATCTCAGTTGACTGCTTCAACCTCTATGATCTATCTCGTTAATGAGACATGATATCTACTCCTATCACATTAGTAGTTTCTCCACTTATCCATTATGTAGATATATGTTTAATTAATCCACATTCACGCATAAAAAGTGGATCTTATTCATCTTTGAGGATTATGGGTCCCTCCACCCTTTTATTTACTTAATTAATTAATACAAGTTAGAACTCTAATATTCCAATTATTTTGTGAAAAATTAGGAATATTACAGTCCTCCCTAGAAAAATGTTGCTTGTCCTCAAGCAACCACAAAAGTAGATGCAAATCCATCTATTCCCCTCTAGATTGAATCAACATAAGGAATGCCTCCTCCATTTGTTGCAATGTGTTATGCATGTTTGGTTCCAAAGTTGTCTCTTAAAAATGCATAGATTGACCTCCAACTGTGTAGTTATATGTCCTTCATTCTCCAAGAAGTACCAAGTGACAACCATAAGCTGCCCCACATCATCATAGATACATGAGATACATAATATAAAGTGGTTCTTCCCACAAAGGAGAAGCTCCATCTAACAAAACATCTCTTCAACCCATGTTTTATGAAGTAGATTGAGCATTGACATGCCCTCATCCTTAGCCATGTTGGCCTTGTTTGGATCCAAGCATCATTCCAACATTATGCAAAAGAATAAATAGAGACATATGCGTAGACAAAGATGTCAAACCATATTCTCCCAATAGTAACCACCAAAGTAAGGCCTCTTGCTACCATCCTCCATCTCCACCATGCAGTATGGACAAGCCAAACTCCCCCAAAAGAAACCAAAGAAACAAGAGATCTTGTTGCGTTTTCACCTCCTCATGTACATCATGGAGTAAAAACATACTGATAGACATGTGGAGTGTCACATCTGTTAGCCACCTATAAAATTTGTTATATCAAAAGGTGGCTAAATCATTTTTTGAGTCTTCAAAAAACAAGTTTTATTGCTAAAAATGTTATCTCTTGAAGACTCATGAAGACATCAGACCCTCTGTTTAAATCTTCGCTATTGTTTCCATGTTAAAATTTGAAATCCTGTTGATTTCATGGAGAAAAGACTGCTGCAAAACACCATTTTTCCCTTCCTTTCACTTCAAACTAACCTTTATTTTTACCCCTTTTATTCCCCATGGAATTCCTCTATTTTCCTTTTTTCTCCATTTCCCCTTCATAAGATCCTCTTTACAAAGTTTAAAACTCACTTTTAAACTTTGTTGAAACCCCCAAATCCATCAAAAACTGTGAAAAATTTCATAAAAAATAAAGTTTTTTTACTGCAGGCTTAAGCCCCTTTGGGCTAAGTCCTAAACACCTCCCCACCATATGCCTTGCTGCTGGAACCAAGTGCTTAGCCCATTTGGCGTTCATCACATCGGAGAAATCAGAGCGTGCAAGTCTCTTTGCCATGTTAAAAGCCTCCGATGCGATTAGCCCTTTGTTTATAAACCCCCGATCCTATTGCTATTTCATATAACACAGAGCCCGCATCCGGTGCTTAAACCTTGTGAATAAACCCATCTCTGATTTAGATTTCCTTTGTAAAACATAAAAACCCACTTTTCCTAAGTTTTGGTCTAAACCCGCCAGAACAATGTTTTTTAATGAATATAGGTAGATTGAAAAACCCCGCACCAATGTTCCGATGGGATTGAACCCCATTTGTATAAACTCCCACCCTCCGTTTCTCTTCATATAAGCTTGCGCCTGGGACCAAGATTTAAAGTCCCAAAGCGCTAATCGCATCGGAGACATTTCCAAATGTGTAGATTGAAAGACCAATGCTGCCCCTCTGATTCGATTGGCCCTTATACATTTTAAACCCTGGGCCTTTGTTTTCCATGTATCCATAGGCCCCGCAATCGGGTGCCAACCCACATACTTATAATCTGCCCCGAGCCATAAAAAACCTTTGCATTTCATAAACTTTGGGTTTTTATAAAGTATTAAGGGGTTTCTGTCGGTGCATGTTTTGAAACCATATCCGTCGTTGATCTTACGTCGATCAAATGGCCCACGCAATATCACATCGCAAGTTTTTATCGAGCACATTTTATTCCCCTTCCCGATCAACTACCCCCGATGGATCCTCTGCCGTTGGATCTATCCACCATGTCTCTGATCCAACGACCCTTATTTGCTCCGATCATAAGCTCGTCCCTCCGCTCGAAACCCCTCTGATTCGTCCTCCACCATCGATCTGATCTGCAGATCGACGATCCTCATCAAATTGCATCAGTTCCATTCAAAGTTCTTCCCCCACTGATCGCATGCCTCCAATTTCATCTGGGTCGTCCACGTGTCCAGATTGAACAGTCCAGATTGCATTTCCCGACTTTGGTTTAAAAATCATATACCCGGTTCATAATGTTTTAGGCCAAATCCCGACCATTGATCTCTGCAGATCAATGGTCCTTCTTCACCCTTTTTCCGCCTATATATTATTTCGTTTAACCCTAGATTCAATCTTAACCGTTAAATCCTTTATATCTAACGGCCTATATTAATCCCGACAAGCATCACTCCTGTGGGTCCTGCCTTCCTCTTTTTTTCTCTCTCTTTTTTTTTAATCTTAGCCATCCAACCCTTGATTCGATGGCCCATTTTAAAACCACCCCGCCTATTTTCGCCCATGTATATGGTCTATATCGTGCTCACTCTTCACCATTAGATCTGAGACCTCAGATCCGATGGTCGATGTGTGTTTTCGCGTAATTTCAAGCACGAAGGTTAATCTCCCAATGCGATATAAGTTGTATTTAAAATCCACATGTCAGCCTTTGACACATATCGCGTCCAAAAAGCTAATACTGCTTTCTTGCCCTTCTGCCACATGAAACCCGTGGTTTTCCTTCCCGAAACCACATATCCCCTTTTGCACTATATTATATCACGTTCCTCCCCGACCGTTGATCTCTGCAGATCAACAATCCTAGATCACTTTCGCTTTACACTATCGCCCTCCACCCTCACCAAGGGTTTTCAATGTGCAATCTCTGCCATTGATCTCGTGGGCCGATCTCATCCGACAGCCCACGATCATCCCGAAACCCCAATTTCAATTCTTATGCATTTTTACCTCCGCCGAAGGAAATTTCATCTATTTCCTTTGTTTCTCTCCCAAATTTCCAATAAAGTTACCATTTGCATTATATTCCTCCCACTTAATCCTAATCGTCGATCTCTGCAGATAGACGGATCTGACTTAATTCTTCCCCCGCTTTCCTCTTTGACCACCACGCACAAATCTCCACCGTTGGATGCTGACATCCAATGGCCATGCTCCTAACCACGACCTCCAAAGTAGTTTTACCCAATAAACACAGGATTTCTTAATTTTTTTTTGTATTTTGCAGGTTTTAATTGTTTTTCCATTATATTAAAGGAAAACCAAAGGTCAGGGATGACGATCCCCCACGCCTTTGTGCATACAGAAAGATCATTCCATAGGGTTCAAACTTGACGTTTCGTCAATGCTTCATGAACATTGATGCCATATGGACCTTTTATAAACCTGTACATCAATAAGACACAAAAAATTAAATCAAACAAAGGAGTATAAGTGTTGAAGACCTTCACCACAACAAAAATTAAGGATTGAAGACTATTTTCACAGTTTTGGAGGATTACGGCTAAGATAAAAAAATCAAAAGCCTAATCCTCCGAATTAAAACATAATTAAAAACAAATCAAAATATTTATCAGTCAGAAAGAGCCTCCACTTCCACATAAGAGGCTAATTGATTCCTCTCAGCTACTCACTGCCACCTGTAGCCTCAAATCATCCAACAGAGGCCGAGTTATGATCAAGAAGGAATATATTTGCCTCAACTCAGCTGAATAATTAATTCTGCTAGAAGAACTTAATGCAAAAATATCAACAGAGTTATTACAACATGAAACAAAGCCTTAAAGTCAAAAAAAGCTCTCACCGAGCTTAATTCTTAATGTAAAACAATTAATACAGATAGAACATCTGTAAACTTCTCCATCGAGCCCATCAAAGGCCGAGAAGTATTAAAGTCTGTATTAATTTACCCAGGATATCTTTTATCAGAGCCCACCTCCTCATTTCTTCTATAAAAACTCCTGTAGAAGATGACAAAATGTTGGTTGTTGAACTTTGAAAAATACTTGTGCTCCAATTTTCTACTTGTAAATAGTGTTCAAAGGCTCTTGAAGCTCTGTTTGTGATAGAATAGTTAGGCTGGGAAGTGAAGATGATTGCTGAACTAAAAAACTGGACTTGAAGATTGTAACTGGTTTGAAGCATCAATACAAGTTGATTTATGGGATCCTGGTCTATGTCAACGGTGATGTTATTTCTTATTGTAAATTGTTATTTTATTTCTATTTTCACTTTGTCCATTTTCTCTGATAAAGAACAACATGCATAGAGTTAGGATTTACTGTATATCAGTACCCTTCTCTGACTGATAAGCTTTATCTACATGTTTTCTTCCAATTTGTGTTGTTTAGGAATGATTTAATTTAGTTTCAAGCAGTTAGGAATGTTTGCGTTCCCTCATCCTACTGTCTAAACTAATTGTTATTCTTGAATGTTATTTTCAGTTTATGTTAAGTAGATATCAACCAAGGAAGTTATGGTGAGCCTTGTCCTTTAGTTTTATCCCCAAAAACTATCTGAAATTTTCTCTAAGAATGTGTTGAAAGCAGGCTAGGTTCAAAGTCCTTACCTGATCTTAGACTATTTTTCGTTATCATATATGTTTTCCCTTGTGTTTAATATGTTTTCTATTGAAAGTGCATCAAAAGCTGGCTAGTTTCAAAGTACTTACCAGATCTTAGATTACTTTTATGTCTTTCTTAAGTGTATGAGAAAAGCAGGATAGTTTCAAAGTACTTACCTGATCTTAGGCTGCTCTTTGTTCTTCATTTTTTTAATTCCCCTTCTTGTTGTATCATTTCATTCCATAAAATCAACTTCAAAGAGATCCTTAGACATAGATGACTTGCCCCATGGACCACTCTTGAACATTTTTGTTTCAGTTAAACCCTATTATGACTCCATAGCCCAATGGACTAAAAACCAGCGTTATATCTATCTTTTTAGCCAAAACTCGTTCTGATTATTTTCAACTTCATACCTTTGAAACTCTTTCCATTTAGAACTTTCCACTCAAATAATAATCATGCTGAACCATCCAAAACAAACAAAAACCCTCAGACTTCATAACTAGCCTAATACCCAAAAGCTTTTAAAAGATAAATCCATCTTTGCACTTATTGGAGAGATCCTTCCCCGGATTCAGGAGGGATAGATCCTAGAATCCCAAAGTGGTTGAAATAGTGTTCTCCCTGTAGTTGGACTTTGCCAATCTTGCTAATTACAGGGAGCTAAAATCTTCTGGCGACTCCGATGGGGATCTTGAGTTATTTTCTTGTTGGATACTTTAAATATCTCAGAAACCCCTTTACTCACTAAACATTTGGCATATTGGTTAGCTGAGCCACCAACAAATAACATCTTCTAGCAACTCCACTGGAGAATTCTGAGTTGAATGACAATTTAAGTACACCATAGGCCTCAGAAAACCCTTGATTCAAGAAACATGGTGCAGTGAGTAAAAGCAGCCATCTTCAAGCACTACTAAGTAACTGTAATCATGATGAAACTTGTTTGAATCAGTGACAAACTAGGCAAACCCTAGGATTCTCATAAAATTTTATCTAACCTTGAAGGATCAACTAGCTTAGAAATAAGAGTAGACTGTCTTTGTCTCATAACTGTAGCTAAGTTTTGAAATAGATTTAGGACACTCTTAAGAACCGATAGGACTGAAAAATAACTCAGAAAACCCAAAAATATTTTAGATTGGTATTCAATAAACATGGTGGTGGACCATAAAACCTTTTAACTCCAAAAGAGCTAAAAATTTCCACTTGGTGACTCCACAATCCTATACAGACCTTAAGACTCCACTGGGAAGAATCGTTATCATCATATCGTCATTTAAACTCAGTTAGAGGACTGAAGGATTAAAATTTGTGTGAAATGGATCAGTTAACCTCTTAAATACTTTCATATCTAGTTGAACTTTTCCTGTTTATTTGGGTCTAAAAAACACAGCATAGTGGCTCCTAGAAATATTCACACTAGAGCCCATCCTGACCCTAATCCACCTAAGATAGTTGATAACCCTAAAAGTATCCTTAGGAAGTTTCCTAAGATAAAATTTTCAACTGTTTTCAGATCACCCTTGAGAGCTAATTCAGTTCCTGAAAATCTTGCAACTCTACAACAATCACAAGTAGACTTAAGAAATCCATTTAGAACTAGGTCTCTTGATGATTTAGATCAGTTAGATTCTGAGTCTTCACTTTCATCCCCGGAAACAAGTGAACATCCTGGTAGTAGAGAAACAACACCACCTGATTTACATTTCCTTCACAATTTGGGTGTCTCTCATCCAAGATCAGCTCAACAATCTATTCCTGGTCCATTCACATCCGTTCAACTTACATCCACTATCCAAACCACTCCACTTCAACCCACTTTTCCTCTTATTAATCCACCTCTTGTAAATCCACCTCCACCACATATCATGGCAGCATGGTATGCTCCCTTAGTCCTTCATGTTCCCTTGGTCAACCTTCCATAGGACTATCAATCCAAAATACCATTGTATGATGCTAGTAATGCTACTACTGCATCACAACATGTGGATAAGATGAATCACTACTTTGATAGAAATGAAATTGATGATGATTCTGTCAAACTTAGGCTATTTGCTCAGAGTTTGGGGGGAGAAGTAAGAAAATGGTTTAAAGGCTTAACCCCCCATAGTATAAATGATCTCCAAGCCTTCCATCAGACATTCCTAAACAAATGGGATGTGAGAAAAAACCCTCTTCAAATACTTTCTAATTACAAAAATCTCCACAGACACACTGGGGAAAGTGTACAAGCTTAGTGCACTAGATTTAATAGTGTATATAATGCCCTTCCCCTAGATTTAAAACCTCCACAAGGCTCAGCGTTAAACAAATTTCCTGAAGGTTTTTACCCTGAAATGGCCTATCAGCCAAGAGAAAGAGATCCTCTAACCCTTGAAGATATGAAAAAAGGGGCTCTTGCTGTGGAAGTTAACTTGGTGGAGAAAAGAGCAAGAATGAAAAATGAGAAGAGAGTGTCCTTCAGAGAGGAATCTGCACCTTTTACTTCCATCTCAAAGATGGAAAGAATGATGGAGGAGATGATGAAGAAAATTAGCATCCTTGAGAGAGCACAAGCAAGTCAAAACCAAACTGCTCCTCAAAACAGAAACCAAAACCAAAATCAGAATTTCAGAAGGAACCAACCTCCAAATAGACCAAGGGAAGATGATCAAAAAATCACTCCTCCCTTTCATCAAAACTATGTGAGTGGGGTTGAGGAAACATGTGAGAAAATAGAGGATGTTGATATCAATATGTTGGGAGTAGATAATGATGACTTTGAAGTTCATTATGATAGAAAACAAGGTCTATACACACCCTATGATGACAAAAGAGATGATGATGAAAGCTATTATCAAGACATGGAAAATGTTATCATAGAGTCTCAAAGAGAATATGACCTTAGAATTAAAACCAATCAACAAAATCCAAATGACAAGACCTCTAACAAATATTCACAAAACAGCACTGTAAACAAACCCAAAATTGTAAAGCAAAGGGACAAAATAGTGGCTGGAAATTCTGATAAAGGTAAAGAGAAAGGCACTCAAAACATTGAAAAACAGAGTGCAAACCTTAGCAGTACTAACACTTTAGCTAGTACTCCTGTTAAAACCTTTTTTTCAAATGTAAATAGAGCAAGTCAGAAAATAGATTTTGCTAACAGAGTGGCAGTTAATAAGGCTGAGACAAGCACTTTAAAGAGTCAAATTCCTTTCAACCTGGAGAAGAAATTTCCAGAATTAAAATCTTTGTTCCCCTCACTGAGTTAGATGCCCAAAATGTATATAGGACGCAAATTTTGAAGGCTTTAAACATAGAGGATAATAATGACACAGTCAATCTTAATGATGACCAGCCAGAGCTTATTTTTGGTCCAAAGATTGAAGGTCTATATCAAGAGGGACCTGTTTCTCCCTTTTATGTAAGTTTAAACATTCATGATAAGATTTTGCATAACGCTATGCATGACTCAGGAGCTTCTCATAATTTTATGCCAAAAGCTGTAATGGAGAGCCTAGGTCTAGAAATCACCAGACCTTATAAAGACCTTTACTCCTTTGACTCAAGCAGAGTAAAATGTTTAGGATTAATCAAAGACCTCTGCGTTAACTTAGCCCAGATTCCAGCCAAATGTTTGGTTATGGATATTTTTGTGGCTGATGTCCCCCCAAAGTACAGAATGTTGTTATCTAGGTCTTGGGGGGCTAAGTTACAAGGAACTATGTAGATGGACATGACATATGTGACCATCCCTGTGTTCAATCAGACAAGAAAACTTTACAGGGAGTCCCATATGCAATACATGGTGACTAGTCAAGACGGACCTCAAAACTCTCCTATGTATTCTGTAAATACATGCCTCGATTATTTTATCCTGTTTAATGATGAAAAATTCAGTGAAAAAGTCACTTTAACAGAATTAATGGCCAATAGAGAGGAGGAGGTAAACACCACAGAACTGTTAAAACAGTTTGCTGAACCTTTAAACCACATCAAACCAAACATAGGTTTTGAGCTACAAATTGTGCGTTCATCGCTTTTTAACCTTGAGAGTCAAGAAAACAACCCTCAACACAGTGAAAGACCTGAGGGGTTAAAACAAATTCAACCAAGTGCTGATACAAAACAACAATCTGAAAGCACTGTGGTTGAAGATGACAATACCTGAGATGAACCTGAAACTAGTCCTCTATGGAGTATGTACTTTGACGGGTCGTGCACTAGAAGCAATGCTGGTGCAGGTGTCTGGATTCGTAACACTGGAAACAAACACACAGAGAGCATTTCCTATAGATTAAACTTCCAGTGTTCGAATAACATAGCGGAGTATGAATCCCTTCTTTTAGGCTTGCATCTCTTGAAGAAATTAGGAGCCAAGAGAATTAAATTTTATGGGGATTCAGAACTAATCATTAGGCAAGTCAACGGGGAATACAACGCTAGTCACCCCAGACTTAGGGCCTATCAAAACAATGTCGTGGATCTTTTGGAAACTTTTGAGTAGTCCCAATTAATTTTTGTCCCAAGAAAAAGAAATATTGCAGCCCACAGCTTAGCTTTTGCTCCTAGAACATGCTTAACGCCATACGAAACTAAAGAATGCACAACTCAAATTAAATTTAGACCAGTTGTTCTGGATAACGAAAATTATTGGAAAGCGTTTGACAGAGACAAACAAATAGAAGACTTTATGCAGTTTAGAAATGAATTCGAACTACCAAGTTCGGATTCAGACTATGAAACAGACTACCCTAGTGAAGAAAATTTTCTTGGTGAAGAAGAACCATCTCCTGAGCTTGCTGATCTAAATCTGTTGTCAGGAAGACTTGAAAGAAAAACAGAAATGATTGCAGAGTTAGAAACAGAGGACTTAGAAACTCTGCAGTCTGAAAATCAAAGTTTTCATAAAGGTTTGTCCCCTTTAGAAGAGTTTTTTGATTTCAACAATGTGGCCCAGAGGCCAAAACTAGAACCTATAGAGACTAAAGTTGAGGAGTGAAATATAGGCAGTAAACTAAAACCAATGATAATCAAACTCTCTAAAACTTTACCAACTAACATTAAACTCAAATACATAGAGTTGTTCAAAGAATTTTTTGATGTTTTTGTGTGGAGTTACAAAGATATTAAGTCCTATGACACTGAAATAATTTAGCACAAAATCCCTATCAATGAAAACCAAAAGCCATTCAAACAGAAGCTGCGCAAAATTAACCCTGTTCAGTTTCCTTTGGTTGAGAAGGAAATCAATAAAATGTATGAAGCTGGTATTATTGTCCCTATTAGATATTCTGAGTGGGTGTCTAATATGGTGTCAGTTAGGAAGAAGACATGAGATATTAGGCTTTGTATAGACTTTAGAGACTTAAAAAAAGCTTCACTCAAGGATAAATACCCTTTACCCATGATGGACCATATATTACGAAGGGTAGTTAGTTCGAAAAGAGTTTCTTTGCTTGATGGCTATTCAGGGTATAATCAGATTTTAGTCCACCCTGTTGATCAACTAAAAACAACGTTTAATACGCCTTGGGGCACTTTCATGTATGTGAAAATTACCTTTGGTTTAATGAATGCTGGTGCAACTTTTCACAGAGCCATGGACATAGCATTCTCGGAAGAACTAGGCTACTTCATTATATACCTTGATGATGTCACTGTTTTTTCAAAGACAGATGAAGAGCACTTAGAACATTTCAGAAAAGTTTTCGAGAGATGCAGAAATTTTGGGATATCTTTAAACCCTAAGAAAAAACTTTTTGGTCTCCAAGAAGGTAAACTTCTTGGGCACATTATTTCAGAAGAGGGTATTAAGATAGACCCAAAGAGGATTAAGGCCGTATTGCAAATCTCTCATCCTCGAAAAATCAAGGAACTGCAATCTTTCATCGGAAAGATTAAATTCTTGAGAAGGTTCATACCCAACTTGGCTGAGCTCCTTAGGAATATAACAAACATGTTGAAAAAGGAGCAAGGGGTAAAATGGACCTTGGAAGCAAAAAAGTCCTTTGAACTAGTCAAACAAGCATTAACCAAAACACCATTTTTAATAAGTCCTAATTTTTCAAAAGATTTTTATATTTTTTCATTTGCATCAGAACACACAATAGCTGGTGTCCTTTTATAGAAAAATCCACAAGGAAAAGAGCATCCTATTGCATTCTTTAGAAGGCATTGAGGGATGCCCCTTTGAAGTATAAAATTATGGAAAAGCAAGCTTTTGCTTTGGTTAAAGCTTTGAAAGACTTCAGAGTATACATCCTTCACTCACACATCATTGCCTTTGTCCCAAATTCAGTTGTGAAAGACATTCTAACACAGAACTCAGATGGTAAGATAGGTAAGTGGATAGCTGGTATTCTTGAATATGATTTAGAGATCAAGCCCACTAAACTCATCAAAGGCCAAGGTCTAGCTAGATTGATGGTTGAATCGAATTTTCTAAGTTCTTGATATTAATATGATTAATTCTTTAAATGAACGAGAGGAAATATCAACTCCCATTGTTGAAGATCATTTTATGAATTCCTCTTGGTATACTGACATTCTTTATGTTTTTCTTAGTTTGAACACACCTCCTGATTTGACAAAAATAAAGGCAAGGTTTTTAAAGTTAAAAGCGATAAACTATTGCATTATAGATAAATGTCTTTATTGGAAAAATGCAAGTGGGATATTTCTTAAATGTTTGCTTGAGTATGATGTAGAGAAGGTTAAGCATGAGTTCCATGAAGGGGAATGTGGAGGCCACTTATACTAGAAGACCACAGCCAACAAAATCTTAAGGGCTGGTTACTATTGGCATACTCTCTTTCTTGATGTACATAAGATGATAATTGCCTGTCATAAATGCCAACTTTTTGAAGGCAAAAGGAAGCTGATACCCTTACCTCTGCATCCAGTCATTGTTGAGACTCCTTTTCAACAGTGGGGACTTGACTTCATAGGAGAAATCCATCCACCATCCTCTGCCCAACATAGATGGATTCTCACTGCCACAGACTACTTCAACAAATGGATAGAAGCCATCCCTTGTAGGCAAGCTAATGATTATGTCATTATAAAATTCATGGAGACTAATATTCTCTCTAGATTTGGCTATCCTACCAAGATCATCACTGATAATGCAACATCATTTGGATCAAAGAAGATGGTTGAATTCTGTCACAAATATTAGATAACATCGGGTCATTCCACAGCCTATTACCCTCAAGGTAATGGAGTTGCAGAATCCTCAAACAAGAGTTTGGTGAACATAATCAAGAAGCTATTGGAGGACAACAAGAATTCTTGGCACATAAAGCTTGTTCATGCACTTTGGGCTGACAGGTTGAAATTGAAGAAATCTATTGGTATGTCACCCTACCAGCTTGTGTATGGTACAGATGCAATTTTTCCTACTAGCCTTGGTGTGCCAGTTATGAAGTTGATTCAAGAGTTGCAAACTAAAGATAATGATATAATCAGAAGGATAAATCAGACTATTCATCTTCATCAAACCAGAGAGGAGGTTTACAACAAAGCATTACAAAGATAAGACAGCATCAAAAATATTTTTGATAGAAGAACAAAGGCTAGCAATTTCAATGTTGGGGACAAAGTTTTAAAGTGGGACTAAAGGAGAGAAGACAAGGGCAAGCATGGGAAATTTTACAACTTATGGCTTGGCCGTTATCGCATTCATTCCGCTGTTGGTAACAATGCCTTTTTCTTGCAGGAGTTGAAAGGAGATGAACTATTTGGAGGTCCTGTCAATGGCAAGATGCTTAAACATTACTTCTCTTAATCCATGCTATGTTTTCAAGCCTTTTATCTTTTTTCCATTATAAATATTTCACCCATCATTGCATTCAAAGTTAGAAAAATTAAAAAATACAAAAACAATAGAAGAAAGAAAAGAGGGCAGATTGTAAAAACAATAAAGGTATAGCCCCATACCAACAAAAAGAGAAACAAATCTGAAAGTGTCCAAGCTTAAATGCCACTCCTGAAAACACACTTCTAGTTAGTCATACAGCTTAATCATGGCTAACTAGTTTTAAATTTATTGCTGATAGGTTGGTGAATTTGATTTTCCAAACAGTTTAATCTTGGCTTATCAGTTAGGAAGATTAGGATAGAAATTAAAGGTTCAATTATGCTCAAAATTTGAACCTTAGTTTTCATAAGGAGGATGACTCATATCTGTTCAAATTTATGAGTCAAAACAAAGCTAAAAATGGTTCTAATCAGCTCAAAATCTGAACCAGAGAACAAAGAAAAACAGCTCACATAGAAGTGAAAACAGAGCTGTAAAAAGATGAAGGAAGTGCTTTAAACTTTCAGATCTTAAGCCCTCCATTTTGATTTAATTTTTTGTAAGATTATATCTATGTGCAACTTTTTTTTCATGCCATAGATTAGCTACAAGTTAGACTATTCAAACCTGACTTGTATACTTTTAAATTTCTGTTTTAGACATTAGAGAATAAAAATCTGTTATACTATTTAATCCTAACAGATTGGTAGATTAGGTAGAGAAGCATATGGACTCAATTGTTTAATCTGAGTTCATGGAGAAATAAGAGGTAGAAATAGATCAGATTTTTTTTCTTTCAAAAGAATAAAATGTTGTAAGAGATTTTTCCAATCCAAGTGCACTCTAAAGAAGAAAAAATGTTAGATCAGTAGGATTGGGTAGGTAGAAAGCTTGTATTGATAAAAATCCATTATTTTTCATGGCTGCTAATATTTTCAGAGCAAAATAAGATCATTCAAATGAAGAAAAGGTAGCCCAATGGATAAGGCACTGATCAGCCTCCCAGAGAATGCAAGTCTGAAGTTCTTGACGCCTTCAAGAAGGCACCATCCCCAAGTGGAGCTACTGTTAGCCACCTATAAAATTTGTTATATCAAAAGGTGGCTAAATCATTTTTTGAGTCTTCAAAAAATAAATTTTATTGCTAAAAATGTTATCTCTTGAAGTCTCATGAAGACATCATACCCTCTGTTTAAATCTTCGTTGTTGTTTCCATGCTAAACTCTGGAATCTTGCCGATTTCATGGAGAAAAGACTGCTGCAAAACACCATTTTTCCCTTCCTTTCACTTCAAACTAACCTTAATTTTTACCCCTTTTATTCCCCATGGAATTAATCTATTTTCCATTTTTCTCCATTTCCCCTTCATAATATTCTCTTTACAAATTTTAAAACTCACTTTTAAACTTTACCGAAACCCCTAAATCCATCAAAAACTGCGAAAAATTTCATAAAAAATAAAGTTTTTTTACTGCAGGCTTAAGCCCCTTTGGGCTAAGTCCTAAACACTTCCCCACCATATGCCTTGGTGCTGGAACCAAGCGCTTAGCCCATTTGGCACTCATCGCATCGGAGAAATCAGAGCGCGCAAGTCTCTTTGCCATGTTAAAAGCCTCTGATGTGATTAGCCCTTTGTTTATAAACCCCCGATCCTATTGTTGTTTAATATAACACAAAGCCCGCATCCGGCGCTTAAAACTTGTGAATAAACCCATCTCCGATGTAGATTTCCTTTGTAAAACATAAAAACCTACTTTTCCTAAGTTTTTGTCTAAACCCGCCAGAACAATGTTTTTTAATGAAAATGGGTAGATTGAAAAGCCCCGCACCAATGTTCCGATGCGATTGAACCCCATTTGTATAAAATTTCGCCCTCCGTTTCTCTTCATATAAGCTTACGCCCGGGACCAAGAGTTAAAGTCCCAAAGTGCTAATCGCATCAGAGACATTTCCAAATGGGTAGATTGAAATACCAATGCTGCGCCTCTGATACGATTGGCCCTTATACGTTTTAAACCTTGGGCCTTTGTTTTCCATGTATCCATAGGCCCCGCAATCGGGCGCCAACCCACATACTTATAATCTGCCCCGAGCCATAAAAAACGTTTTCATTTCATAAACTTTGGGTTTTTATAAAGTATTAAGGGGTTTCTGTCAGTGCATGTTTTGAAACCATATTCGTCATTGATCTTACACTGAACAAATGGCCCGTGCAATATCGCATCGCAAGTTTTTATCGGGCACATTTTATTCCCCTTCCCGATCGACTACGCCTGATGGATCCTCCGCCATTGGATCTATCCGCCATGTCTCTGATCCAACGACCCTTATTTGCTCTGATCATAAGCTCTTCCCTCCGCTTGGAACCCCTCCGATTCGTCCTCCACCATCGATCTATTCTGCAGATCGACGGTCCTCGTCAAATCACATCAATGCCATTCAAAGTTCTTCCCCCGCCGATCGCATGCCTCTGATTGCATCTGGGCCGTCCACGTGTCCAGATCGGATGGTCCAGATTGCATTTCCTGACTTTGGTTTAAAAATCATATACCCGCTTCATAATGTTTTAGGCCAAATCCTGACCGTTGATCTCTACAGATCAATGGTCCTTCTTCACCCTTTCTCCACCTGTATATTATTTCATTTAACCCAAAATTCCATCTTGACCGTTAAATCCTTTATATCTAACGGCCTATATTAACCCTGACAGGCCTCACTCCTATGGGTCCTGCCTTCTTCTTTTTTTTATTCTTTTTTTTAATCTTAGTCGTCCAACCCTTGATCCGACGGCCCATTTTAAAACCACCCCACCTTTTTTCGCCCATGTATCTGGTCTGTATCGCGCTCACTCTTCACCGTTAGATCTGAGACCTCAGATCTGACGGTCGATGCGCGTTTTCGCGTAATTTCAAGCGTGAAGGTTAATCTCCCAAAATCACGCGATATAAGCTATATTTAAAATCCACGTGTCATCCTTTGACGCATATCACGTCCAAAAAGCTAATACGGCTTTCTTTCCCTTCTGCCGTGTGAAACCCATGGTTTTCCTTCCCGAAACCACCTATCCACTTTTGCACTATATTATATCATGTTCCTCCCCGACCGTTGATCTCTGCAGATCAACGGTCCCAGATCACTTTCGCTTTACACTATCGCCTTCCACCCTCGCCAAGGGTTTTCAACGTGCAATCTCCATCCTTGATCTCATGGGCCGATCTCATCCGATGGCCCACGATCATCCTGAAAACCCAATTTCAATTCTTATGCATTTTTACCTCCGCCAAAGGAAATTTCATCTATTTCCTTTGTTTCTCTGCCGAATTTCCAATAAAGTGACCATTTGCATTATATTCCTCCCAATCAATCTAATCATGACCGTCAATCTCTGTAGATCAACAGATCTGACTTAATTATTCCCCCGCTTTCCTCTTTGACCACCACGCGCAAATCTCCATCGTTGGATGCTGAAATCCAATGGCCATGCTCCTAACCATGACCTCCAAAGTAGTTTTACCCAATAAATGCAGTGTTTCTTAATTTTTTTTTGTATTTTGCAGGTTTTAATGTTTTTTCCATTATATTAATGGAAAACCAAAGGTCGGGGATGACGATCCCCCACGCCTTTGTGCATACAGAAAGATCATTCCATAGGGTTCAAACTTCATGTTTCGTCGATTCTTCATGAACATTGATGCCATATAGACCTTTTATAAACCTGCACATCAAAAAGACACAGAAAATTAAATCAAACAAAGGAGTATCAGTGTTGAAGACCTTCACCACAGCAGAAATGAAGGATTGAAGAATGTTTTCGCAGTTTTGGAGGATTATGGCTAAGATTGAAAAATCAAAAGCCTAATCCTCCGAATTAGAACACAATTAAAAACAAATCAAAATATTTATCAGTCAGAAAGAGCCTTCATCACATGACGAGGTTGCTTCATCTTCTCACAATTTCATTACACTCCTGTGAGTTCAAATCATCCAACAAAGGCCTAAAGATCGGAAGGAAGATATTTCTTCATCGAGCCCATCAAAGGCCAAGAAGTATTAAAGTCTGTATTAATTGACCCAGGAGATCTTTTATCAGATCCCACCTCCTCATTTCTTCTATAAAAACTCTTGTAGAAGATGAGAAAATGTTGGTTGCTGAACTTTGAAAAATACTTGTGCTCGAATTTTCTACTTGTAAATAGTGTTCAAAGGCTCTTAAAGCTCTGTTTGTGATAGAATAGTTAGGCTGAGAAGTGAAGACGATTGCTGAACTGAAACACTGGACTTGAAGATTGTAACTGGTTTGAAGCATCAATACAAGCTGATTTATGGGATCCTAGTGTATGTCAATGGTCATGTTATTTCTTATTGTAAATTGTTATTTTATTTCTGTTTTCACTTTGTCCATTTTCTCTGATAAAGAAAAGCATGCATAGAGTTAGGATTTACTATATATCAGTACCCTTCTCTGACTGATAAGCTTTATCTACATGTTTTCTTCCAATTTGTGTTGTTTAGGAATGATTTAATTCACTTTCAAGCAGTTAGGAATGCCGACGTTCCCTCGTCCTACTGTCTAGACTAATTTTTATTCTTGAATGTTATTTTCAGTTTATGTTAAGTAGAGATGAACCAAGGAATTTATGGTGAGCCCTGTCCTTTAGTTTTATCCCCAAAAACTATCTGAAATTTTCCCTAAGAATGTGTTGAAAGCAGGTTAGGTTCAAAGTCCTTACCTGATCTTAGACTATTTTTCATTATCATATGTGTTTTCCCTTGTGTTTAATATGTTTTCTATTGAAATTGCATCAAAATCTGGCTAGTTTCAAAGTACTTACCAGATCTTAGATTACTTTTATGTATTTCTTAAGTGTATGCCAAAAGCGGGATAGTTTCAAAGTACTTACCTAATCTTAGGCTGCTCTTTGTTCTTCATTTGTTTAATTCCCCTTCTTGTTGTATCATTTCATTCCATAAAATCAACTTCAAAGAGATCCTTAGACATAGATGACTTGCCCCATGGACCACTCTTGAACCTTGTTGTTTCAATTAAACCCTATTATGACTCCATAACCCAATGGACTAAAAACCAACGTTATATCTATCTTTTTAGCCAAAACTCGTTCTGATTATTTGCAACGTCATACCTTTGAAACTCTTTCCATTTAGAACTTTCCACTCAAATAATAATCATGCTCAACCATCCAAAACAAACGAAAACCCTCGAACTTCATAACTAGCCTAATATCATTACCCAAAAGCTTTTAAAATATAAATCCATCTTTGCACTTATTGGAGAGATCCCTCTCCGGATTCAGGAGGGCTAGATCCTAGAATCCCAAAGTGGTTGAAATAGTGTTCTCCCTGCAGTTGGACTTTTCCAATCTTGCTAATTACAGGGAGCTAACAACATCAACCCAATACAAGAAAACACCATCATTACACATTATGAGAGTACCATGCCAAGTTCTACACAATAAAAAACACATAGACATAGGATATGTCATGTGATGGCCAAACTCTCTCAAGGAAAACCAAAGTGAACATGCCTTCCTTTTCTGCATTCGACCATTGATACATAAGGCATGAATCAGAAAAATATGAGCCATTGGGTGGTAACCATACTCACCCAAGAGCAGCCAGCACAACCATGCCTCCTTCTTCATTACATGAGTGTTATTCAAGGCATGGATCAAAGAAATAGGAGCCTTTGGGTAGTAACCAAACTCACCTAAGAGAAACCAGCGTAACCAAGATTATTTCTGGCCCATGTCATATTTTGCAAGCGGTCATGCAACCCCTTCCTTATCATCCTCACCCACTCATCCCAATGTGGATGATTAATGATGTTTTGCGAAAACATGGTATCCTCCCATTGTAGAATACCATCCACCTCAAAGTGACGAAGAATTTTGCACTCCATGATATGTTAAAATGCACTTCCAATGAGATCTCTCCATGATACCTTATTCTCATAAATGGCCCTCCAAAACCAATAAGGTTATGGATCTGCTGGAGGTGAAATTTTCTCTTTGAGCTATGAGATTCTCATTGAGAAAGAGTCATCTTCAAAGGGGAAAATATTTCCCATCTCAAGATGTGTACCATCTATCATCTTCTTCCCCATTGCTTCATGAATGAAGCTGCCATTTGATTGCCCCTATAAGGAATGGTTCCTCTTCTTCTCACTATTGCTCATTAACAGTGTTGTAGATCTACAAGGTGATACATGTACTATCTCAAAGCAAGGCACAATGCTGAACTCATAGCCAGCCATTGTACATAGGATCAAACTCATACCATCTTCTGAAACTCAACATTTCAACTCAAAGGGTTGAATGTAGTTCATCAATGACAAACTATGATGGTTCTTCATCTCTTCCTTGAATAGATCAAGGTTCCTTTGCGCAATGATATGGTGTTGCTCCAAATCAACATGTTGTTCTAACGCTTGGTCATGTAATAGCCCTGATGGAATGTCCTCATAAGTTTGAATAAGAGGTACTGAAACAATATGAGATGAAAGTGGTTGCATACCTTGGATCAACTGATGTGTAGGAACCTCTTACAAGGCCACAAGAGTTCCTCCAACGAGGACAATGGTGTCTCCAAATGCTGGTAGTGATGATGGCTGCGTATCTACAACTGTACCAACGCTGGTATTTGTCTCCTTCTCATCATGCATCTCAGAAATCATGCATGGGAGATGTTACTATGTGAGATGTATATGGTTTCTTCCTACCATACCTCTTGTTTAGTCTTAGAACAAAATCTGCATAAGCAGAAACTTTCATGTGTGACAAGTGACTGAACCACCAATCTCTTGGTTCACCTTCTAGGTGCAGCGCTGCAAACTCCACAGCCTCTCTTTCTGATATAGGATACTTAAGAAAGAATGTAAATAATTCTTCCCTCCAAGCCCTCAATGTGCTTGTGGAAGATCCATCAAATGTGGGAAAGAAGAATCTATGCCTCTTTCTTCTATTGTTGCTTTTGTATCTCCTCTCTTCCTTGAGTTGTAGAAACTATTGGAGAGAGAGATTCTCCTTCAATACTCTTGGCTGTGACTTGTACTCAAACATATATTTGCTTAGGGTCTCATGCCCCAAACCTTCATCATATTCAAACCAGTCCTCTTTCTCAAAGAAGTGGATCTAGTGGAATAATGTGAAGCTCTTTTCTTCTCCGATCTTCTTTGTTGCTGATAAGAAGTACTGGGACCTACTTCATCCTGAAACCTTCTTGAGGTTTCTTCAGAGAGATCCTTCATAGATCTAAAGAAATATGAGGCAAAACTTAATCCCTCCATTATAGTAGTTATCTATTATCTGCTTTTCTTATGTTGTCAATAATGTCCACAAGCTGATCCAAAGATCATGCTCTGATACCACTGTAATATCCCAAAATGGAATAATGCATTGATACACAAACACAATATTTGATACACGGAAAAGGTACATGTAAAAGTATGATCAACATAGATATACATAGAATAGATGAGCCATTTTATTCATTGGAGATGGATTTCAGTTACAACAATGTACAAATAAAGGTACTCTACCCAAGGAGATGGCCTAGAATGACCCTACAAATATGCTACAACAAGCACTACATAACTGGCCAGCTGTAGGAAGAAATATTGTGTTTTCCCTTCAGCAGATAATGAACATGTGAATACTGGATAAAAGGGATATGTAGATCTATGGAGCTCAGGAGCTCTGATGATGCCAATATTCAAGATCTAGCCAATGTGATGGAAACCCAAGATAATCCAAAAAGGAAATTCAAGGTCTATGAGATTGGAAATTTACCCTCTTGGGGTTTGATCCTTGGTCTGATAGGTTGTGTATATTTGAAACTAGATTTGATCCAACAATGACTGAAATATTTTATACAAACAAATATAATATTTGAGGGCTAATCCCTCCTTCAGATCTCCAAAATAGAAGCTTAAGATCTTGTCTCTTCTTCCTCCTCAAAATCCAGCAACTGAATATGCAGCTGCTAAAGAAACTATTTTGTATAAGAGGAATAGACTCAATGCCTACTTAAATATTATGCAATAAGATCCAAGATGATGGAAACAATGATGGAAAAGTGAGGGGATGATCCGTCACAGGATTACTAGCTGAAATGCTAAAACTTCCTTCCTCCTCTGGATCTACAATGATGGACTATACAATCCTTAATGGGATTTTTGTTGATAGGAGTTCAATAAACTTAAATTTTCTAATGCCAGATCTGAAATAAGGATCTAGGAATGATGATATTGAAGTCTAAGGTGATAGGAATAATCCCTCACCGGTTCTCCAGCTGAAATATTGAAGACAACCTCCTCCTCCCAAACTGATCTTCAGAAATTGCGTAATTCCTGAAGGTATGTGTTCTGTAGAGAGGGGAAATAGTGTGGCACCAATGCCTAATGATTAATGGCAGCTTAGAATAACCTTCCCAGAGTAGGCACACAAGTCCCCCGTGGGAAAGGGTGGGATTCGCACTTGGGAACACCCTGTGCTAAACAACACAGGAGACTTAGCTAAATAGCATAAGAGTTCATGGAATGTCAAAATACAACCTAGATATAAACAGATCACAAAATCATAAACTAAATCCTCCCTCCAATGTTTCCTTCATCTTCATTATATACAAAGTGAGCCTTCCCAAGCCCTGGCCCACCTCTAAACTACGTTGTGCATGTGGACATAAGTCTCCATGTTTGACTGCGATGTCTCTCCAAGTCCTCCATAATGTCTACATGCAATGTGCACCCTCTCCATCATGTGTGAATTAAATGCACTACTCTCTCCATCACTTCATCATGAATTCTCTATGATCCTACATTAGATTCCCTCCATGATCTCAGTTGACTACTTCAACCTCTATGATCTATCTCATTAATGAGACGTGATCTCCACTCCTTTCACATTAGTAGATGCTCCACTACACCATTATGTATATCTATGTTTAATTAATCCACATTCACACATAAAAAGTGGATCTTATTCATCTTTGAGGATTATGGGTCCTTCAACCCTTTTATTTACTTAATTAATTAAGAAAATTAGGAACTCTAATATTCCAATTATTTTGTGAAAAATTGGGAATATTACACACTTCTAGTTAGAAAAGGACCAGAGAAATTTGATTCAAATTCATGCAAATCGGGGAGAAAATGTGACCAGTGATGCAAATCATCTCACGGTACGTTTTCACCAATAATTTCTTCCAAAATTTTCTCTTCATATTTTAAAATTATGTCATGGAAATCCATAGCTGAAGTATAATCAACAATCCAGACCGGAGCCACATCACCATCCATATCCTCTAATGGGGGAGGAATGGGGGAGGAATTTGAAAAATTCGTAATAGACTGATACGTGATTTCTGCTGCAGATATAGGCTATGCCATTTCACCTACTTTCCCTTCTTCCAATGTGACAGTAGGAGGGGGAAAAGGCCAAGGATTAGAAAAATAATGAGTTCTGGAAGAACCTTTTCAAGGAGTGATCCTAGAAGACGAAATGGCAATGATATGAATGATAGGAAATGGAAAATAAAAGGTACCCATCAATGAAGGATAAGTTCCATCTCCCAAATTCTCAACAGGCTCCTTTGTATTCTTCCGCAAGGGTATGGTTGAGTCAGAGGATGCATTGGGGTTGTTAGGAGAATAAGCCATTTGATCAAGAGTAACAATTCTCCCTTCATGAGGGAAGCATAGGATGTGGAATAACGATGAAACAATGTCATCAATTGCATAAAACCAATTTCGACCTAATAAAATACTATAATCCAGATTGGCATCAACTATCTTTAACTCTATATTGAAAAAATTTCCCCCAACATAGATGGGAAAGACTGGAATAATTCCATGTGGCCTATGAGAATGACCATCAAATGAAGTAAGGAGAGGAGGAGAAGGAACTTCTTCTGATGACCTAATATCTTTCCAACATGACATCGACATGATGCACATGGAAGATCCTTTATCAACTACAGTTTGAAATATGGTCTTATTCTGATATGTAGATTTAATCTGGAGAGCCATGTGATGAGGGAGTATCTTCTTAACACTTTACATATCAAATGTAATGATGAGATATTTTTTTGGATTTAATACTTAAATTGCAGTGAGAAACGCACTCCTTTGTGTAGGCCACAATTGGAGTACCTCTAACACTAACATTGCACAGTGGCTCTGAGCCAGATCTTCAACAATAGAGTAGTTCTGAGCAGCCCTAGCATTGGGATTTTAAGTCAAAAATTTTGTAGAGCCTTTCATCATCTGAGGTATAGGCTCAATCGTGAACCTTTCTATATGAATAGGCTCTGGGTTATCGGAGGCATCCTTGGCCTTAGAATGTTTTTTCTCTCCATAGTCATGTAATATTAAAACTTTGCATGCAGCAAATTGGAATATTAAAGTTTTGCTAATGTCACTTAGGAGATGAATAAAAGGGTAAGGAGGCCTATGCATTTCAAAAATAAGGATGACATCCCTCATAGTGTGTAAGGGGATCATGATGCCAACTGGATTTTACACTCTCATGTGTGAACAAGGACATTTTGCATGTGGACAAGGCCAAGTTTGACGAAGTCAACAACATAAATGTAGGAGGAGTGGATCAGCAAATAGACGAGCTCAATGTGAATGTGGTTCAGCTTAGATAGCTATATTTGAGCTGGATTGAAGACCCTTAGGTGTGAAAATGGTTGAATCAAGTTGAAGAGGTCAAAGTTGACTAAATCAAACAGCGCAGTTTAGAAGAGTGACTCTAATGAAGGCACAATGCAGTTTTGGAGGGAGATTGTTTGTGTGATGGTGGAAACCCTATTGATTGGGACCCAAGGTGAGAATGCTAACTTAGTTTATAAGGAAGAGGAGGGAAGCCATTTGGGGGTTAGCTTATGGATTATTGATTTTGGTTTGCTTAGACTCTTGAGCATTCTTCAGCTATTGAGTTGAGTATGCAGTGTTGTTCAGTACAAGGCATTTCTGCTTGGGGATTCCTTCTCCTTCATTGAGTGATCTCTTGGAGGGATTCTATTCTTCATTTTCCCACATCCAGGCTTGTGACCAAGGATCCTCCTACAGTCACAGTGTTATTCCTGTAGCAGGGGACGTTGTGTTGTAGGGTGTTGCAGTGGGAGACTCACAACACCAGCTCTTGAGCTTATCTTTCAAAGGAGGGAGCTCCCCTTGCTTTTTAATATCTATATAGGAGATTCCAGGGCATATTTTACATCTTGGCATGTGGCCAAATATTTTCCCATCCACTACAGTGCAGTTCACTGAAGAAACTGCATCATTTTCCAAAGTGCTGGAGTAGCAGGGTTTGAACCCTTGCTTGTGAGAGTGTTCCTTGGAGAAAGGGCCAACCCTTCTCCCGGAGAGCTCTATATTTTATTTCTCTTTTGTCATTGTATATTACAGCCATATTTATATATATTTACAATCTAAATACGTTTTTCAGATCCAGATCTATAGATCTTCTCTTTGTAAATTTGTCTCTCATGAAACCCTTGCCGGGTTAATCTTATTTTGTATAAAGGGGGAGGAATCTCCATTTTCTCAGCCATGGGATGCTTGTAGGCTCTAGATATATTATGTCACATTATTTACTGCATAAACCCTCATTAAAATAACATTGTACTTGCTTCAGTCCTTTCTTCATGAGTTAATCTATGGGGTTTGGGCTTATTTGAGACATATTGACTTGGGGAGAACTGTTTATGTTGGCTAGAGTGATTTGTTTCATCTCTAATTATACATGTGAGTTTTATATGATGTATTCTAAGGGATAAAAGTCCCATTCCTCATAGCTATAGCATTATTTTCTGAATATAGCTGTTTTATGCCCTATATTGTTGCATTTCCCCACTTGGGAAGGAGGATATAGGCCATATTCTTGCTGAGGTTCTTTCATCTGCTGGTGAGATGTTATTTTTCATCTAATGAGTTGATCTATATTTTCATGCTCATGATTTTCTGAAGCTCCAACTTTGGAATATCTTCAGATATTCTATTTGTTGTAGAAAATCCTTGTTTTGGGATATTACAGTGGTATCAAAGCAAGATCTTTGGCTCAGCCTGTGGACTCCAAGACAAAGTGCTATAAAAGAAAGAGAAAGGCCAAAATGATGGGAAGGATGAGCTTGCTCTCTTCACTTTTCAGATCCAGTAAGAACCTCTCCGAGGAGGTTGAACAAGAAGAAGAGAAAAGGAGCAGTGAAACTTCTAGAGAGTTTCAAGAGGAAGAAGAGCCATGCACTTCCTATGATCAGAAGAGGAGACCAGTGTTGTAGAGAGCTCCAAAGCATTGGAACATATCCTTTCCTTTTGAGAGGAAGGACAAATTTCCGAAGGATGGAGGACACTTGGATCACATGGTTCTAAGTGAATACCTTGTTGGGTACAAATCCAAACCGAGAGCCTTCAAGGAGACTCTAGATTTCCCTCAGTTCATTCATTTGGAGGAAGAAAGAAGACCTTGTGGCCTAGGAAGGATCAAGGGCAATAGGTTTCTATTGTCTACTTTTGATGCGTCATCTGCAACAAGGGTTTGGGCAAGGAAACTTGATGCATTCTTCCTACTACATCCGGTGGTAGAAAGGGAGGCTATAGAGATTGCAGCGCTGCACCAAGAGGGTGAAGAAAAGATTTGGTGGTTCAGCCATTTGAGCCATTCAAGAGTGGTAAATTTTGCTGAATTTACTTAATGGTTGATGGGAAAATTTGGTGAAGGAAAATAAGAGGAGAAGAAGCCCTCACCACCAGTGGAGGAGACTTGTACCAATGTTGTCACAACTATGAGGGAGAAGCCCTCAACATCTTCAGTTGGAGAAGCCAACCTATTGGAGGGAGAAGACCTTACAGCCATACAAGATACTTCCAAATTTCATCAAGGTATGCCAAAATTTTCATCTCCTATTGTTTCAGCAAATCATATGGAGGATTGTATACCATTGCATACTGCTCATTTGGAACAACATGATTGCACTGCACTGTGCAACCTTGACTTGATCAAGGAAGGGATGAAACATCATCCTAATGGGACACTGATGGGCTGCACACCACATGTGAGGTTGGGGTGTGAATTCTTGGAGGATGGGATGAAATTTTTCCCAAAATGTTTTATGAAAAAACATATGTTAATCCTTGAGTTGAGACATGAGACAACCTAAACACCATGGAGGAGAATTACAGCGTTGTCAAGAGATAGCAGTGAGGAGGCTTTGCCTTCAACCAACTTGGATCCCTATGGATTCAAGATGATCACTGGTGTGGGATATTTTCTAGGATATCTCCAAGGAGTGGAATTTCAGCATCCCATGGAATGCAAGAAGAAAAATCTGATTTGGAAGGAGGGTAGTCTTCTTTGGAAGGGTACCAAAATTGATCATGATGGGAGGCACTCACATTGCGGGGAATGGGAGTGGATGGAGAGCAAGAGGCTGGTAAGCTACTTGCAAATATATGACACCGGGCAGTAGGAGGCTTGGCTATGTTGGCTACTCTTGAAGGAGTTTGGCCATTATGGGACATATCCTTTTTCCAAGGGTATGTGGATGGAAGGGACTTGGCAGGGCACTTGCATCATGAGGCAGCAAGGAGTGTGGATGCATTATGATGATATGATCATTATGTTCTCACCACATTGGTTGTATGATGGAGGTATGAGAAGGCAGCAAAGACGTTTGTTGCTTTGGAGGATTGAGAGAGAGCAAGGGCATATTTTCTCTCCCATTTTGCATGATGTTGTAGAAGGAGGAGATGGAAACATTATGGGAGGAGTCTTTGACATTGAACGTGTCAAAGAATGGATTTATGGGTTGGCAAGAGCCTATTTGAATAGGCCAATATTTTTGCCACTTTGGAGCAGGGACTTGTTGATGGAGTGTTCCCAGGATCACTTCACCTTTGATGCACTCGGTGGAAAAGGAGGATGTGAGAATGATAGAGTAGTGGATGGATTCATCTGTTATTGTGGTATGTTCTTCTTGACTTGGAAATCCAAGCATGAGAAGGGGGATCTTCATGCAGCATATGGTTCGTTCCTCTTCATAGGAGTATGTCATACCACTATGCAGGACTCATTTATGGATCCTGTCACCATCTTCCTTTAATTACATGGTAAGAATTCTATTTTTTCATTTATTGATTTTTCAACACAATATTTGCATGCTCTTACCATTTCCTTGCAGTGCATTGCTCTACAAAGGGGCAAGTTTTTCTTTGGGCTGCATGGAAAATTTTTGGCCAGCTATTATGATGGAGACAACCATCTACTGTATGACCTGGGGCAAGTTTTTGGTTACTCCTTGTATTCTAAGTTGATACATTCAGCCATTTACTATTTTCTAGTAGATGTGATGACTTACACAACAAGCCATTTGTCATGAAACAACTTTCCATGCTATTTTCTGAAGCTGCAGTGGGGAAGACTGCACTGTGACCACTTGGGAGACTGTTGGTACCTTCCATCATCACATGAAACCTTCAGTATTTCTTTCATTTCGATGCTGATCATGAGGCCATTCACTGATTTTTTTCTTGCCTTTATGGGGAGCATGATTTGGGGAGAAAAACATTGGGTGGATGTGTTCTTGGGGGAGGAGGATCCCCACACTTTCTGCATTACATGTTCTAAGGGGAGCATGGGAAGAGATATGGCCACTACAACAAAATATTTGTTTCTTTATGATGAGGGCCATGAGATGGATGGGGTGCCATATGGTGGTGATTTATTATCCATCATGTATGAGATGGTTTGGGCCAGCTGGGTTCACAACTTTGGGAAAGGGATCTTGGGAGATCTAGTTTCCTTCTTGCCATTTGAGGGCAACATTATTGTAGCCCAAGATCAGAAAATTCTCTACACTTATCGTAAGTGGAGGGGAGGACAGCATGGGGTAGGCCACTTTGTCTACCATGTTCAACATTTCATCCCACCTACTTTGCAGGAGCTCGAGGTGGAGGAGGATTTCAGGAGTTGCCATGTTGGGAGTGTTTGGTCAATTTAGTGTGTCCTAAATTGCTACATTAATTTGTCAATCTAGGATTTGTAAGCTGACGAAGTGTGGCACACTATATGTGCAAGATAACCTATCTCTTACTTTTTGTCGTTTTTGGTTTTTTTTTTTTTTTTTTCTTGGGGTTTTTTTTTATCTTGGTTGGTTTCCTAATGTGAGATGGAAATTCTAAAAGACAAGTATGGATAAATGTTCAAGGCAATGATTTCCTTTATAATGATTTTCCAAACTTCAAACTTCAAAAGGGTTTTAAAACATCCAATGACAAAATTAATTCCTAAAAGAAAATGAAAATGTACCACTATACTAGTCAAACAAACAGTGAACTACTGATCATGAAACTCATTACCCTTGCTGCTGTCTAAATACAAAAGAAACTATACTCAAAGAAATCCAAGAATTGCAAGCAAAGTAAAGCTAAAACCAAATTACATCAACTCATATTCTGACTCCTCACCATTAGTCTCGCTATGGCTTTCGGAGGTAATCATAAACAACTTGAGCAATCCGATATCTAATTTGCAGAAAAATAAACTAATATCAAATTACACACTCATACTTCAATCTCTCACCATTAGTCTCGCTATGGTTTTCGGAAGTAATTGATAATGACATGAGCAATTTAATACCTAACTTGCAGAAAAATAAACTAATATCAAACTACACACTCATACTTAAATCCCTCACCATTAGTCTTGCTATGGTTTTCGGAAGTAACTAATAATGACATGAGCAATTTAATATCTAACTTGCAGAAAAATAAACTAATATCAAACTACACACTCATACTTCAATCCCTCACCATTAGTCTCGCTATGGTTTTCGGAGGTAACTGATAATGACATGAGTAATTTAATATCTAATCTAACTAGTAAAGAAAATGTACAAAACTGAAATAAATAAAACAGTGCTGGAATTAAAAGTTAAGAAAAATAAATCAGCAGAAGGACAAGACTGATTCCATGTCATTAGTCATTGTAAAACTATGTGCAAATGCCCGGGCTGCCTATTGTAATCTGGAACAAAGACACTGATCAGTTAACAGTAGTATAAAGCATTAAAAACTATGGACAGAAATAAAACGTTAATACCATAAGAGATGTGATATGTACACGTGAATAACTATGGCATAATGAACGTAAGGAAATAAATCATGAAACTATACAGTAATAAACAAAACCTCGGTGTGTGTAGGGGCCCTCTGCACAATCCTTGGGCAACAACTATCAACCACAAATTATACTTATGAACAGAGTCTTCTCATGTATTTAAAATACAGTCATAACAAGGAAATAATGTCACGGCACAGTGGCTTTCTTTTCAACAATATTACATTACAACATCTAGCTACTATGCGTATGAGAACGCATTATTTATAACAGAGGATGACATAACTAATTTCCTACAATCTACGCTGATAAAAGACACGTGAACAACCACGTCCAGAAATTTAGCATTATCGCTACCGTGAAGATTAAATCTATGGAGGGTGGCCATTGGATTCGGCTTATGGAGCAGTTCACAGGTGTTGATATGTCCCCTGAGATTTAGGAATGGCCACGCAAGTCTTCACGTGGTGAAAAACGGAGTTCTGTTACCGTAGGACTCTTAGGTTGACCACTGCTTGACTACCTTTGACCACAGCCTTCTTTGGTGAATTCGACTGAGCCAGTAGGACTCGATCCATGTCCATATCATTTCCAACTTGACCATGTGGCTTGATTTCCCTGAAGACGCCTGCAATATAGACTTTAACAAAATGGCTGCGGAAAGTTGACGCAGCTGCGGAAAGTGACAAGATTCCGCAACTAAATGAGCAAAAATCTAATTCGAACAGCAGACACAAAACATAGTTAAAAACCACTTTAAATTCTCTTTTATGATTAATATGCAATGATGTTGATGACTTAGGAGGTCCAGATAAATGGAAAAAGTCTAGCAAGGTGTATAGGAAAGATGCAAGTTTGGGACTCAACATACCCCCACTGTGAAGGTGTTGCATGTCCCCATGCAACCAAAATTTTGATCATCCTCCTTCAATTCATATGCTCTGATACCTCTGCCAGTACATCCAGTCCTCTTCTCCTCTTTCTTGGTTCTGCTAATATCCTGGGCTTCTTCATCAAGCATCTGAATTTGAGATTAATCAGTGCTCTACTTATCTTTTCGCATTTCTTCTTCAATTTCCTGTTCTTTTTCTGCCACAGTCCCAGATGTAGCATAGTGTTGTCATGAATGATCTTGTCCAATTTTCTTTTCTCCTTTAATACTTCATTTTCATTTTTAACATGTCTATTTAAAACCTCCAACTCAAAGACTTCTTGTTTCAATGATTGGACTAGGGCTTCTTGTGCTGTGTGAGGCTGAGTGGATGAAGTGCTGGGACCCGTGGCTGTTCTTTCTAAGGATTCTATGTAATCATACACCTCTTGCTACTTTGGATCTATCTTGGGTGTCGTTTTCCTTGGGCTGTCCCCAAAATGTTGTGGAGGAGAATTGACTTCAAAATCTGGCCGAAAAGGACTCACGTCAACATCTTGAGGACTAGTTTCAACACTTGGCTGAGAATGAGATGGACTACGACCAGCTGGAGTTTTTTCAGGTGTTCCTTCTCCCAAATCAATAAAATGGGGTCCTTTTTTTTGTGCTTTCCTCCACTTTCCTTTAAGCCTGCTGCTTCTTCTTACATGCTGTGGACTACTGTCTTTTTCCTTCTGTTTTTCTTTTCCTTTCTTTTTGGCCATAGATGATTGTTCCTGAAGGTGAAATAGTCTCTCAGATAATACTTGATGATCTTTTTCTGAGGAAGGGGTTTGACGCACAACCTCAATGCTTCTTTTCTCTTTTGATTTTTTTGGCTTTTTACCCTCAGTCTTTTCCTTCCTCCTTTTAGACAGTCTTTCCTCTCTACTAGTTCTTTCAACTGTGTTAGTAGGAGTGCTTTGAGTTTTATCATCTGTTTTCTTTCTTCTACTTCTTTTTGATGTACTGCCTTCAGGGGTTTCTTGGGGTTCTTCAAAGAAATTTCTAATTAAAAACTGCTCCCAGGTGTCCTTTTTCTCTTTTAATTGTTTTTCTATCAAGATTTTCACAAGACCATGGTGATACAAATGTGGTTCTACGTCCCCCAAGTGCTTTTGGACGGTTACAGACATCTTTTTCAAACTGTTTAGTAAAAAGTATGGCAGATTGAGGGTCTGGTTATCTAGGAAATTCATCAACAGTCGGGTATGATACATGTACATTGTTCCAAAACGTCCCTCACAGGTGATAAACTTTTGAATAACCAACAGTAAACTGGCCCACTCTTCTTTTAAAGCATGGACAGGAATTCCCTTTTTAAAAATGGTAACATCCATACCTGGGTTATGTAGGATCACTCTCCAGGCTTCCTCGCCAATGCTCTTGTTCTTGAACTAGCGTTCACCTTCTTGAGGGAGTTCTGTAGCTGCTGCTATGGATGCTTCAGTCATTGTAAATTTGAGGTCCCCAATTTCTACCTCCAGACCGTTGAAAGACCTCGCAAAATTTTTTGTTACCACCTTATTGTAGCCTTTAAACTTTTGAATAAACCGAAGCCATTTTGCCTTTTTCAATATGTCTTTGACTTGCGGGTATCCTTCCATAAATTTGGGTCCCTCTGGTTCTGTTCTCAACAACTAACCCATCCTTACTTCTGTTCTTTAAAACTCGTCTGCGTGAGGAGGGCTTAGTGGAGGTAAGACGGCTGAATTAACGGAAATGAATAGGGTTTATGAAGGAGACCAGTGACTGTAAGCGGATATTAGAGAATAGGTACATGGAATGAAGCGGAATATAGAACAAAATGGGGTGAAGGCTTATGTGAGCATGGTGGAAATGCAGCCGTGAGGTCAATAGAACAGTAGGGGGAGTAAAGTGCATCCGGCAGTATTTAAAATTGGGTGGCTGCAGAGTAGATGCAAGCACGTTTATGCAACGGCTACGGATTTTGTGCGGCTGAGAGAAGCCGTAGTCAAATCAACTACATTCCATAATTACATGTGGAGTATCAAAGTATAGTCGAACATGAGTGAAGACCGGAGGTTTGATTATGAGGCCGTTTAAAAATGAATGCAAGGATTGTGGGGGACTCGTATAGCGATCGTGGAATTGTTATGGGGTTATCAACGCAATCATTGCATATAACGGAGCTATGGTTTATAACTATGTAAAAATGTGCTTGAATTCCATTTGAAATAAATTTCTACTCATACCTTGGAATTCTTTCCATTTTTCATTAGTCTTCAATCAGTTGCTCCTTGTTGATGCTTTTGAATGCCTCATGTCTTAAAAATATGTCCTCATACCTGCATTTGATTTCATGACTGTTGAACTAACATCTGACTGTAAATTTTTGAAAAACAGAGTGGTGGCTGCAGAAACTGCTTCTGGCTGCGGAAACTGGTGTCAGCTGCGGAAACTGACATAGTAATGATTTGGGTGAATGGAGATGGATAAATGATAACTGAATGAATGAAAATGGTCATGAAAGAAAATTTTTATTGGTGAAATGAAATGAAATAGATGAAATGGAGTGAAATGAAATGAAATGGAGTGGGTTGTCATAAAACTTGTGAAATGAGAGAGAGAGAATTTTTTTGGAAAATATAGGGTGTTAGGTGTTCCTGATTTTCACCCTACATTTTCTGTATAAGACTGCCAATCAGTGATTGGTGTTCAGGCTTATACAATTTTTTTTTTTTTTTTAACTGAAAAGAACAAAGGCTAGGCTGGCGGAGAAGAAGGATTCTTCTTCACCAGCCTTATTGCAGAATTATCTTGAAACATTTTGACAAATTCCTCTTTTGAGAGTGGCTTATGATAGATCTTTAATCTGTGGCCATTCACAATAAGATGAGTTTGAGATTCATCAATGGTCTTGATTCTTACCGCTCCATTGCTAAAGATCTTGTCAATCTCATATGGCGTAAGCCAATGAGTCTGAAATTTTCCTTTAAAATATTTAAACTTGGAATCAAATAGCAATGCCCAATCTCCTTCTTGAAACTTCTTCTCTTTGATGTATTTGTCATGCCATTTAGCTCTTTGATATTGAACTGGATCGGTTCTTAGAATTGCCTCTTGTCTGATCTCATCTAGCTCATTCAACTGCTCCATTCTATGCTTTTGGGCTTCTGATAGATCCATCCCCAACTGAACTGCCATCTTGAAGGTTTTCACTTGGAACTCAATGGGGAGCAGGACTTCTTTCCCATAAACAAGTTCATGGGGAGAATTTCCTGTTGTATTTCTCCATGTAGCTCTATAGGCCCACAAGGCTTCAGGAAGCCTTTCTTCCCAATCTCTTCTGTGTAGATGAACAGTTTTGGTGATGATACTTTTGAGAACTTTGTTTGTAGACTCCACTTGACCATTTTCTTGTGGATGGTAAGGAGTATATCTTCTGTGCTTGATTTTGTATTCTTCCATCAGCTTCTCCACCAAGTTGGATGTGAATTGGCTTCCCTGATCTGTCACAATTTCTCTTGGAACACCAAAGCGAGTAATAATATCCTCATAAATAAAATTAACAACTGAATTTTCAGTAGCAGACAGTAATGCTTTGGCTTCTACCCATTTAGTAACATAATCAGCACAAACCAATATATACTTCTTTAGCGTAGATGGTGGATTAATAGGTCCAATGAAATCTAAAGCCCATTTTTCAAAGGGTTCGATGAGTACCTATGGTTGCAATGGCATTTCATTTGAAAGGGTAGGTTTCCCTACTCTTTGGCAGCTATCACACCTTTTGACATATTGTTTTGCATCTTTGAAGAGGGAAGGCCAATAATATCCTAAAGAGAGGATTTTATAGGTTGTCCTTTTGTTAGCAAAGTGTCTGCCGCATGGTTCATCATGACATGCCTTGAGGATATCAGGCATTTCATCCTCCCTGACACATCTTCTGATCACAAGATCTGGCCCTGTTTTAAACAATTCGTTAGAAATCCATGAATATTTTGAACTCTCCTGAATAATTTTTCGTTTTTCATTTGGAAATAAATGTGAAGGCAGTTTCCCTGTAGCCAAATAGTTAGCAATATCTGCATACCAAGGAGTCTTAATAGTTACTGCAAACAAGTATTCATCAGGAAACTTATCCTCTACAGGAGAATCTTCTTTAGTATTCTGAATCCTAGACAAGAAATCAGCTACTGTATTTTGTTTCCCTGGTCTATCCAACACAGTAATATTGAATTCCTGCAAAATTAGGAGCCATCTTGTCACTCTACCATTAGTAACAGGTTTTTTCATTAGATATCTAATCACAAAATGATCAGTATGAATAAAAGTTTCATAGCCTGTTATATAATGTCTAAACTTATTGATTGCATGAAAAACAACTAAAAACTCTTTTTCAGTTACAGTATAGTTCAACTCAGTGGGAGTCAAATTTTTACTGGTATAGTAAATGGCATAAGGGACTAAATATTTTTGACCCAACACAGCTCCTAGAGCTGTATCTAAAGCATCTGTAGAAATATGGAAAGGGAGTTTCCAATTTGGTCCTCTCAAGATAGGTGCTTCAGATATTCTTGTTTTCAAAGTTTCAAAGGTTGATTGACAATCAGGATCCCATTTGAATTCACAGTCTTTTGTAAGCAGTTTGAAGAGTGCAGATGCTATTTTAGTGAAGTTTTCTATAAATCTTCTATAGTATCCGGTAAATCCTAGAAAACTTCTAACATCTCTTTGACAATTTGGAATAGGAAACTTGGAGATGACTTCAACTTTTGATCTATCAACCTTAATTCCATCTCCTGAAATATGATGCCCCAAAACAATACCTTCAGTAAACATCATAAAGTATTTTTCATGGCTTAATGAAAGGTTTGTTTCTTTACATCTTATAAGGAATTTTTCCAAATTTTCTAATGCCTCTTCAAATGAATTACCATAAACTGTAAAATCATCCATATAAACCTCTACACAATAATGGATTAGATCAGAAAAAATTCCTAGTACTGCTCTTTGGAATGTTGCGGGTGCATTACATACCCCAAAAGGAAGCACTCGATAGGAAAAAGTCCCCCATGGACAGGTAAATGTGGTCTTATCTTGATCTTCAGGTGCTACCTGAATTTGATTATAGCCACTAAAACCATCCAAAAATGAAAAGTACTTTTTGCCTGCTAATGTATCTAATACCTGATCAATAAAGGGCAAAGGAAAGTGATCCTTCAAAGTTGCTTCGTTCAATTCTCTGTAATCAATGCATACCCTCCATTTACCATTCTTTTTAGGTACTATAACCAAAGGAGAAACCCATCGGCTATCTGAAATTGGATAAATAAAGTTTACATTGAGTAGTTTTTGGAGCTCTTCTTTCACTATCTCCCTAAGGTTTGGATTCATCCTTCTCTGAGGTTGTCTGATTGGTCTACTGTTTTCCTCAATATATATATGATGGATGCAAGTCTTAGGATCAATACCTTTCATATCAGTATACTCCCATGCAAATGCAATAGAATGTTTTTGCAAGATTTTGGTTAGTTCTTCTTGTTGTGACTTTTCCAAATTTTTGTTGATATTCAATGTTTTTCCTGGAAAAATCTCAATGGTAGAACTACCAAACTCTTCCATAGAGTAGAGAGACATTTGTCTTGATGATAAATATTCAATGTCAGATTCCAACTGAAATTGTGTGGGGTCATATTCTGAAGATGTCTCAAAATTTTCTAATGTGTTCAGAATTTGACTATCCTCACTGATTTCAGAAATGTTAAAGACATGTTGTATAGTGTCCTCATCATAGACCCATTCATTGTCTCATACTTCTATGATTGCTTTTGCTGGAGGATACAAATTGAATTTCTTTGTCGAATTACCATTAGAAATGTACATATCCCCAGATCTACAACTAATGAAAGCATCAACTGTGGCTAGCCAAGGTCTTCCTAAGATAAGTGGGTGCCCTCCTAGATTACTCTTGGGAGTCAAAATCATGAAATCTACTGGATATTCCCAAGAATCTAAGGAGACTGAAATATCTTCTAATACACCATCTGGTTTGATAACTGATCGATCTGCAAGTTGCAGTAAAGTAGGTGTAAAAAGAAGATTAGGAAGTTTTAGCTATTCCATAGTTTGTCTACTCATAATGTTGATAGCAGCCCCCAAGTCAATCAATGTGTTTGGAATTTCTATCCCATTTATATGTGTCTTGACAATTGGACTACCTGGATCTACATACTTCTGCATGGTAATTTTTCCCATCATGATATCTACAATTTTTCCTACTAGGTGGATTCTTCTTGTATCTCTTAGTTTCCTTCCTGGTCTTTTGAGACTCAACTCCTTTATTGTTTTTGCTAGAATAGGAATCTCTTTAATGGCTTGTAGCAAGGGAATCTTGATACAAACATTCTTTAATTTATCTAGAAAATCATAGTTAGGCAACAAAATTTGTTTTTCCACCCCTTTATCAATTTGTAATCTTTCAGGGAAAGGAGGTGTGGATGAAGATGCAGGTTGCTCAACTATAGGAGTTGTGGGAATTAACTTTTCTTTCTCTTTTTGAATGTTTGAGTTTTGAAGAGATGCTTCCTCAGAACCCTTATTGACTTTAAGAGAGTCCTCCTTAGAGGTATCTTGCTCTTGGACATATATAGAAGGTTTTTCTAAAACTCTACCAGACCTGAGTTGTACATCATTGAGAGGAACAATCATATAGGTAGGAAATTGTTGTCCTTCTATCATGTAAGTATTCTGAGGATTTTTATCGTTAGGATTTGGCAATGGCTAAGCTGGAAGTTGATTTGTCTTTTGTTGGAATGGAAGCATGAGTTGAGAATTTGGATTTTTTTGAGAGGGTTGTTGTTGTGGAAATGGCAATGAAAGTTGTAGATTTGGGTTTGGAAGTTGTGGAGCTTGTTGATTTTAAAAAGATGGAGGATATTGATAAAATTGAGCAAATCTCCCATAAGGATTTTTCATACCTTGTACCCATGATTGATATGAATTTTGAGATTGGGGCCAAGGTTGTTGCCAAGGATTCCAATTTGGTGGTGGTTGAAAATTCATAGGGTTGTTAAACCCTTGAGTTTTTTGCCCCTGCCAAGGTCTTCTTGCAACAAAATAGAGAGATTCTACTGAATTTGGATCTTCTTGAAAGACAGCTTTGAGTCCAGGAATTGAAGGAAAATCCTTGGTCTCATGATTCTCTGAGAAAATCATACATGTTTCTACAACTTTTGCATCCAAGGGTCATTCCCTTAAAGCATGTTTCTTCCTACATTTCGGACAAAAGATGGCTAAAGCATTAGTTTTTGCTTTCTGCTTGTTTTGAATTTTAAGGGTGTCTAGTTGTTCACTAAGGCTCCCTAAGATATCAGTTTTGAATTCATCAAGCATATTGCCAATCTATGCCCTACTTACTGATCCAGTTGAAGATTTGTTTGCCCTGATAAGAGAAGGATCTCTAGGCCCTTTTCCCGTTTTAGATTTTCCCCTTGAGAGATGGACACATAGTTTTGTTATGTCACGAAGTGGAAGTTGAGAAATGTCTCCTTTCCCCATCATGTTTAAAATATCTATCCATTCATCTCTGATGGCTTTTAATAGAAGGGCTTTCAAAGTTTCCTCATCTAAGTTGCTCATCTTTTCTCTTTTTAAGTTGTATTGAAATCTTTCAAGTAAATCCTCCAAATTTTCATCTTCTTTTTGTACCATTTTGAATACCTCATCCTTGTGATTAGTGGGCATGCAATAGTCCAGGTATCTATCCAAAAATGTTTGTTTCATATCATTCCAAGTCCTAATAGATTGGGTGACTAATCCCATGAACCATTTCAAAGCGGCTCCCTTCAATGTTGAAGGAAGCAGTTTGAGTTTTTGGGAGTCTTCCATATAGTCATAGGTTCGGCACACGACTTCAAACTCAAACAGAAATGTTTCAGGATCCTCACTTCGCAATCCATAAAAGTTGGGGAGGACATATGGTGAGATTTTTTTCATCGTTGTGTGAGTTTCCTCATCAACTATAGGGAATCCAAACGAGTTGTCTCCTTCCCTATTACATCCACCTCCACCATTGTTGCCTCCATTATCTCCTCCTCCTCTACCTCTACCTCTACCTCTGAATCCATCTACTACTTCCTCTGTCATGATAGTTTCTTCAAAGTCCTTTGGTTCTTCTATCAAGGGAGGATGAGAGAGAGTTTCTTCCTTTTCTTCTTCAGGTGTTTCTTCTTCTTTAATTACAATATACTCTCATGTAGAAGTAAAGAAAGGGTCTTCTTCTAAATGAGATTTGGTAGATGGTGTAGGAGAATCCTCTAATTCAGCTGCTCCTTGAATTCCAAGAATCTTAAGGATAGGGGTAGATGGTGGTGAATCTTGTCTATGCCTTGAAGAAGATGGAGTTGTTAAAATCGAACTCTTGGCTCTAGCTATAAACCTTCCCCTAGAATCTTTTGCTCTATGCATGTCATTTTTTAAGTTGGGCTAATAATTCTTTTTCTGATCTTCCAGGTCACACTAGGTGCAAGAAGAGAGCATAATTAAGAAATTATTGAACCAATAACTCTCTTTTCTAATCCTCCAGATCACACTAGGTGCAAGAGGAGAGCATACTTCAAGAAGTTATCAATTTTTCCCTTCTTATTGTTTTTTTTTTTTTTAGAAATTGGCTACCTAGTTACACTTCCCCGGCAACGGCGCCAAAATGTTTGGTCAATTTAGTGTGTCCTAAATTGCTACATTAATTTGTCAATCCGGGATTCATAAGCTGACAAAGTGTGGCACACTATATGTGCAAGATAACCTATCTCTTACTTTTTGTCGTTTTTGGTTTTTTTTTATTTTATCTTGGGGTTTTTTTTTATCTTGGTTGGTTTCCTAATGTGAGATGGAAATTCTAAAATACAAGTATGGATAAATGTTCAAGGAAATGATGTCCTTTATAATGATTTTCCAAACTTCAAACTTCAAAAGGGTTTTAAAACATGCAATGAAAAAATTAATTCCTAAAAGAAAATGAAAATGTACCACTATACTAGTCAAACAAACAGTGAACTATTGATCATGAAACTCATTACCCTTGCTTATGTCTAAATACAAAGAAATTGTACTCAAAGAAATCCAAGAATTGCAAGCAAAGTAAAGCTAAAACCAAATTACATCAACTCATATTCTAACTCCTCACCATTAGTCTCGCTATGGCTTTCGAAGGTAATCATAAACAACTTGAGCAATCTGATATCTAATTTGCAGAAAAATAAACTAATATCAAATTACACACTCATACTTCAATCCCTCACCATTATTCTCGCTATGGTTTTCGGAAGTAACTGATAATGACATGAGCAGTTTAATATCTAACTTTTAGAAAAATAAACTAATATCAAACTACACACTCATACTTCAATCCCTCACCATTAGTCTCGCTATGGTTTTCATAAGTAACTGATAATGACATGGGAAATTTAATATCTAACTTGCAGAAAAATAAACTGATATGAAACTACACACTCATACTTCAATCCCTCACCATTAGTCTCACTATGGTTTTCGGAGGTAACTGATAATGACATGAGTAATTTAATATCTAATCTAACTAATAAAGAAAATGTACAAAACTGAAATAAATAAAACAGTGCTGGAATTAAAAGTTAAGAAAAATAAATCAGCAGAAGGACAAGACTAATTCCATGTCATTAGTCATTGTAAAACTATGTGCAAATGCCCGGGCTGCCTATTGTAATCTGGAACAAAGACACTGATCAGTTAACAACAGTATAAAGCATAAAAAACTATGGACAGAAATAAAACGTTAATACCATAAGAGATGTGATATGTACACGTGAATAACTATGGCATAATGAACGTAAGGAAATAAAGCATGAAACTATACAGTAATCAACAAAACCTCAGCGTGTGCAGGGGCCCTCTGCAAAATCCTCGGGCAATAGCTATCAACCATGAATTATACTTATGAATAGAGTCTTCTCATGTATTTAAAATACAGTCATAACAAGGAAATAATGTCACGGCACAGTGGCTTTCTTTTCAACAATATTACATTACAACAACTAGCTACTATGCGTATGAGAACGCATTATTTATAACAGAGGATGACATAACTAATTTCCTACAGTCTACGCTGATAAAAGACACGTGAACAACCATGTCCAGAAATTTAGCATTATGGCTACCGTGAAGATTAAATCTATGGAGGGTGGCCGTTGGATTTGGCTTATGGAGCAGTCCACATGTGTTGATATGTCCCCTGAGATTTAGGAATGGCCATGCAAGTCTTCATGTGGTGAAAAACAAAGTTCTGTCACCGTAGGACTCTTAGGTTGACCACCGCTTGACTACCTTTGACCACGGCCTTCTTTGGTGAATTCGACTGAGCCAGTAGGACTCGGTCCATGTCCATATCATTTCCAACTTGCCCATGTGGCTTGATTTGCCTGAAGACACCTGCAATATAGACTTTAACAAAATGGCTGCGGAAAGTTGACGCAGCTGCGGAAAGTGACAAGATTCCGCAGCTAAATGAGCGAAAATCTAATTCAAACAATATACACAAAACATAGTTAAAAACCACTTTAAATGCTCTTTTATGATTAATATGCAATGATGTTGATGACTTAGGAGGTCCAGATAAATGGAAAAAGTCTAGAAAGGTGTATAGGAAAGATGCAAGTTTGGGACTCAACAGGGAGGCAACTCATTTTGCATGAATGATAGCTTGGAGACATATTGGTGAGGTAGCACCTTGATCCTTGGAGGATTTTATCTTATGAGGTTGCTACAGGGGAATAAGAGAGTGCTCTTTAGTTCTATCCTCGTGGTTGCTTGAGGACAAGCAACATTTGGGAGGGAAGGACTATAATATTCCAAAATTTGCATGCAGCAAATTGGAATATTAAAGTTTTGCTAATGTCACTAAGGAGATGAATAAAAGGGTAAGGAGGCCCATGAATTTCAGAAATAAGGATAAAATCCCTCATAGTGTGTAAGGGGATCATGATGCCAGCTATATTTTACACTCTCATGTGTGAACAGGGACATTTTACATGTGGACATTTTACATGTGGTTCAGCTTAGATAGCTATATTTGAGCTGGATTGAAGACCCTTAGGTTTGAAAAGGGTTGAAGCAAGTTGAAGAGGTCAACCTTGACCAAATCAAACAACACAGTTTAGAGGAGTGGCTCTAATGAAGGCACAACGCAGTTTTGGAGGGAGATTGTTTGTGTGATGGTGGAAACCATATTGAGTGGGACCCAAGGTGAGAAGGCTTACTTAGTTTATAAGGAAGAGGAGGGCAGCCATTTTGGGGTTAGCTTATGGATTTTTTATTTTGGTCTACTTAGACTCTTGAGCATTCTTCCGTTGTTGAGTTTAGTATGCAGTGTTGTTCAGCACAAGGCATTCCTGCTTAGGGATTCCTTCTCCTTCATTGAGTGATCTCTTGTAGGGGTTATATTATTCATTTTCCCACATCTAGGCTTGTGTCCAAGCATCCTCCTATAGCCACAATGTTGTTCCTGTAGCAGGGGACGTTGTGTTGCAAGGTGTTGCAGTGGGAGACTCACAACACCAACTCTTGAGCTTATCTTTCAGAGGAGGGAGCTCCCCTTGCTTTGCAAGATCTGTACAAGAGATTCCAAGGCATATTTTACATCTTGGAATGTGGCCAAATCATTTCCCATCCACTACAACACAGTTCACTGAAGAAACTGCGTCATTTTCTAGAGTGCTGCAGTAGTAGGGTTTGAACCCTTGCTTGTGAGCTTGTTCCTTAGAGAAAGGGCCAACCCTTCTCCCAGAGAGCTCTATATTTCATTTTTATTCTATCATTGTATATTACAACCATATTTATACATATTTTTAGTCTAAATGCATTTTTCAGATCCAGATCTACAGATCCACTCTTTGTACATTTGTCTCTCATGAAACCCTTGCCGGGTTAATCTTATTTTGTATAAAGGGGGAGGAATCTCCATTTTCTTAGCCATGGAATGCTTTTAGTCTCCAGATCTTTTATGTCACATTATTTACTACATAAACCCTCATTAAAATAACACTTTACTTGCTTCAGTCCTTTCTGCATGAGTTAAGCTATGGGGTTTGGGCTTATTTGAGACATATTGACATGGGGAGATATGTTTATGTTGGCTAGAGTGATTTGTTTCATCTCTAATTCTGCATGTGAGTTTTATATGATGTATTATAAGGTATCCAAGTTCCATTCCTCACGGGTATATCGTTATTTTCTAAAGACAGTTGTTTTATGCCCTATATTGCTGCATTTTCCCACTTGGGAAGGAGGATATAGGCCATATTCTTGCTGAGGTTATTTCATCTGCTGGTGAGATGTTCTTTTTCATGTAATGATCTGATCTACATTTCCATGCTCATGATTTTCTGAAGCTCCAACTTTGGAATATCTTCAGATATTCTATTTGTTGTAGAAAATCCCTGTTTTGGGATATTACAAGTCATGTGATCTTGTTGCAACATCAACATGATATTTCACCATATATACATTGGATGTATATTCCCCATCCTTGTTTCCCCCTGTGGGGGTTCCAGAACCAACACTAGCGCTAACAAGCATTTGTTTTCCTTAGGGAAAAGGATTAGTTAGCACAACCTAGGAACTAAAAGAACCCTACTAAGCCAACAAGCATTGAGCATCCTAAATATTCGGGAAAATATGGGTAAGATGATCCCCACTACATAATTTTCATAGCAATTTTACTTTTTCTTTTTATTCCTTCTTTCCCTCTCCAATATCATTACTAGGTTTGTTCACATTTCCCTTCCCACCTTTATCTTTATTCTTACCTCGTCCTTTCTTCTTCCCATAGGATTATTGATTTCCTTTGGAGTTTGAAGACTGAACTGTTATCACTCGGATTGAACCTCAGGCTAAAGAAGGCAATTCTGAGGTAACCTCAAACCACATTTAGCCAAGTAGCTAGCCCTACTAGGCCAGGAGAGGGCTCTCTCCGTAAATATCATAGTCAAAATGAATGAGGAAAGAATATTTTAGGCTAGGTATAGTAGCTTAGGGTTTTTTATTTTGATTGTGTAGGGTTTTGCTAGATCAAGAGGAGTCAAACAACTAGGGCAAGGATATTAGTTCAATATTTGCAGGGTGTTCTATGGGGCAAGGCAGGTATGATGTTTAGCACTTTAGGGTTTCAATGATGGGATGATCAAGATAGGAAAGGAGCTAGAAAGAGCATGGTGAACTTGCGATTTCTTTCTAAACTGAAGAAATTACAAACAGTGAATATTAACCCAAAACATAGCATAACAATTGTGGATTATGTTCATCTAACTTGAAAATGTTCACTTATTAGCAATAAAGTGATTGATGAAGTAACAAAACATTCAAACATATGAGCACAGAAGAAGAAACTAAAACTAAACACAATACCACATGGATCCCATAAAAATAGATGAAAATTTGATTAATGTCCAAGCCAGAACTGATCCAAAATGTGTCTCTTGAGATGCCAAAGCTCCAAGTGAATCCAACCCTTACAAATGAGAAAGAAGAAGAAGATATAGACCTAAAAACTAGTCTCCCTAGCCTCAAGGAGTTGAATCCAGGAGATCAGGATCATTTTCCACCAAATGCTAAACAAGAATCTGAAGACTAGGAAGACCAAACAACTTGCCTCTAAAAGAGAGGAAACTAATTCATTTGACCTCTAGAGGACTCAAGCTAATGAATTTACCCATAGTAAACTAATCCTCATCATAATTACATTCATATTTACCAATTACATCAGTGAAAAACACAACTAATGAGATAAAACTCAAAAATTCCATGAAAAACAGAGAAAACTTTAAAACAGAGAAAATTTGTCCTAAGCACAACGCCAAAGAGGAAAAAATAGGTCTTTTTGTAGGTCACTTTTGGCTAACTTCCCAGTGTCCAAATTGAGCTCATGATAGCTCATTGGAAATCCTGTCCTATCTAATTTCCAGATCTTCTTTTTTTTTCTGATTTGGAGTTGATTTTACCCCTCAAAACTTCATTCTCCCAAGATTTCGGCTAAGCGCAGCGCCATCTTGAAAAAGAGGCAGAAGCATGATTTTTTTTGTGTTTTTGGCCACTTTGCTTGACCAGTTTTGCTCGAAATTCTTAGAAAAATTACAGGGAATATGTCCTCATCATCATGAACCCAATTATTTCTTCCTTTTACTCATTGGATGCCCCGAGAAAAATCACAGCACCAAGGCGCTACGCTTAGAGAAAAATTTCCACTGTTTTTTCCAAAATTGCCCAAAATTTCAAAAATCTTCAAAATTTTCAAAATTTCTCAAAATGTGTGGGATGGGTGTTATAGCATCATTTCTCACCTTCATATGATTCATGATTGCTTTTATGGCTTTGGGCACCCACTCCTACAAACTTGGACAAATTCACTAAAAAACAGTGTAAAAATCCCCATACGCGGTTATGCCCAGTTTTTTCCGCGTGTATACGCGAGTCCACATGCACTTTCCCGCATATGCCATTAAAATCATTAAAACATATATAAAAAATCCCTATTTCCGAGTTGGGTTGATGGTTACTCTGGTAGTTCAACCACCCCACAACGTGGCCAACTGTTTCCAACTGTTGAAACTACTTTGAGGGAGTATAAAAGCCCCTCATGTGTATGGCCTAAGGGAGAGAGAGAAATTATGGATATTATACTCTGTTGGTATTCCCTATCCAATTCTAAATTCCCGTGCCTCCTGCACTTCCCAGTTCATTATAGGAAACCTTTGTTTCCTGGAGATGCTCATCTTCCTATATGTCATCTCGTATGCACTAGTTTGGAAGGAATCTTAGCGAGGCAAGGGTGGGACGGATCCGGACGACAGTCTGCTTGAAGATCGTGGAAGGATTCAGGTGATCTCTCCACTCATTATTTCTGTACATGCTATTTATAATACAGAAGAACCATCTTGTTCCCGAAATATACGTGTTAGTGTCTGCTTGCATATATGAGAATATTGTTATTTAAGCATTAATTATGGTTTATCTAATGTTTCATATGGATTTCACTAACATTTAGAGAAGATATATGCTGTACAACCAGATCTTTGCGCTTGTTTCTTCTTGTCTTTCAGGTTAAGAAGGAAGAAGGGTTGCTGGGGGTTTGGACCCCGCGGGATCTGCTTCAACCGTAGGACCTACGGGTAACTTCCTCGATCTAGTCTATTTAGTTTTTCATGAACATGTATAGTTGTGTGAGTCCTTCTTAAGTAGCATGCCCTGCTCTATGGGGGTTTAAACCCAACAAACCTCTAGGGTGATTTTCCCCGAAACAATGGGCCCACAACCACCTGTAAAATTTTAGTTAAGGAAGCTTAAGAAAGAATCTTGAGTCTATCCCCTCCTTTCTTGCCCTTCCGGATCTTCCTCAATTTATCCTTCATCTGTTTGACCTTGATATTGCAAATCTTGTTCCGAGTCTGATAGTGATGGGCCATGTGCCCGAGCATATGATTATATTTGTTGGCTTTCATTAGCAGCTTCTCCAAGTGAATGTTGGTTTTCTCAAGCCACACTTCTCTGTTGTCTTCAATTTCCTTTGCCAACTATTGGTCAATAGTCAAATTTTGAGTTTCTTTCTCTTCTCGCTCTGAGGCTCTTTTGAGGCCTCTTGTCTTTGGCCTTTTCTGAATGTTTTCAGCCTCCTCAATATCTCTATGGCAGCCTGGTTGATCATGTTTTGCCTCCTCTCCTTAGCAATTTCATCTCCAAAATAGCTCGTTTGTCTGTCAACTGTTTGTTCTCTTGCTCTAGGGAAAAGATGATGAATTTTCCCCTCTCAAGATTGTTTTGCAACTCTCTGATGTGTGCCTCCTTTTCTTTGATGTCAATGTTTGATGTATTAGTATCATTAAACTCTTCAAGGTCTACTAGCTCAAAATCATCTTCTTCTTCATGGACATCTTCATGCTCTTGATATGTTTCTTCATGAATAACCTCTATGATTTTCTACTTTCCTTTCTGTGCTTCTTGTACCTGCTTTGTTGATGAAGAAGGCAAAGCCCCTTCCACACCATGTGGAGCAAAAAATTTCCTTTATGCTGATGAAGAAGGCAAGGCCCCTTCCACACCATGTGGATCAAACACTTTCCTCTCTACTGCAAATAGTTTTCTAAGCCCTCTTTGATATGTTAGACTGCATTCTTTGACTGGCCCTGGTGATTTGACTTGATGCTTCCTTGTTTTTACAGCTGCAGGGCTAGTAGATATCTCTCTTATCTCTTGTGGCACTGATGGAGGAATTTGGGAATTTTTTAATATGTTATTTGAAATAAAGGTATCGCAAGAGATGTTCAGTAGATCTAGATGATGAAGCACAGTGAGTTTGATGAGGGAGTGATGATAGAGATTTTTCATTTGCTGATGATATTCTTTCTTTGACACCAAGTATGCCATCTTTTCAATGTCCCAGAACAAGAAATATGGAATGTTCAGAATATTCACCCTAGTTAAATGCATGAGTAGCCTCATATGGTATGTGTACAATCTGGAAAATCTGCCCTCACAAATAAAATATCTCATGATAATCTTCATCACTAGTGCATACTTGTTGAGGAGGAAACTAAAGGGGAAAACTTTTCTTCCTCCATTCTTGTACCTGGTTTTGAGATAAGGCTCAAAATAATGATTATCCAGGTCCTGTGCTTTATACCATTTCTCCCCAACATTTGGAATCCCTGTAGCATCAGCAATGATGGTAGTGGACAAGGAAAAAGTTACTCCTGCAAGAGTTACCCTGTTATCATGGAGGTTCAGTTTGAAGAGCCTAGTCAACTCAAGATGATGCTGAACTCTTTCCACCTTTTCACAAAACTCATAACACCCAACATATCTGAAACAAGACACAGCTAAAGGTGAAGTTTCTAGCTCTCTAAGGTTTGTTGGCTCTATTCTGATGATTTTTCCTCCTTTATGTGGCCTTCTCTGCTGTACAACCTCATTTTCCTCAAACTCATCATCACTATTTTTCTCCTCCATGTAATATTTGTCTTCTCTCTCCATGATTGTTTATTTGGCACTTGAAAACCCTAGGGAAAAGGAAAGAAAAGGGAGAGTGAGTGAGGGAGTGAAGGGAATGGGAGCAAGGCAAGATATGGCGAAATGAGGGCTTTAGGGAATAGGGATAGAGACAAAAAAATTAAGGGAGATGGGGAAAAGGGTTACGAAATTTTGTGAATTAATGGGAAGTGAAAATATGAAGAGGGACGAAAATGAAAATTTAATTATAGGTCAAAGGTATGGGGAAATCTAGGCAAAAGAGTGAAAATCCTAAAAATTGGGTTTTAATGGAAAAGGGTAAAGGGACTTATGAAATGGTAGTTTTAGTGTTTCTGGGAATATGGGATAAATAAATAGGGTCCAGGGATAAAAATTTTCACACAAAGCGTTTTTTGGGAAATTTTATAATGGGGAGGAGAATTTTAGGAAAACTAGGGTTTTTTTATTTCCTTGCCAATATAAATTTTACCTACAAGCATAAAATGAAGGAAGAAGAGTAAAAAGGGAATTTAATTACTTGATTTTAGGGAAGAAAGACAAATTTGAAGAATTTGGAAGAGTTTGGAGGGTTTCTGGCCTAAGCGCAGTGCCTCACCCAGGAGCATAGCACCCTTCTCCTAAGCGCAACGCTATTCAATTTTACACAGCCACAACTTCCCTAAGCGCAACGCCAGGAAATTTCTTCAATTTTCTTTCCTTACTTGACTCTCTTGCTCCAAAATGTGTTTTTTCTCTTGGAAAATGAACAAATGACGTCTTCTTTTGGCAAATGAGATTTTTATATCTTGCATGATTTTGACTTTTGAATGATTGGAACTCACATTTTCCTTATTTCTCATTAACCTTTCAAAATACTTTTTGATGCTTTTGGTGCTTTGGATGCTTTGACATGATCTTTGTATCTTTAAATGAAATTTTCTTTATCTAGGAATAGGCAGCTTTTTGGGTTTATTACATATAGTGACTTTAAAATTACATAAAATTAGAACATAAAAATATCTCTGTTTTTATCTCAAAAATTTCATTTTTGAGATGAAAACTTACAAAAATGAAATGTAACTTTACATGGAAAACTTAACTGAAACAAATCAAGAGTTTTATTCCTAGAACATCTTCACACCTTCTATTGCCCTTTATTGCAAATGATACCATGCAATGATCTGACCTAATGAAACTCTAGTGACCTAATGGAAAATAAAAAACAATTGTCTCAATGAGTGATTTTGACTAAAAGTGAAAAGAGAGCAGATTTATTTCCAGTATGATGAAAGCATGGAAGAGGGTCAACGTGCATATACTTGTAACGTAAAATGGGACACTTGACAAGGACAACCACCAGTGGAACAATTTTATATCATGACCTAATGCAATTATTGAAAATTTCTTTAGAATGGGACACCTAAGATGCACATGCAAAATGTGTTTTGATCCCTAGTGGAAATATGCAAATATTGACACTAACATTGGCCTTATTGGGGATGGCAGCTCCTTGGAGGTGTCAAGAATAGCATAGACCAAGTGCCTAACTTTGGGCCAATACGGTCAAACAATCTAAAAGACTGCAGACTGTAAAACTGATTGAGAACTAACTCGAAAACTGACTATGAAACTAACTCAAAAATGACTCAAAAACTCTGAAAATAACATAAAATCAAAAATATTTATAGCCTTAACTTCGAGCCCCAAGCCTAAATTATTTTTTGCTCCACACCTTGTAGAAAAGATAAACTGGTATTTACAATGAAAGTGAAACATTCTCTCAGAAGTTGCATTAGAAATAATAATGTTTCAAGAGCCTACCATTGACTGGTCCTCCTGAAAATTCTTGTCCATCCAACTCTTTCAACACATAGGCATTTTTTCCTCGATAAGCTAAGATATTGAAGGGTCCTTTCCAAATATTTTCAAACTTCCCGTGCTTTCCTTTCTCTTCATTTCTCGCATCCCACCGCAACACTACATCTTCCAGTTGGAACTTATCTGCCTTGGTTTTACGATCATAAATATTTTTTATTTTCTCCTGAAGTTTAGAATTAGTCCGAGAAACTTCCTCCCTTGTTTGCCGAAGGTGAATCATTTGATTGATTCGACGTTGAATATCATCTTCCTCACTACCTGCTTCCTGCAATAATATCATAACTGGGACTGCAAGTGATGTAGGAAATGTTGTCACTCTAGTTGTTATCACAAAATCATACCTAATAGGCTGCTCATCAAACTAATCTTGTGCAACTATTTCAAACCAAGTTTTTGGTTGAGGCTTAGCCTCCTCAACCTGAGAGGGCTCTCTCAAGGGTTTATGATTTTTTGATAAATATATAGATGGCTAACTCTATATGAGATAAAAATAGATAAATGATGTAAAATGGTTGTAAATCCCATTAGCAAGTGTACATTAGGCTTATATAGTCATGATAACTTCAGTAAAATGAAGATAATCTACCTAGCATAGAAGTCAAGGCATATCAGAGTTCAAGTCAAGGAATAAACATGTAGAACAGTGAAACATATAGTCAGTTTTTCTATGAAGGAAGTCAGAGCATCATTGATGAATTATGAGTAACATAAGAAAACACCATTGTAATAGAATATTGAAAAGATGCCATCAGAACAAGAACATACAAGAACTCCTTATGAATCTTGAGTTGTCTAAGTAGAAATTCAATATTAGGCTGAAAACAGTCACTTACATAAAACATAGTCTTTTTGCTAACAAATGTCCAACCCTTTCTATTTCAACTCCTTGATATTTTATAGATCATTTACATCATAAGATAAACTTATCGACAACTACATACATCAAATTCCTATGCTTTGACACCTATACTAACCATGAAACATGGTATTTATTACAAACACAACAGTAAAACTGATATAGAGTCCTATTACAAATAGAATTAGAACTCTTTTGATTCCACTCAAAAAAGCTTTATCTAAACTTAATTACGTCATTTTCCACCTATATTTCCATTAATTTGAATCCTGATGATGATCTCCAACCTGTTATGACCATGATGTTGATGATGTTGATCTCCTGTAATTTAGGAAACTGCTGCCCCGTTTTTAGGCTTAGGATAATTTTAGTTTCTTGAGATGTTCTGACCACCTTTAACCCATAACTTCAAAGCTAATTGATGTCAGGAACATGATTAACATATGTCCCAAGTCATCCCTTCATGCCAATTGTGTAAAACCACTTAGAACTTCTAAAAACAGTGAAAACAAACTTGCGCTATGAAAGCAACACAGTTTCGTAGCCCTTTTCGTAGTGCAATCTTTTTACCCATTTTCCTTCAAATATATCTTCCTTTCCTTCAGATTTGCTTTGATAATCACTTGACATAGCTTCCTTATAAATATCAAGTCGAAATGCATGATTCTATCTCCAAAATTTGATAAGGAAAAGGGTGAAAAAGCCGCTACAACAATTTCGTAGCGCATTTCAACCTTTTTGCACTACAAGCGCTACGAAACTGCTGTGTAAGCAGTTTTTTCTAGTTTTTCTTCAAAATTTGAAACAAAAATATGCTAGAAATTTAGAAAAACACTTGCCTCTTCAAAACCATCTTCTATATGAACTAAAAACATAATCTTTACAAAATTTAATCCTCATTTTACCATTTTGATTTTGCTTTGAATTTTTCATTTTGTACCTCTGCTTTTTCGTTCATCTTGAGACTATTTTAATTGTAGCTCCAAATATTCCACTTAGCATATTAGCTTTCTATTACTGTCTCTCAAATGGGTGTTGATCACTCTAACAAATTTTGCTTCTTTAATGGCAGGAACTGTCCATGTAAAAAACTATTGTGCATTGCTTGGGATCTATGACCTGGCAACTGTTTGTCCTTCCCAAACGGCTTTCATCCTCTTGAATTTTGTATTTTCAATGTTTTGTTTTCTTGCCCTCTTTCTCATCATTTCCATCTCTTGATTTTCTAGTTTCAACCATTCTTCCAGCATTTGACATTCTGACATGTGTTCCTTTCCCTTCTTAATCTTGTTGGCTGCATGCTCCACTATAGGTGATGAGATATCAACCACCTCTTCAGGGACTTTGGCTGCTTCAATGGTTACTTGGATATCTTTGCTGCCTTCTTGGAATCTCTTTGCATGCCTAGTTAAAGGTTTCCTAGTTTGAAAAACAAAAGCTACATTCTCACCTTCAAATTCCAATTTCTTTGTTGATTTCATTTTTCTCTGTTTGGGTTCATTAACTTCAATGAAATATGCCTACACAATGGGTGATTCTTCTATAGCAATTGCATGCAGTATATCATCCAAGTTTCCTTTCATCATTTGGTTGTCCTCTGTGACTAAAACACCTGCTTTTCCCTTTGATGCTGATACTTGACTTCTTGTATTTCTCTGGCTCTTCTGCTTACTGGCCACCTATTTTTGTTTTGTTTCTTTGACCCTTTCTACTTTATGTTTTGCACGTGATGGGGTTTTTGCAACAAGCACTGATTCTTTCTCAGTTCTATATTCAACCTGTTTCCTTGGTTTCAACTTCACAAACCTCTTAGCTTTGGTAACCACTGGCTGACTGGATTCTGCTACTAGTGGTGAAGGATTCCCCTTGATCTTAGGGTTTCTAGCCGGTGTTAGGGCTTCCATTTCAAATCCACTCATAAATAAAAAGGAATATCAATCTCTATTTATTTTCTGAAGCTCATTTAAAACCAGTAACTTAATCAAACCGTGATGAAACAAAGATGTTTCACGGCCATCAGATTTACCTTTGACTTTGTCATCCATTTTGGCAAGACTTCTATGTAAGTAAAATGGTAAATATGATGATATAATTCCCATGAAATGCGATATCAGTTTAAAATGATAAGTGTAGACTTTATGGTACCTGCCTTCACAAATGAAATATCTTTGGATGTTGAATAGCAGCTTTTCATAGTTATCCTTGATACAACTCCTAGGTATTGCATTGTTCAAGTCCATGTCTACAAATTCAGGTTTCATAAAATCCTTGCATGGCTCCTTGTAAAAAATAAATCCTTTAAACCAAGATTTTTGTTCCCTTGGTATCTATGTCACAGTAGCTATGATTTCAAGTGTCACTGGCATATTTATCATTCCAACTTTGAGAGTGGTTCCACTGAAATGTAGAGAAAACTCTTTGGACACCTGAGTGTGGCAACCCTGTAGCTTTTCACAAAATTTGAGACAACCAGATTTGCTAAAGGCTTCCATTACCATTTGATATTCCATAACAACATTTACATTCTCAGGCTCGTATCTTAGACAATGTCCCCTTCTGTGGACCTTCTTCTCCTCTGCCATGTTTCTTGTAAAGAAAACTTGTTAGCTTCTCTAAAACCTGTAAAACAACCTCTCTTGATTTGATGAACAACCTCTCTTGATAATTATGTGAGTTGTCTTTGAAAGAAAAACCACAAGCTTATCCTTACTGGTTCAGAGCTTGGAGAACATATGTGAAGATAAATGAAACAGAGATGACTCAATTAGGCAAAAAATTCGAATTAGAGATGTCACCTCATGACCAAATGATGTTTAATTGATATCCTATCATGATTATGATGACTGAAGGATAGGTAAGTACATCGAATCTAGTAACTAACTGACTCACCATACCCCTATCATGTCATTCCCCAACTGAAACTGACAAATCCCGTCTTATTTGACACAAAATATAAGAAACCGCGGTTTCGTAGCACTCACAGTGTAATTTTCGCACTTTGTGCTATGAAAGTAGCAGTGCTTTCATAGTGCAAAACTCACTTTTTTAACTAACGACGCTACGAAACTGTGGATTTGTGACTAATTGCAGAAAATTGACCAAAAACTTACTTAGATGACCCTTAAATGAAAAATGTGAACTTTTTAACTATGGAATGGACCTAAAAAGACCTTTTTTGAATTTTAATGGTGAAAACTAAACCTATAGAACTATGACATACCCTTAACCATGCTAAAATGACTTTCAAAACTATTTAGATCATGATCAAAACAGAGTTGACATGTCATGTTTGAATTTTTTTATTTTTTATTTTCACAGTGATAACAGTGGCTACACTTGGGATAGTGTGCCCCTGTGGTACACTAAGAACCAGTAGTTCTAGTGCTGCTATCCATTTTCTTTGACCAAAACATAAAAACCCTTGAAATTGCCAAGTTTCCCTCTCAAGCTCTAATGGCCTTCACCTCGGGCTCAAGATTGTTGATTTTGCTTGTCATTATTAGTAGAAATAAATTTATAAAATGAAATATATACAATGACATGAACAATCCATCAGATTTTAGGAAGAGTAATGCTTCAAAAACCTGCCATTGACAAGTCCTCCAGCATATGGTTTTCCATCTATCTCCTGCAGTATGTAAGTATTGTTTCCATGGAAAGAAGCTATCTTGAAAGGACCCTTTCATAAGTTCTCGAACTTACCATGTTTGCCTTTATCTTCAATTCTAGCCTCCCATTTCAGCACTTCATCTTGAATTTGAAAACTCTCTTCCTTAATCTTATTATCAAATGTCCTCTTGATTTTGTTTTGAGATTGTTGATTGTTGTCATAAAATTCATTCTTTTTCTCTTGCAGAGCTATCAGCTGATTAATTCTCCTTTGGATTGCATTTGGTTCCTCTTCCAGCCCTTGAATTAGCTTCATAATAGGTACCCCTAGTGATGTAGGAAAAATAGCCTCAACTCCATATACCAATTCATATGGTGAAGTTCCAATTGACCTCTTTGTACATATCCTATCAGCCCATAAGGCATACTTCAGTTGGCTAATGCCAAGCCTTCTTATTCTCCCGCAACACCCTTTTAATGATCCTCACAATGCTCTTGTTAGAAGATTCAACAAGGCCATTTCCTTGCAGATAGTATGTAGTTGCCCGAGAGTAATATGATATTGATGACAGAAATTTATCAGCTTCTTAGACTTGAATGCTTGTGCATTATCAGTTATAATATTCATGGGGCAACCAAATCTAGACAAGATATTATTTTCTAAGAAAGAGATAATCACATAATCATTTTCTTTTCTAGTTGGGATTGCTTCAATCCATTTGGTGAAGTAATCAGTCACTGTAAGAATCCAACGATGCTGACCTGAAGATGATGGATGAATCTCCCCAATAAAATCTAGTCCCCACTGCTAGAATGGTGCTTCTACATAAATAGGCATCAAAGATAAGGGTACAAGTTTCTTCTTACCCTCGAAAACCTAGCATTCATGGTAGGCAACAACCCTCTTGTATACATCCTTAAACATTGTTGGCCAATAAAACCCTACTCTCAAAACTTTGTTCACTATCGCCTTCTAATAATGGTGACCTCCACAATCCCCTTTGTGAAATTCCTCAATTACTTTCTTAGCCTCCTCCTCCAGCAAGAAAATTAGAAAAATTCCGCCAGTATCCTTCCAAAACATATTTTTGTCAAATATAAAGTATCTCAAAGATTTCAACTTAACAAACCTTGCTTTGGAATTTGTCAAACCAGCAGGTGCTTGATGGTGCTATAGGACAAAAACAACTTCCTTGTACCAATCTAAGGTGATATATGTTTGTTCAGTAGGAACTAGTTCCTCATCATCATCTGAAATTTTTGATATTTCTACAATCCAATTTATATCAAGACAGTCAAAGTTTGATTGTGCCATCAGCTTCGCCAAGCCTTGCCCTTTGACCAATTTTGTCAGTTTAATCTCAATATCATATTCTAGCAACTTGGCAATCCATTTCCCCCTCTTACCATTAGGGTCGGCTTGAGTGATGATGTATTTCACAACAGTATTAAGAACAAATACCACAATATGAGAATGCATAATATAAATTATAAAATATTTGACAGCCTTCACCAAAGAATAGACTTGCTTTTCTGATATATTATACTTCATTTCAGCATTGGCTAATGTCCTACTAAAGAAATAAATTGGCTGCTCAATACCTTGTTGTCCCTTTTGTAGCAGAACTCTGGCAATAGTATTCTCTGATGCAAAGGTAAAAACCAGAAATTCCTTGGAAAAATCAGGACTGATCAATACTGGTGCTTGTGTGAGTGCTCTTTTGATCCCTTCAAATGAGTTTCTTGCCTCTGATTTCCACTTAATATCAACTCCCTTCTTCATCATCCTTGTTATTTCCTTCTTTAGCATCCTTGTTATTTCCTTCACAATCTCAGCAAATTTAGGAATAAATCACCTTACAAAATTAACTTTTCCAAGGAAAGATTGAATCTCCTTCCTACTTCTTGGCAAATCCACCTTATGAATTGCATTGACCCTGCTTGGATCAATCTTAATCCCATCTTTAGAAATGATATGCCCAAGTAATTTACCTCAAGTTAAAGAAAAAATATTTTTGGTGGGATTTAGAGAGATGCCAAACCTTCTACATTTCAGCAGAATTATTTCCAAGTGTTTCAAGTGATCTTCTTCCTTCCTTGAAAATATTGTTATGTCGTCAAGATAAACAACCACCATCTTGTCCTTTTCTTCAGAAAAAGAAATGTCCATTTCCCTCTGAAAGGGAGCTCCTGCATTCATGAGACCAAATGGCATATTGGCATACATAAAAGTACCCCATGGTGTAGCAAAGGTTGTTTTTTCCTGATCATCAAGATGCACAAGGATCTTATTATAACCTGAAAAACAATCAAACATAGACGAGAGCCAACAATAGTTTGCAAAATTTGATCCATCTTTGGGAGAGGATAATTATCCTTTAGGGAGGCTTTATTCAGATTTTCAAAATCAATGCATATTCTGATTTCCCCATTCTTCTTCCTAACCGGAACCAAATTTGCAAGCCAATTTGAAAATATGATTGGGACAATGATTTTGGCATCAAAGAGATTTTTAACCTCCTTCTCAATCAAGGGCATGAGAAGTGGGTTTATCCTCCTTAACTTCTGCTTGAAAGGTCTTTCATTTTCTTTTATGGGAATAGTGTGCTGAATAATGGTGGGATCATATTCTTTCAAATCAGCATAGTTCCAAGAAAATACATCTATGAATATTTTCATCATTTCAACATATTTAAACTTCATATCAGCTAAAAGAAATTTTGAAAGTTTAATCATTTTGGGCATAGCTATAGTACCAAGGTTACAACTCTCAACTTCTTCATCATCAACTTGCATCTTGGGAGATTTAAAAACATCATTTTGATCAAAAACAATTTCTAGAGGTATGAGTCCCTTTGGTATGGAATTATTATTTAGTTGCAAAACTTCAGAATTCCCTTTAGATTCAGCTAACATGTTCTGCTGATGTTTTTCACATATGACATTAGCTCCTTTAAGGTTAAATCCTTTTGTAGTTTCTTCAATTCTTCATTTAACCTATTAGCCCTTTGCTCATGAGTTTTGGAAATGATTTGGGATAACTTCTTTGTATCTTCAAGGTTTTCAATTACCTTTTTCAATCTGTTAATATCATTTGTTTGTAGTGTCATTTCCTCCATGGCTTTTACTAGTTTACTAGCCTCATCTGAATGTTGAGCTGCTGTAGTAGATGATTCTGTAGCTGAGGTTGTAGATGATGTCACTGGCATTGCAGTAGCCACTGGTACTTTGGGTGCTAACTCTTCTGCTAGAGTTAAAGGCATAGTTGTAGTAACCATGGGAATTATTATAGCGATTTCCTGCGCTTTTATTGTTTCTCTTTCATGGACAAGCTTGTCCATTTGAATCTCCATTTCTTTGATCTGTCTTGTTAGCTGAAAGATTAAGTTCATCATGTCATCCTTCTGAGTCTATTCTTGTACAATTTATTTGGCTTGAGGATTTTCAGTTGGTGGAAGCTTGAGTTGTTTCCTCAATGCTGCAATATCAGCATTATTTTTCCTTACTAACTCTTCTGCGGCTTTGAAATTTGCAGAATCATATCCAACTTGAATGACCAACTCTTCTACAGATTTAATCCTAATATCTTTGGCATATGAAGAGGCTTTGTCCACTTTCATTTGATATCTCATGTTTATGATTATGTTTTGAATTTTTTGGACACTCATAGCCTTGGTTGTAATAGTAGAATACAACATCTCTGAACGCTGCCTATGAAATTCTATTTGATCCAGTGCATGAATATTTTCTGTTGGTACTTCTAGATCAATTTTTTTGTAGTCTTCAACTGTCTTTAGAGTCTTCATTGTAGGCTGTAATACTGACATGACCAACTTTTTATTTGAGTAATCAAAGGTTGATAAAAGTTTGTTTTGAACACTTGGTGTTTGCTTCAAATATTAAGAGTAAATCTCATTTTTAATCTATTCATTCTTTATCTTAATCTGCTTTTATTTTTATTTTATATCTTAATCTATCTCATTTTTAATCTATTCATTCTAATCTATCTTCCTCTGCTGTCTATGAGGATGATGCTTTCATGTTCTGCTGTTTTTCTATCACCTATGTATTTTAATTTTTAGGTTGTTCTTCATTCAAATTCTCTGTAACTAGCTCATTTGTAATGACTGTAGCAGTATATGTATTTGTCACTGTGACATCTATGTCTTCAACTTCAATAGTTACTTTTTCTTTGTCAACTGAATTTATCTTAGGATTTTTATTGTATCTTAACTTGAACCTAGTCTCAGTGGTTGTCTCAACAACATAATTACCTTCTTCTCTGACTCTCTTGGTACCTTTTTCTCCTTGATTTGCAGTTTGTAAGGTGTGACTAGTATCACCCTGGTTAACTGCAACTAGCAAAGTGTTTTCCGTCCACTCAGTATGATTGACATATTTTTCAATATCTGGTTTTTTCTCATGAACGTAAGGTGTTAGTTTACACTTAACCCTCATTTTGCTTAATATTCCTTCTGGATCATAGTTCCATGAGAAACTTTCTTCAAATATGTACTCAAGTAACTGTTTGGCTGATTCTGTCTCTGCATCTCTGTGATTACAAATGAAGGGTCCCATTTGATTCTTCAACTTAAATTTTGTTTTATTCTTAGCTACTAGGAAGTCGATTGAATCAGAATTTAAGATTTTCCTGATGTATTCCAAGGAAAAAACCCTCATTGGTACATATTTAGGAAGTTTGTAGGATAGAAGATTGGACCCAAAAACTATGATTTCTGTGTGTTTTTCATATAAATACCAATCTCCAGTTCTGGTCTACTATGATAGTTGTAGAACCTTTTTTGATTTCATCATTAATCCTTGGTTGTTCAGTATTTGTTAACATGTTTATCAATGCATGGATAAAGAAGTCTGAAAAATCTGCATAAGTAAACTCTGTGGACTCTTTTATGATCAAAGATGTCCAAAAAATGATTGAAAGTGGATTTCCTTCTATGTCAAGCTTCTGTAGGGTCACTGGAAACTTGTCTTCTTGAAAATACAAAAACATGTGGAAGAGGAAAGATGTGTATCTAAACACTCCTTCAGTTGGAAATTTAACCAGCTGATCATGGATATTGTCAGCAATGTACTCAACATAATTGAAGATGACAGAAGGAGGCTGTCCTGGTGCAAAAGTAGATAGGAATCCTAATATTGAATCATTTGTATGCTCATCTATAAAGTATCCTAGGATGAGTGAAAACATGGAAATGACATGCCTTGAAGATTCTGGAAATTTTGAAGTGGAATATGGAGGGTTGATTTGAGGAATTTCAACATGTAAGGGCATGAATACTTGAAAGATCTGAAATATTTTGGGAAAGTCAAGGCCAATGTACAACTTGGTAAGTGCTTCTATTGACAAAGGAACTACTTGAGGATCAAGTTTGAGCTGTAACATTTGGTTTATGGACTCAGCAGTAATTGTAAAAAGTACTTCTTTGTTTGCATTCACTATTGCTCTTTGTTTAGGTATATAATAGTGCTGGCATAACCTAATAACCTTTGGGCATAGATGAGTGACTGGAACAACATATCTGGGCAAGTTTGATTCCCAAATTTGAACTTCTTCCACCTGATCTAAATACTTTTCAAAGCTCCAGTTATGAAGTTCTAACAGATTGAATTCTATAATTGGATCTGCTATTTTGTAGTCCACATCTGCTAAGGAGGTGTGTTCAATGTCTACAACATGAGGTTGTAGAGGATTCACAATTATGGCAGTTTTGGAAGACATAGCTGGAGTAGTTTTTTTCATTTTGAGGCTTTCAGGATTACTATAACTCTATTTTTTAGGCATTCTAGTTTCTTCTGTAAGATTAAATGGTTTACAGAAGTATTTTTGACTTTGACAGAGGTTTTTGGATAAATATGGGTACAACTTGTTCTTCTCTTGGATTTATATTTCAATTTCAATCTTCAAAATGTATTTCAGACTCTCACTGGTTATGAAATAAGAAACAGGGGTTTCTTAGGCTTTTTCCAATGGATAATTTGGCTAAAGAAATGATTGAAATAAGGCACAGAGGGTTGGATTACCTGCAGAGGATTTTTGGGCTTTAACTAGAGTTTTATATAGTCTACAAAAATTAAATAAGCTCAATATTTTCCTTTAAAACTGAACACAGTATAAAACAGGGTTTAGGCTCTTTTTGGGCAATTTAAAGACTTTCTTGGAGAAATTAGGTTTATACTAGTTTCAATTTCTTTATCAATGTCCTTTCAAATTATAACATGTTTGATTTTCTCGAAAAATACCTGTTTAGGTAGGTATGGGTCTTTGGAATTAGGTTCTGAAGCATTTGGACTGGTATCTGGTATCTTTTTAGGTCTCTGGAAGGAATTTGAGACTTTTAGCAATCTTCAACAGTGAATGCAAGCTTTTTTCACTGATTCTGGGCATATAAACAGTGTAAAGGCTTCGTTCTATGAGTCGGGAGGAAGCATACAGTTGATAAGTGCAGGAAATAGGATTAATAATGAGATTTTGGATTTTATTAGACATTTTAGGTTTAAACTAGCCTACAATTAATGGTGGTCACATGAGGCAATGGGCGGTTTTCGGGTTTCAAAGGTAAAAAAACGTGAGTGGTTATCACATTGGTTTTGAGTGGTAAATGGTTTCAGATGGATCAGATGAGATCTAATGGAACTGGGCCACATGTAGGAGAGAGGAAAGGCTAAAACAACCTATTTCTCATGGAAAAGACAGTGTTATCATCGCGCAACTTTATTTGCGATATGGGCTTTGGATCGTCGAATTTTGGAGCACGAGTGCAAATGGCTGTGATTTGATGTGGAACTGCACAACATTTAGAGGTAGGGTCCGGGGTTTATAAATGTTGTGGGATAGGTTTTAAACCTTATAAATATACATTTACAATGTTAAAAATTTATATTATACGATTGGTGGAGGGGGATAATGTTATATGTTTTCAATTAAAACATTAACCAAATGTTTCAACCAATAGCGTTGGTATGATATTATATGCTATAAAACCTTTTAACAAGTGTTTTAATACCATATGGGCGGGATATTTTTATATTTGATATGTTTAAACCTATGGGGAGAAAGGGCGGGTTTTATTTTCGTCACATGGGATAATTTAACATAGGTTTAAACTTTAAATAAATGGGTTTTGGGGGTTATTTATATATAAAGGATTTAATAAATACTGGAGGGATGTAATATAATGATTTAATAATATAAGTTAGAAATTAATATGAAAAGGAGATTTATTGTTTGAAATGAATTAAAATACATAATTTAAAACTAAGTAAAGTGTAAAAATAGACAATAAAGCATAGTTTGTCCTATTTTTTATTCTTTATACATAAACTTAGGATAAATGTATCTTATATCTTTTTTTAGTGTTTTTTGAATGAATATGAAATTAATTAAGTAGGCTTTTTACTTTTACTAAGCAAAAAGGTGTTTTTACTTAGGAAAAGGGATCATAATTTTAGAAATGGGTGAATATGCTGATGAAATGGGTTTTCATGTAGGGAATCGAATATTTTTAACTAGTCAGTTATCAAGCCTTGGGTCCAGTCCCAACAGAAGTCAGAGAAATGCTCTGAGCCTCTTTAACTAAAGGTTTAGAATACTGGATCATTGTGGGGGAGGGGAAATTAGTAATTTGCCCGATGATGCTTTATTACATGTCTTTCACAACTGCTTTCTACCTACCCATCATTATTTGTAACATTTTTTACTTCATTTTCATGGGTGCATTTAAGCTTGCAACCCTAAATCCATTTTTCTTTCAAAACATAAAAACTATCTAAATATAACCTTACTTCATCCGAGAGCTCAGATTAAACTCTTGAGCTCCTCATTTATTCTCTAACTTATCTACTGATTTGTCAATTTTATACTGTTTGACATATCTTTATTCTCTATCTAAAACATGAAATTCAAAGCATGAAAAGTTAAGATTAAACTGTTTAATTGATCATGGATTATTGCATTTATTGACAATCTGCACATAATCATTATTCTTGCAGTAAAAGTAAATAATAGTGCCATTTTGACTTGCTCACTTTCATGTCTTATTTTATCTCTTTTTTCTTTTGGGTCTATCTTTTTCTAAGTCCTTTGATATTTCTTTTAGGACTTTTACCCTCTTTTCATTTTTTTATTATTTTTTCAAATATAGGAAAACAACTTGCAGAAAGCAAGGTATGTACATATTTACAATACTATCAAAGTCAATTAAAAAAATATGAATCCTATTATTATAGGACCCTAACAGTGGCTTCACATGGGGATGGCATTTCCTGGTGAAATGTCAAGAACTTTAAGACTAGTAGCCTTTGAATTTTTACTATGATGACCCTGGAAGTATCTTATGATATTTGCAATTATTCATACTTATGATATTTTACCTCTCAAAGCTTAGGACCTTCTATCCAGGCTTAAACTTTGTTAGGAAAACATCCAATCCAATAAATAATCTTCAATGTATATGTACAATGATCAAAGTAAATGAAACTAACTATTTTTTATCTTAGAGGAGTAGTAGTGCTTCAGCATTCTACCATTTACTGGTCCATCTAGCATCTTTGACCCATCCATTTCTCTCAGAATGAAAGCATTGTTACCTCTGTAACCATAAATAACATAAGGTCCTTTCCATAGAAAATCAAATTTTCCATGTTTACCTTTCTCTTCTCTTCTTGAATCCCATTTTAACACTTTTTCTCCAATGTAGAAATCATCTTCTTTAGTTTTTTTGTCAAAAAATTTCTTTATTTTATCCTGGATAACTTGAGACTTAATATAAACTTCTTCTATTGTTTGTTGCAAGTGAATAGTTTGATTAATCCTTCTTTGAATTTCATTTGTCTCAACCTATAATTCTTGGATAATCTTCATTACTAGTATTCCTAAGGAATATGGAGAAACAACATCCATTCCATAGACAAGCTGGTAAGGGGATGTACCAATATATTTTTTGTTTGTAATTCTATCTGCCCATAAGGCATTAACTAACTTCTTGTTCCAAGTCTTTTTGTTATCTTCCAGTAACTTCTTGATGATGTTTATAAGGCTATTAGTTGAAGATTCAACTAGACCATTACCTTGAGGGTAATATGCAATAGAATGGCCTAGAGTAATATGGTATATATGGCAAAAGTAAATTATATTTTTATATTTTAATGCAGCTGCATTGTTAGTCATTATCTTTTGGGGACATCCAAATCTTGAAAGTATGTTTCTTTTTAAGAAGGAGATAATGAGAGTATATGTGGCTTTCCTAGAGGGTATGGCTTCAATCCACTTGGTAAAATAGTTAGTGGTTGTCAAAATCCACTTGTGTTGGGCTGATGATGGAGGATGAATTTCACCAATGAAGTCAAGACCCCATTATTGAAATGGAATTTCTGTTGAGATGGGTTTTAAGGGCAAGGATAACAGCCTTTTCTTACCCTCAAATATTTGACACTTGTGAGAGGAGGTCACATACCTTTTTACATCTGCAAACAAAGTAGGCTAGTGAAATCCAACTCTCAAGATTTTATCTGCAGTAGTATTCCATTAGAGATGGCCTCCACAGTCACCTATATGAAATTCTTCTAAGATTTTGTCAGCTTCTTCTTTTAACAAACAATTTAATAAAATCCCACTATGATCCTTCCAAAAAAGTACATTGTCTAAAATACAAAATATTACTGCCTTTAGCTTTTAGAATCTATCTTTTGTTCTTGATAATCCAGGAGGAGCTTGTAAGTTTAGTAATACAAATATAATATCTGCATACCATGGTGAGTCTGAAAAGGCTTCACTGATCTCTGGAGTCACCATCTCTTCCTGATCATCTACTTAGGCAATAAAATTTATGTCTAGGGCATGACAATTTGATTCAGCCATGAGTTTGGCTAAACCTTGACCTTTTACTAGTTTAGTAGGTTTTATCTCTATACCATATTCTAAAATTGTGGCAATACACTTGCCCCTTCTTCCATCAGGACCATATTGAGTAAGAATCTATTTTACTACTGCATTTGGGACATATGCAATGATATGAGAATTTGAATGTAAACTCTGAAGTCTGTAATGGCCTTTACCAAAGATAAGGCTTGTTTCTCCATGATATTGTACTTCAAAGTAGCATCTCTAAGTGTTTTTATAAAAAAATTTATGGGTTGTTCATAGCCCTGGTCATTTTTCTACAGTAAAAATGCAACAATGGTGTGCTCAAAAGAAAATGAAAAAATGATGAAATCCTTTTTAAAGTCAAGACTTATAAGGACTGGAGTTTTGGTTAAGGCCTGCTTGATGGATTCAAATGACTGTTTGGCCTCAATATTCCATTTAAGAACTGAATATTTTTTAAGAATATTATTGAGTTCTCTAATTATTTCAGCTAAATTGGATATGAATCTTCTTAAAAAGTTAATTTTACCTAGAAAGGCTTGTAACTCTTTAATGTTTCTTGGTGAACTGATGTTAAGAATTGCTTCTATTCTGGCAGGGTATATTCTAATTCCTTCCTTAGATATTATGTGTCCTAGTAACTTACCTTATTCTAATCCAAATAAGCTTTTCTTAGGGTTTAAATAGATGCCAAACTTCCTACAATTAAGAAAAGATTTTGTAAGATGATCCAAGTGTTCATTATCAGTTTCAGAAAATACAGTAATGCCATTTAAGTAAATTACTGAGAAATCATAAATTTCCTTTGCAAAGGCTATATCCATAGCTCTTTGAAAGGTTTCCCCTGCATTCATTAAAACAAAAGGAATTTTTACATACGTAAAAGTGCCCCAAGGAGTAGTAAAAGTTGTTTTGGCTTGATCTTCTTTTTGGACTAAAATTTGGTTGTATCCTAAAAATCCATTTAACAGTGAAATCCTAGAAGATGGCAACTACCCTTTGTAAACTTTGATCCATATTAGGTAAAGGATAATTATCTTTCAAGGATAATTTTTTTAGATTCCTAAAATCAACACATAATATAATTTATCCTGTTTTTTTCCTGGTTGGAACTAGATTGGAAACCCAATTAGAATATCTGATTGGTGCAATTATCTATGCATTGTACATTCTTTTTACCTCTTTTTCTATCAAAGGCAAAAAAACAGGGTTTATCCTTCTTAGCTTTTGTTTAAAAGGATTTTGGTATTCTTTTATAGGGATTTTATGCTTAATTATACTGGTGTCATAGGATTTTAGGTCCTCATAACTCCAGGAAAAAACATCCTGAAATTCCTTTAAAAGTGCTATGTATTTTTCGTTTTCTTGTTGAAGTAAATATTTGGAAAGTTTGATCATTTTTTATTTTAACTCTGTTCCAATGTTACATTCCTCAATATCAGATCTAAGTGGCTCCATTTTGGGTTTTCTAGCAACATAATTTGAGTCAAATAAACCATCTAAAGGAGTTAAACCTTTTGGTAAGAAATTATCTTTGGGATTTACTACATCAAATTCATCATCAATTTCTACTCTCTCTAATTTATCTATATTTGATTGACTAAATTTAGTAGGTCTATCAAACTTTACTTTATTTACATCTACATTATTCAAATCAATTTCACTATCTAAATCTTGATCTATGGTACAATCAATGTCTATTTTACAATTCAGAAATTCACCGCATTATTCATAAAATGGTAAATTTGTTGATCTTGTGAGAAAAATTGCCAATATTTGAGGTTGCCTAGAATCAATGGTTTGTGTTTTGCTTTTGCAGTATACATATGATTAGGCTGAAAAGGTAAATTACAAGTACTAGAAAAGGTTGTTAAGGAGTGTGCATGTAAGTTTTCCTTTCTTGGTATTGCAGAAAGATTACATTCCAACAAATTATCAATCAAATCTAATACAGTCTCTCTATATCGGCCTAATCTAGGATTGTAAATAGAATACCCTCCATTAATCTACTTTACAATCAAATCTGAGTCTCCAATATTTCTATTCTTTTGCCTCCTAAGTTTCTGATAATCTGGAGTCCTAAAATGAGGGCTTCATACTCAGCCATATTGTTGGTGCATTTGAAATTCAGTCTGAAAGCATGGCCTTCTACATGATTTTTCTCTATATTAGTTATCCAAACTCCTGCTCCTACTCCTAGCTTATTAACTGATCCATCAAAATCTAAATTCCATAAAGATTCATGAAAGATATTATCATTGTTTTGTGTTTTCTTTTTCTCCCTTAGTTCAGTCTTGATTTCATTATCAGTTTCAGAGTTACATAAGATGAATGAATCTAGGTCAGTAGGTGTAGTGTAAATTGGGTAATTTATTGATATTTTTGCACTACTCACCATATATTTCATCAATGTTTCCCTATAGAGTTTCTTTGGTTGACCAAAAACTGATATAGTAGCATATGACATGTCCAATTGTAGAGATCCCTATAACTTTGCTCCCCATGAGTGAGATAATAACATTCCATATTTGGGTGAGATATCAGCTACTACAATGTCCATGAGTATACTTTTACCAGGATATTGAACTAATGTTACACACAAATCTTTAATTAAACCTAGGCATTTTACCTTGCTTGAATCAAATGAAAATAAATCTTTGTAGGGCCTTGTGATGTCTAAGTTCAGGGTTTTCATTATAGATTTGGGCATTAGATTATGTGAAGCTCTTGAATCTAACATTGCATTGTGTAAAATTTGGTCATGAATAGTTAAACTAATGTAAAATGGAGGTACTGCTCCATCTTGATGTTTTCCATTAACATCTGGGCCAAAAATCAACTCTGGTTGATCATCATTTAAGTTCACAGAGTCTTCTCCATCATTCATGTTCAATGTTTCAGTTATAGTTGATTGATACAAATCATGTTTTACCAATTCTGTTAAAGGAATTGGTGAGTCTTTAACTTTTCAATTTCAGCTTGTATATTGAATGAGGGTTCTGATTTACTTATTTGAATTAACTCTTCTTTAGTAACTATAGTTTGAGTAGGTTTATCTTGTTTTTCTATAGTTATATCTTCATTTTCTATTTGAATTTCTTGTGTTTTACTGCTCTTTGTTTTCTTTTCAGGAATGGTTTGTGAAGCAATAAATGTTTTCTCATATTTTGAATTGTTAGAAGCTGTTTTTGCAGTAGCAACTTTTGGATCTACTGATTTAGGATCAGCAATGGATGTTTTAGGATGTAAGTTTGTTGTTTTAACAGAATTAGGTGTCTTTGCAGCAACAGATTTTTGTGAATCTTTTGTAGATTGAGCAACTTCATCTGTTATATCAACAATCTTAGGGCTTGGTGAAATTTAAGGGCTGGAAAATTTTTGGGAAGAACTACAGCTTTGCTTATTTTCCCTAGGGAGAATTTGCAGAACTTTTGTTGTGGGATCTTGTACTGTTTTCTTATTTTTTGTTTGAGAATTTTTCTTAGTAGAAGGTTCAATTTTTTTCTTACTTCTTAGGCTATATTGATTGTGTAATTCATTGATGGCAAAATCATAACCTTGTTTGTAATCGAATGATTCACCTGAATCTAATTGAAGTTTTTGCATTTCAAATAGATATTGGTCTTCCTGTGTGAGAAATATAGTGTTATTATCATCTATTCCCATTAGATTTATGGTATCCTCATCATCATAATTATTTTGAGAACTTTTAACATAGTTATCCTGAAATGGGGTTCTTATTATCTAATCAGGGGATGATTATTTTGATTTTCCTGAATTTGTATTTTTCCTAAAGTTGGGATTTCTAATTTGTTGTTTATTATCCCATTGAGGTCTTCGTTCTATGTTGTCTAATCTATATGTCATTCTCTCTAAATTCTTAGCTAGCTGATCTATTTTTGTGTCTGAACTAGAAGCTTCTTCTTTCATAGTTACTCTCCTCTCATTCCTCAATCTTAACTAATATGCCATGTCTGTGTCAAATACATCAGGGAATTTGAGGAGGACAAAGTAAGGAGTGGGTTTGAGATTTGCAGGAATTGAATTGTAAACATTGTTATATCTAGTGCAGTAGTCTTGGACTGATTCATTAGGAGCTCTTTTCATGGCCTCAAATTCAGACAATAATTGGAGTGTATTTTTCTTCTTTTCCCATTTATTTAAAAACAATATATAAAAAATTACTAAGTCAGCGATACTACCAAGATTAAGATCTTTAAACCATTTTTTAACTTCCCTTGCTAATGTTTGTGCAAATAGCCTCATTTTTACATCATAATCATCTATTTCATGGAGTTAAAAGTAATCCGTCATTTTATTAATGTGTTGCTGGGCTGCGTAATGAGTAGTAGCATCAAATTGTGCTATCTTACTTTGGTAATCCTGAGGCATATCATATAGTTGTACTAGAAGAACTAGGGAAGCATACCTAGCAGCCATAGCTTGAATTCTAGCTTAGCTAGGAGGTAAAGTGGAAGTGCTTGGGGCTGAGCTGGAAGTAATGGCTGATGAAACTGGATTATAAGATGTTGAACTAGAAAAAATGGTGGATGAACTAAAGGATAAAGTGGAGGTGCTAGGAAATGAAACTGGAATATATAAGGAACTACTACGAAATGAGAATGATGTGTTTATAGAAGGTAAACTAGTGGATTAAATTGATGTAGGGGATGAAGGAAATAATATTCTAGGTTGTAAGGGTAGTCTAGGGATAAATGGATCTATAGATTGGATGGTAGTGGAAATTATAGATGATGTAGTGGTATCTAAATGAAGAATAGAAATTTTATATGTGTAGGCTAACAATTGAGCTAATTCAATAGCTTCATCAATTTCCTTAAGAGTAGTAGCATTGATCTCTTCAAGTTGAACCTGATTTTTAACTTTCTTGAATTCAAAATCTACTGGAACATTTTTCTGTTTTGTTCCAAAAATGAAATGAAAATAGGTTCTAGAATAGCAGTATTAAAATTACTTTCAAATTTTCTTCTGAATAGAGAAAGTTCAAATTTCAAATCAAACTCTATATCTTGTAAACTTACTATTTGTTGTGGAAGTGAATTGACTCTTATTAAAGAAACTTTAGCATCTAAATCTTCTACCTGTTTATTCTTTTTCTCAATTCTATCTGGATTGTCTACTATAAAAACAGGTTTAGGATCCGGGTTGGACCTAGTATAGTAAATTTTTCTAGAAGTCGGAATTACAGTTTTTATATAATCACAACCTATAAAACAATATTAAAAGCAAACGGATGATAAAAATGATTTCCTTCAAGAACTATTTTTAAAACTGAGGATTTTTTAAGTTCCCTAGTATGGTCGCCAATATGTTATCACTCTATTATTTCTCTAGGTCATGAGATTTTGATTTAAAGTTGAAAGAACTCTAGAGGTAACCACAGACCAACTTTTAAACTCTAGGATCTAGCCTTCCTAAGGTTCAGAGAGAGCTCTCTCTATAACATTTAACTTTGTTTCGTTTATATGATATTAGGCTAGTTATGATTGTGCAAATTCATTTGGTTTGGTTTGGTTTGCTGGGAAAAATCACTTAATGAGATGGATAATGGGAAATCTGTTTGTCCATTTGGCTAAGGAGTCAAAATTCAAGAAGACAAGACTAGGATCAAGGTCAAAAAGTCAAATGTTTTTAGGGCAAGATAGATAAGTCTTTGAAGATCTTGGAAGGTTGATTTGTGAAGTGTTTGAATCGAGATAAAGAGCAATGAAGGATTATTTGATCCGGATTAGGAAGGAGTGGACAGATTTCATTCGAAAGAGGGAGAAATTATGGGTTCCCTACTCTAGAAATCAGCAGAAAACATAGAAATGATAAACAATAAAGACAGGGTGCTTTTAAAAAATCCTGAAATAATACTCCTGAATTATCATTCAAATTTGGAACACATATATGGATGCATGAGACAAATAAGATAAACAATGACAATTAGAAAGTACTTCACTTAAATGGCTTGTCACATGAGTCCTGAAATATGATGCTAATTGATTCGATCCAGTCTGCAACTCAAATTTGTAACACAAAGCTTTCAAGTACAACAAAAATGACTATAGAAATCTTCAGCAATTTATTCCACAATAATACTTCAAAGAGTGAAGTATTTATACAAAAATGTTTAAAAAATATCCTAGAATGGTTCTAGGAATTATCTAAGGGAAATAAAAATATCTTTAAAACAAAATAGTGACAGCTGCTTAACAAATCAGCAAGCTATCCTATTTATCCAAATAAAATAGAAACTAATTGTGGATTAGGTGCAGTTGGATACCTTAGTGTCCTCTTTGCTAGCTGAGATATTTCAAGTTTGTTTTGAAATATGATCTTCTTTATCTTATACTCTTTCACTCTTACTCTCTTTCACCTGATACCCTTTAACCTCTGTAAAAAATGTCTTAATGTTGTAATAAATTCTGTTTTGACTGTGAAAAAATCAACCAACTATTTTATCTTTTAATCTGTCTTTTAACTTTCACAGTAAATCATTAAGTGATTGCCAAGCTTCATCATTTGGAATTTGTATCTTCTTCAGCTTCCTGAAATTTTTGTCTGCCTTAGTATATCTGGAAAAATTTGGTTTTATGACAAATAAATGTCTTATCTCATGCTGCAGATAAAATAAATCTTCAAAACTTCTATGAAAAACTTTTCCAGTGGGAATCCCTTGTCCTTGTGTCTTATTTACTTGCTCTTTTGCATACTCTCTGATTTTCTTGTTGTAGTCCTCCTATGGCATAAGTTTATCATTTATGACCAAAATATTAGGCAAACTTCTGTTGGGAAAAATATTGAGAGGGGGGGCATGAATCAGTATTTAGAGCTTACTAAAAACTTTTTCTTTTTCTTTACTAATCCCATACGCGACTTTAATGAGCTCAACTCGTGTATACACTTGGATATATTTAAGGAAACTTGCCTATGTCTAGAGATCTTATTATGCAGATACTTCTTTACTTAGATCAGTGCATCATTCATTCATCATATGTTTAGTAAGCAGTAAGCATGTGCAGTAAGAATAATAAATCATCACACATAAGAAACACACATGAAAACCAGGATTTAAGGTGGAAACCCAAGTCGGGAGAAAACCACCGTTGTTGTCATCTCTATCTTCAATATTTATTATAAAGAAAACTGCTTACAATCTTCTACTAGTGCAGACTCATACCAGCACGCAGGCACCCACCTGTAGAAGGCTGTAACCTTCTCTCATTCTCCAGCTGCCACTGGAAGGGAGCTCCAACCCCCTGATCTCATTTGCCAAACATTCCTAGAAAGGAGCTACTACCCCCTGATCTCGTTTACCAACAACCACTAGAAGGGAGCTACGACCCCCTCAATAAAGGCTCCAACCTTCAGCACCACTACAGACCACGTTTCATCAATTTTCACACTGGATCCAACAGCTTCAACACAACACACCTTGTAGGCCTCTTTTCATCAGATTTTCAGACTGGACCCACTCCATACATTTAAGCTCAAATAACATACATCAAACTGAAACTTATAACCCCATCAATTCATTTATTGAATCACCAACCATTCAACCAACAACTGATCTTTAATCATAATCAAATAGCAGCATAATCAGTATTCAAACAACCCAAATCTGTATGAAGACATCATTGACAAACAACAGTAAAACAACAAAACAGATCAGACATTTCTTTCCACACACTTCAGCAAAACCCTAGATTCCATACGCGCTTTTACTTCACTAAACCTGCGTATATATGTGCTTTCACAAAGACAAACATGCATATATATCTGCAACTATTTCAGAACTGACCTTAGATTCCATGCGCGCTTTTGTTGAAACTAACATGTGGATATAAGCGCTTTTGCTGAGATGAACCTGCGTATAGATCTAATAACATTGCAGGGCTGCGCAACTCTTTAGAATAGATAAACAACTTAGATCTTACACTTCACTTCAGAAAACATTTGCCAGATCACAGATCTAAACATTCCATAAACAGATCTAGAAGATACATAATCATTTCAGGTCTAGAGATTCTGATCGATAATTTTATTCATAGGTGCATTATTAATTCAGATCTATGAATAAACTGTAACCCATTCCATGTAGATATACTTCAGAGTGAAGTATTCATTTAATACCCAGAGACATGCTCACTATGATCTTCTTCTCCTTATATAGTTTTAGCCCTTACCAATATCATGAGCCAAAACCACACACCTTCTGATGGTATTTGTTAGGTCCCTATATTACCAGTATAGTCCCTTATTTTTATTATTGTACCCTTGTAACCCCCATTTTGTTATTATTGTGCCCTTAAATTATTATTGTTAGGTCGGCTAGGATTACATTGTGGCCCACTAGGATTAAATTATGGCCACATGGACTCCTATATATAGAAAGGAGGTTTTGTAAATTGTATCATCCAAGAATTGTTCATTTATGTAATGTATTGGAGGTTTCCCCCTTGAAGTGGGTCATTTCTAAGGTGTTGATATCTCTTTTTTCTATTTTTGAGGCTGGTTACACAACATTTCATGTGAGAGCTTTGGATTCTAGGGTTTCGCTGCTCCAAACAGGTCATCGTGGAATTTTCGCTATAAATTTTTTTCTACGAAGTTTCAGAAGCTGAAATTTTTAGGGTGTGAAGCCAAAATCCCGAAGAAGATCTTATAAAAATTTCAGATCTTGGCTCACAATATTTTCGGAGATATGATCTGTGGAAGTTAGGTCTTTTTTCAGGATCCTAAACAGGTCATCGTGGTATTTGCACTATAACCTTTTTTCTACAAAGATTCAGAATTTGAAATTTTTAGGGTGCGAAGCTGAAATCCTTAGGAAACCTGTCGAAAAATTTCAGATCTTGATTCGTAATATTTTTGGAGATATGATCTTTGGAAGGTGGTGTTGTTTCAGGCTCCCGAATTTCATCTCAAAGAGGTGCTCGTGGGAAAATTTCAATAACTCTCTCTCTGAGCATCGGATTGGAGTGCCGTAAAAATGGGTCGCAAGTACATAGACTGTATTTTCTTGGCTATCAATTTTAGAGGTGAAGGATGAAACAATGACACGTGGCAAGTCGTACAAGTTCGCTTTACTGAACCAATCCATAATTAGGTCATTGTGGGAGATTGGACATAACTTTGTCTTGGAGAATCCAAATCAGGTCAGACCTGTGGAATTCAAAAGAGAATTCATAGGGCTACTTAAATGCTAAATTTAAGATATTTAAGAGCTGAAATCACAGAGATAATAAAATTTCAATATCGAGCTCCTCAAAAGCAAGAAAAAAGTGTGTATTTTTTTCCGAATTGCATAAGTCTTGTTTGAAAAATAAATTTGAATTGATTCCAAGGGCATATTGTAGAATATATATCAGTATTGGGTTCTAAAAAATGCCCCGTAAAAATAATTCAACACCCATTAAGCCTTTAGAAGGCTCTACTATGACTCATGCAGATGAAGAATTGCAACATGATCTATCAAAATTACAAGAGCAAGTGCACCAAATTTTTCTCTCGCAAAGAGCATCAAAAAATGAAATGGAAGTTTTGAAGAAAGGCGTGGAAGAAAAGATGGATGGTGTGAAGAATAATATGGATGGTTTGAAGAAAGACATGGAATCTAAGATAGATGACATGGAAGCTAGCGTGGAATCTAAAATGGAAAACATGAAGAATGATCTAAAAGCAAACATAGAAGGTTTGACAAAGTTGATACAAGAAATGTTTCCTAATGGTGAAAATATATTAGAGGAAACTCATTATGAGAACAAAATAAATGTTAATCGTGATTTCATAAACTCTAATGTTGGCGGGAAGAACCACCATATTCCAAAAATGGATATGAGGAAGTTTGATGGAAAGGATCCTGTAACATGGATACTACAGATGGAGCAATATTTTGATCTCCATAACGTGCAAAACACACAAAAAGTACGCATTGCAACTTTACATTTAGAACAAAATACATTTGTATGGTATCGATGGCTTTGCTCCCGTAAAAAAATTGTCACTTGGTCAATTTTTACAAAGGAAATGATAGCACATTATGAGGATACAAAGAGCAACACCTTCTTTAGCCAATTGATAAATCTCAAACAAAAGGGTTTAGTGGGGAGCACATTGAGGACTTCCAAAAATTGAATATAAGGGTAACTGATATTCCAGAGGAACACAGGATTGATCTCTTCATAGGCACTTTAAAGGATAACATCCAACATGCAGTTCGCGTTTTGGAACCTGATTCATTGGAGAAGGCATTCAGGTTGGCAAGAAAAGTTGAATGTAAAATTATGGCGACAAGGAAGCCTACCACTCAATTCTATAAAGAAGGAAGTGTTGCTACGCCTAGATTTCCACAGCCTACAAGGTTGACACCACAACAATTGGAAGAAAAAAAGAGCAAAAGGGCTTTGCTACAGTTGTGATAGCAAATACACTAAAGGTCATAAGTGTGCTGAGAAGAAATTATTTTACATAGATTGTGAAGAAGAAGAATAAAATGAACAAGAAGAGGATATACACCAGGAACCAGCCCTAGAAGAGGAAGAAATGAATCCGACCATATTGTGTAATGCACTGGCAGGAATTACCACTCCTCAAAATCTCAAGATAGAAGGACATATCAAGAAGAAAAAGGTAATAGTGTTGATTGATTCAGGTAGCACCCATAATTTTATTCATTGTAAGGTAGCCAAGGAATTAAAGTGTTTCCTATACCTAGCACCAGAATGCCAAGTGATGGTGGCAAAAGGAGGAACTATAAATTGCTCTGGAAAATGCCATAATATCAAGCTAACCATGGGGGAATATGTATTGACTAGTCCAATGCTTTCCATTCCTATGGGAGGTGCTAATGTTGTACTAGGAGTACAATGGTTACAATCTTTGGGGACGGTAGCTTTTAATTTTCAAGAACTTTTCTTGAAATTTTTTTCATAAGGAAAGGAAGTCGAATTACGGGGTATCGCAGGGAAGCCAGGAAGGATAATAAGCTCTAATGTCATGACAAAGCTTCTAAAGAAAGAACAGCGAGGCGTAATTGCACAATTATGCTCACTAGAAGTTCCAACATCAAAATCATCTATTTCCGCAGATCTCCAACAAGTCTTGGACAATCATTCCAAGGTGTTTGAAACTCCCAAAGGACTCCCACCTATTCGTGATCATGATCATGCTATTCATTTGATTCCAGGAAGTGTTCCTCCAAACATCAGGCCTTATAGATATCCTTACGTCCAAAAGAGCGATATTGAATGTATGATTGCAGAAATGTTAGAGGTGGGTATAGTTCAACCTAGTCAAAGTTCTTTCTCTGCTCCTGTAGTATTGGTACACAAGAAGGATGGATCATGGCGAATGTGTCCGAATTATAGGGAGCTCAATAAGCTCACCATTAAAGATAAATTTCCCATTCTTGTGATTGATGAATTATTGAATGAATTACATGGAGAAATTTATTTTACCAAGTTGGATCTTCATTCAGGATATCATTAAATTAGAATGAAGACTGAAGATATTCCAAAAACAGCATTTCGAACTCATGAGGGTCATTATGAATTTTTGGTCATGCCTTTTGGCCTTACCAATGCACTTTCTACATTTCAAGGGTTGATGAATTCCATTTTCAAACCCTTCCTTAGAAAATTTGTGCTGGTATTTTTTGATGATATACTAATCTATAGCAGGACTTGGAAGGATCATGTTGAACATGTTGACATGGTGCTCAAACTATTGCAGGAGAAACAATTATATGCAAAAATATCCAAATGTTTCTTTGGAGTACAAGAGGTGGAATATCTGGGTCATATTGTATCTCATGAAGGTGTTAAAGTAGACCCTAACAAAATTAAAGCCATTAAGGAATGGAAAGTCCCCACAACCATAAAGCAGTTGCGAGGATTTCTCGGGTTAACAGGGTATTATTGCAAGTTTTTTAAGAATTATGGGAGAATAGCAGCACCTCTAACAACATTATTTAAGAAAGATGCATTTTCATGGAATCCTGAAGCAACTAAGGCCTTTGAACATCTTAAAGAGGCAATGTGCCTAGCACCGGTCTTAGCTACGCCAAACTTCACAAAAACCTTTATTGTGAAATGTGATGCCTCAGGAAATGGAATTGGTGTTGTTTTAATGCAAGAAGGAAGACCCATTGCTTTTGAAAGTCGTCCAATCAAAGGAAAGTATTTACAGAAACCTATTTATGAGAAGGAAATGTTAGCAATACTGCATGCACTAAAGAAATGGCGAACTTACCTAATGGGAAGACACTTCAAGGTAAAAAACTGATCATGATAGTCTTAAACACTTTTTGGAACAAAGACTATCATCAGAAGAGCAGCAAAAATGGGTCACAAAGATGTTGGGTTATGACTTTGAAATAATCTACAAAAAAGGAAAGCTTAATGTTGTTGCAGATGCACTCTCAAGAAAGAATGAAGAGGTGGAAGCATTGGTTTGTGCCATTTCTATTATCCAACCAGATTGGATAACCGAAGCAAGAGATGAATGGAAGAAGGACAAAGATGTATGGACACTCATTCAAAAGTCGCAGCAAGATCCTAGTACATCTGATACATTTAGTTGGAAAAATGATTCCTTATGGTACAAAGATCGCTTATATCTTTGCAAGAATTCCCAACTAAAACAAAAGATTCTTCTCGAATTGCACACTTCTCCTTTAGGAGGACACTCAGGATTTTTAAAAACTTACCACAGGGTGAAGAAAGAATTTTTTTGGGATGGCCTTAAATCTGATATTCAAAAGTTTGTGGCTGAATGTTTGGTTTGCCAGCAGAATAAAGTTGAGACAATTAAGACCCCGGGACTTCTACAACCTTTATCCATTCCAAGTCAACGTTGGGAGGAGATTTCAATGGATTTTATCACAGGTTTACCTAAGTCCGAAGGAAAGAGTGTCATCATGGTGGTAGTTGATAGACTTACCAAGTATGCACACTTTGTGCATTATCTCATCCATTTAAAGCAAGTACAGTTGCTACTACATTTATGGATAGAATTCAAAAGCTACATGGAAGCCCAAGGGTTATTGTGAGCGACAGAGATCCCATTTTTACTGGAAATTTTTGGATGGATTTATTTTCTTGTTTGGGTACTCAATTAGCTCATAGCTCATCTTATCATCCTCAATCTGATGGTCAAACTGAGATAGTAAATAAATGTTTGGAAGGATATCTTTGTTGTTTTGTATCTGATAAACAAGCACAATGGGTCAAGTGGTTACCTCTCGCTGAATGGTGGTATAACACTTCCTTCCATACTGCAGCAAAGATGACCCCATTTATGGCACTTTATGGATATCATCCACCATCTATCACATCATATTGGAGGTTGCCCCCTCGAAGTGGCTCATTTCTAAGGCGTTGATATCTCTTTTATTTTATTTTTGGAGCTGGTTACACAACAGTATTCTTGGACGGAATCAAATATACAATAAATCGCTCAATACTATGGGCTAATACCATGGTAATGCCCCTTGGTATCATAATTTTAGAGCGCAAAAGGCATACATGACTTTTCTTCTTCGTACAAAAACGTGTGTATACACGATTTCTTTTCAACAGAACTACGTATATACTAATCCTGGATGTACACAGGGGCTGCCCTCATAAAAGTAGCATATACATTGCATCCATACGTGGGTTGCCTTCATCAAACCTGCATATAGATTGTGACATATTATATTTATCATCTCTCTGGAACTTATTGGAATTCCTTTCTCTGTCACATCTGAACTGATATGTAGATACATCATTCTTACATCTTTAACAAATAGGTTGCTCTCAAAAGGCAACTGATCAAGTAGGTTTCCATCAAGGATGTAGGTTTTAACCCTGGACAGAAATTATCTACACACGAATCTTATAACATAAAATAAACAATAGCGAGAGCATAAAACAGATAAACACAGATATTTTCCCCTGGATCCCAAATCGGGACGACCAGCTTGATTTTTCATTATATTCCTTTTAGAGTTACAACGCACATATATATACATGCCGAAGCATACATAAACCCCAATCCATTAACCCTGGATTAGAACATAACCGTAGTTCCCTTGACCGGATCTACAAAATACCAGGGGCCGAAAACCATCATACACAAAAACCATTTGCAAACTCATGCACAAAACATGGGTGGGTCCGCCTATGAGTGGGTCTACACACCAAAAAAAAAATTGCTGGGGCGCTGCCCCGGACCCCGATAGGGGGGGCTGCCACCCCCCTGCTATGCCCGGCGCAATGTACTGCATGTGGGGCTAGTCATGGAAAGAATATAACACATACCCAACATTCTCCCACTTGTTGTTTTCTTTCCACAAGGGGCCACAAGAGAGCTTAGTCATTGGGCCAATTCTTCAACACCCATTATTTCTCTACACCAAGAGAACTTCTGAGTGCTCACAGACTTCGTCAATGCATCTGCAACATTCTTCAAAGTGTCCACCTTTACCAGCAACACCCTTTTAGCCTCAACCATATCTCTAACAAAGTGATATTGAACATCAATGTGCTTTGTCTTTGAATGGTAAGCAGGGTTCTTAGCCAAGAAAAGTACACTTTAGCTAACAAAGTCTATCCTTATAGCTGGCTGTACCAACCCCATACTTGAACACAATCTCTACAACCAAACTGCTTCCTTGCTTGCATGAGTGGCTACTATGTATTCTGCCTCTGTAGTTGAAAGAGCCACTACAAACTATCTTTTACTCATTCAACTGACTGCGCCTCCAAATAAGCTAAACACATACCCACTTGTAGATCTTCTTTGGTCCAGATCTCCAACCCAGTCTGCATCAACAAAACCATGAATGTCCAACATTCTTTCCAATCCTGGTCTTCCCTGGTAGCACAAGCCATAATCATTAGTGCCACGTAAATATCTGAAAACCTGCTTCACTGCTGTCTAATGCTCCTTCCCTGGATTTGACATAAACCTGCTCAATACTCCCACTGCATGTGCAATGTCTGGTCTAGTACAGACCATTGCATACATCAGGCTACCCACTGCACTTGCATATGGAACATGGGACATATCCTCCTCTTCTTCTTGTGTCTTGGGACACTATTCAACAAACAACTTTACACCTACAGGAATAGGAACATTTAACGGTTTATTATCCTGCATATTGAATCTCTGCAATATAGTCTCGACATACTTCCTCTGGTTTAACCAGAGCTTCCTCTTTGCTCGATCTCTCTTAATTTCCATGCCCAAAATATAGTTTGCGGCACCAATATCCTTCATGTCGAATTTGGAGAATATCTGGGTGTTCAAATCTTGGATAATTTCTTTGTCATTTCCAATCAACAACATATCATCCACATACAAGAACAAATAAATAACACGGTCACCAATTAATTTAAAATAAACACAGTGATCCTCCTTGCTTCTGGTGAAGCCAAGTCCCCGTATATAGGTATCAAATTTCTGATACCACATCCTTGGTGAATGTTTTAACCCATACAGAGACTTCTTCAACCTGCACACCAATTCTTTCTTACTCTTCACCATAAAGCCTTTGGGTTGCTTCATGTAGATCTCCTCTTCTAGATCCCCGTGAAGAAATGTTGTCTTCACATCCATTTGTTCTATCTCAAAATAAAATGTAGCAGCAACAAATAAAAGTAATCTAATAGAAGTAACTTTGGCAACAGGCGAAAAAATATCACCAAAATCAATTCCCAGCACCTGGGAATAACCTTTTGCTACCAACCGAGCTCTATATTTCTCCACCTTGCCTTCTACATTCATCTTCTTCTTAAACACCCATTTGCTCCTGATGGGCTTCCTTCCAGCCGGCAACTCCACCAAATCCCATGCCTCATTTTTATGCAAGGATGCCATTTCATCAACCATGGCCTCCTTCCAGAGTTTTCCATCCTCTGAATCTACTGCCTCCCTGATAGTTCTGGGATCATCATCAGTTATAGTTAAGGAAAAACCTGAACAGAAAGTAGATGGACTATACCTTTTTGGTTTCCTTCTTTCCCGAACTGATCTTCTCACAACTGGAGTTTGTGGCTCTTCCTCTTTTGAGTCTTCTTCTATTGTAGAGTCTGATTCATCCTCCTTTAGCTCAAACTCTATCTTCTCAGGTTCCTTTGGTAAGACTTCATGTGTAACAACATCTTTCACCTCTCTAAACACCACATCTCGGCTGTACACAACCTTCCTTGTTTATGGGTTCCAAAGCTTGTAAACCTTTAAACCATCCTTATACCCAATAAATATGCACCTTTCAAATTTATTATCCAACTTGGTATTTTTCTCCTTTGGAACATGTACATTTTTATCACATCCAAATACCCTTAGATGTGAAAGAGAGGGTTTCTTACCAGTCAATACCTCATGTGGAGTCTTATCCTCCAACGCTAATGAAGGTGATCGGTTAACTAAGTAACATGCAGTCTCCACTGCCTCTGCCCAGAATTCTTGTCCTAACCCGGTACCACTAAGCATGCTTCTTTCCTTTTCCATCAGTGTTCTGTTCATTCTTTCTGCAAATCCATTTTGCAGAGGTGTGTATGGAGTAGTATTCTACCGTGCTATGCCACACTTCTTACAGAACTCTTCAAATTCCTTCTTGCAGAACTACCCACCATTATTTGTCCTCAGCACCTTTATCTTCTTCTCTGTCTGGTTTTCCACCAGAGCCTTAAATTATTTAAATTTGTCAAAGACTTCAGATTTCTTCCTCAAGAAATATATCCATGTATTCCTTGAGAATTCATCTATGAATGAAACATAGTACACAGACTTTCCCAGTGATGGAACTGACACAGGTCCAAACACATCACTGTGCACAATTTCTAATATCTTGTTCGCCCTCTTGGCACTAGAAGGAAAATTCACCCGATTCTGCTTCCCATATACACAATTTTCACAGAAATAGAAATCCAGAGAGAAATTAGACATACCTTCTACCATACCATTTCTATGTAGTATCCGAAGGCCCTTCTCTCCAATATGTTGAAGCCTTTGATGCCATAGCATGGTCTTTTCTCCAGAGACAGCTAGGCTTTTCACTCCACTTTCAGGAACAACATAACTATTACACCCATCAATAACATTTCTACCTTGTAGCTTGTACAGAGTTCCAGTCCGAACTCCCCGCATTAATACCAATGCTCGAACACTATTTTTACACCTGCATCATCCATCTTGCTTACAGAAATCAGATTTTTGGCCAATGCCGGAATATGCAGAACACCAGGAAGTGTTCTAATCCTTCCACCTTGCAGCTTCAGCTTGACCTTTCCATGTCTAACGATTCTGGCCTTCCTATCATCCCCTAGGAAGACATCACCACCATCATATTTCTCATACTCGCAGAACCACTCCCTATGGGGAGTGAAGTGAAAGGATGCACCTGATTCAATCAACCATGACTCATGATCTACATGTGTATTTGAAAAATAAGCCAAATACACATTCCCACCTTCATCCGAGGTGGTTTTTGCCTCTGCAGAAGGAGCATCATCAGATCCCTTTCCTTTCTCAGGAGCTTTAGATCTGCAGTCCTTTTTGTAGTGCCCTTCCTTTCCGCATTTCCAGCATACCTTTACAAAATTTCCAGGAGATTTAGATCTCCCTCTAGATTTGGATCTCCCACTCAAAACCTTATTCTTGTTTCTGTTTTGGGACCTTCCTCATACAGATAAGGCATCTCCATTCTGGCCCTCCATATTTCTCCATCTCATTTCCTCCGACACCAAGGCTGAGACAATGTCATCAAAATTCAAGGTAGTTGTATTGCTACCTATTGCAATAACCAGACTATCCCACAAGTCTGGTAGAGAACACAACAAACTGATGCACTTATCTTCATCTGATATTTTAATATCAACAGATGACAGCTGACTTACCACAGTATTAAAGGCATTCAGATGCTCTGTCACCAAGCCTCCATCATTCATCCTCAGGTTATATAGCTTTTTCCGTAGGAACAACTTATTCACCAGAGACTTAGATTGGTACAAAGTCCCAAGTTTTTCCCACAAATTCTTCACCATAGCTTCCCCAGATACATTCAACAATACTGAAACTGAGACACACAACTGTATTGTGCTCTTAGCCTTCTGATCCAGTTTCTTCTAGTCTTCATATGACATTTTCGTTAGTTTAGTACCGGGATCTACCATGATCCACTGATCTTTATCCACCAGCAAATCCTCCATCTTGAGCTTCCACAACTCAAAAATTTGACCATTAAATTTCTCGATCTCTATCTTTCCGCCGCTCACCATCTTCTTTCACCGCAAGAATTGATCTCGCAGATCTCCCACTGAACAGGGTCTACCTCAAGCCCGAGAAAAAACCCCTCGGTAGCAAAGGCATACCCTTGAAGCCGAAACAACTCTGATACCAAATGTAGGTTTTAACCCTGAACAGAAATTATCTACACATGAATCTTATAACAGAAAATAAACAATAGCGAGAGCATAAAACATAAAATAGATAAACACAGAGATTTTCCCCTGGATCCCAAATCGGGACGACCAACTTGATTTTTCATTATATTCCTTTTAGTGTTACAACACACATATATATACATGTCGAAGCATACATAAACCCCAATCCATTAACCCTGGATTAGAACATAACTGTAGTTCCCTTGACCAGATCTAAAAAATACCAGGGGCCGAAAACCATCATACCCCAAAACCATGTGCAAACTCATGCACAAAACAAGGGGGGCTGCCGCCCCCCCTGCTGTGCCCGACAACATGTATAGTGCGTGGGGCTAGTCATGGAAAGAATATAACACATACCCAACAAAGGACAACTTCATCAAGTAGGTTTCCATCAAGGACACTATATTGCATCATATTGCCAACAATCTCCCCCTTTGGACTTGATGGCAACCATGATTGTGTTTGATCACCACAACAAATAGATACATTAATCATAACCATTATTCAAACACCAAGATACTCTCCCCCTTTGAAATCAAGGGAAAAGGGAAGCTCAAAACCAAAACAAGGTTTCTCTTCCCTTGTAGAAAGATGAGCTTTGTAGATCTGATGTGCACTGAATTTACCATGCTCCTCCTTAGTTCATGATGGATCTTTAAACAGTGTTTTCAATGAAGTACATGACTCTATAACTCAACCAAGTATGACCATTCCTATCACCAAGGACTCATACTTACATCAATTATCGAACCAAGTGGAATTACATATTTGACTCATCTTCCCAACCAAGTGGGTTAACAAATTTTGACTCAAATACCCAACCAAGTGGGTTTACAAATTTTGACTCAACTACCCAACCAAGTGGGTTTACAAATTTGAACAAGTCCTTACATGATTGGATATAACAATTTTACATCATAGGTCTCAACATGACCTTTTCAACAAATTACAGATATGAATTTTTATAACTAAGACCAAAATACCTCAAGAGAGAGATCATATTTCAGAACCATCATAATGCCAACAATGCATTACTCTTAGCAAGGCTAATGCTCCCCCTAAAACTGTGCTCCTATTCTTGAGTTGTCTCACTGTTTTTCTTATCAGAAAAACATACACAACTGTCTCGAATGGAACTAGTGTGTATACACAGCTTTAGCTCATGAAACCCACGTATAGAAAGTGAAATACTAAAAATTTCACAACTCCATCTCCTCCTAGATTTATACATTTTGTACTTGTCTTCTGTTGTCACATTAGATGCACTGTTAGAAATAAACACAACTAGAATTACCAAACCAACCATGGGAATCACCATATATTTCTCCCCCTGTGATGATACATTACTGATTCCCATAATGTATCTCACATCACTCCTGCAGTCATTATAAGAAGTAAACTTTAGAAGCGGATGAATGCAGTAGGGTCAATAGTCCCTACGTTTTTGACCGGTGCTTCTTCTTGTTCCAACTTTTCTTAAAATTTCTTATTGTGTGCTGGAACTTCTCCAATTTCTCAGATATGTTCATCCTACTTAACCTGCAATCAATGGCCTTATGCCCAAATGAGTTACAATAGAAACAACATCCATGAAAGTATCCTTTCTTTCTTTTGGGAAATTATCATCATCCATGGTACATGCCATGAGGACTTGTAGATCCTAATCAGAATCTTCTTCTTCCTCATTTGACAATCCATTATTATCTTCATTTGTATAATAACTCCTTCCTTTTTCAAATTTTTTCCCTTTATCATGATTTTCTTTATAAGGACATTTACCAGCATAATGACCAACTCTTCCACAAGAAAAACACTTGAAGGGAAGCTTACCTCTGAATCTTCCAGTACCTAGTTGAAGTCTTATCACAAAATTGTCTTCTTCTTCTTCTGATATATAACTTGATTCCTTGGCAAATTCCTTTTATTTTCCTTTTGCACATGCCTTAAAGGCAGCTTCTCTAACTTGTGAGGGACCTCCTCTTCTCATTTCAAAAGCAGTCAGGATACCATGTAGTTGAATAACAATAAGAGTTTGCAGATCTTGCTTTTCTTCAATAGCTGAGACTTTTGACACAAACTTTGGAGTTATAGATCTCAATATATTTTCTACTAAAGTTGAGTATTTTATATCTTCACCCATATTCCTCATAGAATTCACAATATCATCTAATCTTAGGAATAAACTTGCAATACTTTCATCATCATGCATTCTGAAATTTTCATATTGCATTCTAAGAGTTTGAAGTTTGGCACATTTTACCTTTTCATCACCTTCATAGCTCTGAATGATTTTGTCCCATATTTCCTTTGCTGAATTTAGCTGCATCACTTTAAAAAAAATTGTTTCTTACAGGCTTCCCAATAAAGCATTGACAACTTTGGCGTTGATTTCATATTTCTTCCTTTTTGCTGCATCTGTAGGAACACTTACTGGATACTGATAACCTCCTTCCATGATTCCCCATACGTCCGCTCCAAGACTTTGCAAATACACTCTTGTTCATATCTTCTAGAATAATAAATTACTTCCATTGAATAGTGGTGGCCTTATAGAAAATACTCCTTCATGACTTCCCATTGTGATGGATCTCATTCAAGCGATCAAGCTTCTTCTAAAGGACCTGCTCTCATACCAATTGTTGGGAAAAATACTAAGAGGGGGCGGTGAATCAGTATTTGGAGCTTACTGAAAACTTTTACTTTTTCTTTACTAAATCCCATACGCAACTTTAATGAGCCCAACTCACGTATACACGTGGATATATTTAAGGAAACTTGTGTATGTCCAGAGATCTTATTATGCATATACTTCTTTACTTATATCAGTGCATCATTAATTCATCATATGTTTAGTAAGCAATAAGCATGTGCAGTAAGAACAGAAATAAATCATCACACATGAACACCAAGATTTAAGGTGGAAACCCAAGTCGGGAGAAAACCACCATTGTTGTCGTCTCTGTCTTCAATATTTGTTATAAAGAAAACTTCTTACAATCTTGTACTGGCGCAGACTCATACCAACACGCAGGAACCCACCTGCATAAGGCTGCAACCTTCTCTCATTCTCCAGCTGCTATTGGAAGGGAGCTACAACCCCCTGATATCGTTTACCGGTCACTCCTCGAAGGGAGCTACTACCCTCTGTTATCATTTACCAGCAACCACTGGAAGGGAGCTACGACCCCCTCACTGAAAGCTCCAACCTTCAGCACCACTGTAGACCAAGTTTCATCAATTTTCACACTGGATCCAACAACTTCAACTCAACACACCTTGTAGGCCTCTTTTCATCATATTTTCAGATTGGACCCACTCCATACATTTAAGCTCAAATAACATAAATCAAACTGAAACTTATAACCCCATCAATTCATTTATTGAATCATTAACCATTCAACCAACAACTGATCTTTAATCATAATAAACTAGCAACATAATCAGTATTCAAACAACCCAGATCTGTATGAAGACATCATTGACAAACAACAGTAAAAAAACAAAACAGATCAGACATTTCTTTCCGCACACTTCAGCAAAACCCTAGATTCCATACGCACTTTTACTTCACTGAACCTACGTATATATGCACTTTCACAGAGACAAACCTACGTATATATCTGCAACTATTTTAGGACTGACCTTATATTCCATACATGCTTTTGTTGAAACTAAGTTGCGTATATACGTGATTTTTCTGAGATGAACCTGCGTATATATCTACAAACATTGCAGGGCTGCGCAACTCTTCAGAACAAATAAATAGCTCAGAGCTTACCCTTCACTTCAGAAAACATTCGCCAGATCATAGATCTAAACATTCCATAAATAGATCTAGAAGATACATAGTCATTTCAGGTCTAGAGATTCTGATCCATCATTTTAATCATAGGTGCATTATTAATTCAGATTTATCAATAAACTATAACCCATTCCATGCAGATATACTTTAGAGTGAAGTATTCATTCAATACCCAGACACATGCACACCTTTACACTATGATCTTCTTCTCCTTATATAGTTTTAGCCTTTACCAATATCATGAGCCAAAACCACACACGTTCTGATGGTATTCTTGGACGAAATCAAATAGACAATACAACGCTCAACACTGTGGGCTAATACCATGGTAATGCCCCTTGGTATCATAATTTTAGAGTGCAAAAGACATATGCGACTTTTCTTCTTCGTACATGCGTGTATACACGATTTCTTTTCAACAAAACTGTGTATATACTAATCCTGAATGTATACGCGGGTTTCCTTCATAAAAGTAGTGTATACATTGCATCCATACGTGGGTTGCCTTCATCAAACCTACGTATACATTGTGACATATTATATTTATCATCTCTCTGGAACTTACTAGAATTCCTTTCTCTATCACATCTGAACTGATCTGTAGATACATCATTCTTACATATTTAACAAACAGGTTGCTATCAAAAGGAAACTCATCAAGTATGTTTCCATCAAGGACAACTTCATCAAGTAGGTTGCCATCAAGGACAACATATTGCATCATATCGCCAACAACGTCTTTGCCTCAAATTTTCAAATTTAACCATAAACCTGGTTATGGCTATGTTCATATTTTCACATTTCTCTTCAGGTTGTTTCATCAGGTTTTTCTTAGTGTTGACTTTCGTTATTTCAGGGATTGTTTCAGTCCTATCAGTGATCTCAATTTCTTCTAACTCCTGCTTGTTTTTACTATTGAGAAACTTTATTAATTCTATGGCTTGCTCAGGTCTGTTACCTAGCTCGTCTTTGGTTTTCTGAATTTCTTCTTGTGCTGCCTTTAATAATTCCTTTTGTTCATAGATTACTTGGATTGAGGGCCACACATCATTGATGGCTTCAATGATTTTGTTTCATAACTATTTTTCACATATGACATTGGCTCCTTTAAGGTTAAATCCTTTTGTAGTTTCTTCAATTATTCATTTAACCTATTATCCCTTTGCTCATGAGTTTTGGCATTGATTTGGGCTAACTTCTTTGTACCTTTTTCAATCTGCTAATCTCATTTGTTTGTAGTGTCATTTCCTCCATGGCTTTTACTAGTCTACTAGCCTAATATGAATGTTGAGCAGCTGTAGTAGATGATTCTATAGCTGATTTTGTAGATGATGTCACTGGCACTACAGTAGCCAGTGGTAATTTGGGTGCCAAATCTTCTGCCAGAGTTCAAGGCACAACTGTAGTAACCATGGGAATTACTGTAGGGGTTTCCTGTGCTTTTATTCTTTCACTTTCATGGACAAGCTTGTCCATTTGAATCTCCATTTCTTTGATCTGTCCTGTTAGCTGAAACATTAAGTTCATAATGTCATCCTTCTTAGTCTATTCTTGTACAATTTCTTTGGCTAGAGGATGTTCATTTGGTGGAATCTTGAGCTTTTTCCTTAATGCTGCAATATCAACATTATTTTTCCTTACTAACTCTTCTGTAGCTTTGACATTTGTAGGATCATATCAAACTTGAATGACCAACTCTTCTAAAGATTTAATCCTAAGATATTTGGCATATGAAGAGGCTTTGTCCACTTTCATTTAATCTCTCATGTTTATGATTGTGTTTTGAAGTTTTTGGACACTCATAGCCTTGGTTGTAATAGTAGAATACAACATCTTTGAACTCTTCCTATGAAATTCTATTTTATCTAGTGAATAAATATTTTCTGTTGGTACTTCTAGATCAACTTTTTTGTAGTCTGCAACTGTCTTTGGAGTCTCCACTATAGGCTGTAATACTGACATGATCAACTTTTTATTTGAGTAATCAAAGACTAATAAAATTCTATTTTGAACACTTGGTGTTTGCTTCAAATATTGAGATTAAATCTCATTTTTAATCTCTTCATTCTTTATCTTAATCTGTTTGTATTTTTCCCTGATATCAAGATCTTTTTCCTCTGCTGTCTGTGAGGATGATGCTTCCATGTTCTATTATTTTTCTATCACTTGTGTATTTGAACTTTTAGGCTATTCTTCATTCAAATTCTCTATAACTGGCTCATTTTTAATGACTGTAGCAGTATCTGTATTTGTCACTGGGACATCTGTGTCTTCAACTTCAATAGTTACTTTTTCTTTGTCAACTGAGTTTATCTTAGGCTTTTTATTGTATCTTAACTTGAACCTAGTCTTAGTGGTTCTCTCAGCAACATAATTACCTTATTCTCTAACTCTCTTGGTGGCTTTTTCTCCTTGATCTACAGTTTGTAAGGTGTGACTAGTATCGCCCTGCTTAACTGCATCTAGCAAAGTGTTTTCTGTCCACTCAGTCTGATTGACATATTTTTCAATCTCTAGTTTTTTCTCATGGATGTAAGGTGTTAGTTTACACTTAACCCTCATTTTTCTTAATATTCCTTGTGGATCATATTTCCATGAGAAAATTTCTTCAAATCTGTACTCAAGTAACTGTTTGGTTGCTTCTGTCTCTGCATTTCTGTGATTACAAATGAAGGGTCCCACTTGATTCTTCAACTTAAATTGTGTTTTCTTCTTACCTGCTAGGAAGTTGATTGAATCAGAATTTAAGATTTTCCTGATGTATTCCAAGGCAAAAACCCTCATTGGTACATATTTAGGAATTTTGTAGGGTAGAAGATTGGACCCAAAAACTCTGATTTCTGTGTGTTTTTCATATAAATACCAATCTTCGGTTTTGGTTTACTCTAATAGATGTAGAACCTTTTTCATTTCATCATTACTCCTTGGTTGTTCATTATTTTTTAACATGTTTATCAATGGATGGATAAAGAAGTTTGAAAACACTGCATAAGTAAACTCTGTGGACTCTTTTCTGATCAAAGATGTCGAAAAAATGACTGAAAGTGGATTTCCTTCTATGTCAAGCTTCTAGAGGGTTACTGGAAACTTGTTTGCTTGAAAATACAAAAAAATGTGGAAGAGGAAAGATGTGTATCTAAACACTCCTTCAGTTGGAAATTTAATGAGCTGATCATGGATATTGTCAGCAATGTACTCAGCATAATTGAAGATGACAGAAGGAGGTTGTCCTGGTGCAAAATTAGATAGGAAACCTAGGATTGAATCATTTGTATGCTCATCTATAAAGTATCCTACGATGAATGAAAACATGGAAATGACATGCCTTGAACATTCTAGAAATTTTGAAGTGGAATATGGAGGGTTGATTTGAGGAATTTCAACATGTAGGGGCATGAATACTTGAAAGATATGAAATCTTTTTGGAAATTCAAGGCTAATGTACAACTTGGTAAGTGCTTCTATTGACAAAGGAAATGCTTGAGGATCAAGTTTGAGCTGTAACATTTGGTTTATGGACTCAACATTAATTGTAAAAAGTACTTCTTTGTTTGCATTCACTATTGCTATTTGTTCAGGTACATAATAGTGCTGGCATAACCTTATAACCTCTAGGCATGGATGAGTGACTGGAACAACATATCTGGGCAAGTTTGATTCCCAAATTTGAAGAAGCTTCTTCGACTGATCTAAGGACTTTTCAAAGCTCCATTTATGAAGTTCTAACAGATTGAATTCTACAGTTGGATCTACTATTTTTGTAGTCCACATCTGCTAAGGGGGTGTGTTCAATGTCTACAATAGGAGGTTGTAGAGGATTCACAATTATGGAAGTTTTGGAAGACATATCTGGAGTAGTTTTTGGCATTTTGAGGCTTTCAGGATTACTGGAACTCTATTTTTTAGACATTATGGTTTCTTCTGTAAGATTAAATGGTTTACAGAAGTATTTTTAACTTTAACAGAGGTTTTTGGATGAAGATGGGTACAACTTGTTCTTCTCTTGGATTTATCTTTCAATTTCAATCTTCAAAATATATTTCAGACTCTCACTGGTTATGAAATAAGAAACAGGGGTTTCTTAGGCTTTTCCCAATGGATAATTTGGCTAAAGAAATGATTGAAATAAGGTGCAGAGGATTGGATTACCTGCAGAGGATTTATGGGCTTTAATTAGAGTTTTATATAGTCTGGGAAAACTAAATAAACTCAATATTTTCCTTTAAAATTGAACATAGTATAAAAGAGGGTTTTATCAAAAATTTTGACAGGATTTAGGCTCTTTTTGGGAAATTTAAAGGCTTTCTTGGAGAAATTAGGTTTATACTGGTTTTTCTTTATCAATGTCCTTTAAAATTATAACAGGTTTGATTTTCTCGAAAATACCTGTTTACGTAGGTATGGGTCTTTGGAAATAGGTTCTGAAGCATTTGGATAGGTATCTGGTGTCTTTTCAGGTCTCTAGAAGCAATTTGAGTCTTTCAACAATCTTCAACAGTAAATGCAAGCTATTTCACTGATTCTGGGCATATAAACAGTGTAAAGGCTTCGTTCTCTGGGTCGGGAAGAAGCATACAGTCGATAAGTGTAGGAAACGGGATTAATGATGTGATTTTGGAGTTTATTAGGAATTTTAGGTTTAAACTGGCCTGCAATTAATGGCAGTTGCATCGGGTAATGGGTGGTTTTCGAGTTTCAAAGGTAGAAAACTGCCAGTGGTTATCGCATTGGTTTTGAGTGGTAAGTGGTTTCAGATGGATTATATGCGATCCAATGAAACTAGGCCATGTGTAGAAGAGAGGAAAGGCTAAAACAACCTATTTCACATGGAAAAGAAAGTGTTATCATCGCGCGAATTTATTTGTGATATGGGCTTTGGATCGTTAGATTTGGGAGCATGAGTTGGAACGACTGTGATTTGATGTGGAACTGCGTGTCATTCAGAGGTAGGGTCCGAGGTTTATAAATGCAGTGGGATAGGTTTTAAATGTTATATATATAAATTTATAACGTTAAATCTTTATATTATATGATTGGCAGAGGGGGATAATGTTATATGTTTTCAATTAAAACATTAACCGAATGTTTCAACCAATAGCGCTGGTATGATATTATATGCTATAAAACCTTTTAACAAGTGTTTTAATACCATAGGGGCGAGATATTTTTACATTTGATATGTTTAAACCTATGGGGAGAAAGGGCGGGTTTTATTTTCGTCATATGGGATAATTTAACATAGGTTTAAACTTTAAATAAATGGGTTTTGGGGGTTATTTATATATAAAGGATTTAATAAATACGAGAGGCATGTAATATAAGGATTTAATAATATAAGTTAGAAATTAATATGAAATGGAGATTTATTGTATGAAATGCATTAAAATACATAATTTAAAACTAAGTAAAGTGTAAAAATAGACAACAAAGCATAGTTTTTTCCCATTTTTTATTCTTTACGCATAAACTTAGGATAAATGTATCTTATAGGTTTTTTGAGTGTTTTTTGAATGAAGATGAAATTAATTAAGTAGGGTTTTTACTTTTACTAAGAAAAAAGGTGTTTTTACTTAGGAAAAGGGATCATAATTTTGGAAATGGGTGAATATGCTGATGAAATGGGTTTCCATGTAGGGAATCGAATATTTTTAACCAATCATTCATCAAGCCTTGGGTCTGGTCCCAAAAGAAGTCCGAGAAATGCTCTGAGACTATTTAACTGAAGGTTTAGAATACTGGATCATTGTGGGGGAGGGGAAATTAGTAATTTGCCCGATGATGCTTTATTACATGTCTTGCACAATTAGCTTTCTACCTACCCATCACTATTTCTAACATTTTTTACTTCATTTTCATGGGTCCATTTAAGCTTACAACCCTAAATCCATTTTTCTTTCAAAACATAAAAACTATCTAAATCTAACCTTATTTCATCCGAGGGCTCAAATTAAACTGTTGAGCTCCTCATTTATTCTCAAACTTATCTACTGATTTGTCAAGTTTATACTGTTTGACATATCTTTATTCTCTATCTAAAACATCAAATTCAAAGCATGAAAAGTTAAGATTAAACTATTTAATTGATCATGGATTATGGCATTTATTAACAATCTGCACATAATCATTATTCTTGTAGTAAAAGTAAATAGTAATGGCATTTTGACTTGCTCACTTTCATGTCTTATTTTATCTCTTTTTTCTTTTGGGGTCTATCTTTTTCAAAGTCCTTTGATATTTCTTTTAGGACTTTTACCCTCTTTTCATTTTTTTATTATTTTTTCAAATATGGGGAAACAACTTGCAGAAAGCAAGGTATGTACATATTTACAAGACTATCAAAGTCAATTCAAAAATTATGAATCCTATTATTATAGGACCCCAACAGGAAATAATGTATCTGTACCATAAACAAATTCAAAGGGTGACATACCTATAGACTTTTTGGTGCTCACTCGATCTTCCCACAAAGCGTTGGTAAGCTTCCTATGCCAATTTTTCTTTTTCTCCTCTAAAATTTTCTTAATGATATTAACCAAGGATTTATTAGAGGACTCAGCTAATCCATTGAATTGTGGATAATATGAGGTTGAATGGCCCAACCTGATATTATACTTGTGACAAAACTCAACCATTTTTTTTGACTTGAATGATGCAGCATTATCTGTAATAATCTTGTGAGGACAACCAAAACGAGACAAAATATTGGATTCTAAAAACTGAATAATTACCATGTCCGTAGCTTGTCTTGTAGGAATATCCTCGATCCATTTGGTGAAGTAGTCGTTAGCTATTAGAATCCATCTGTGTTGTGCTGATGATGTGGGATGAATTTCCCCATTAAAATCCAGTCCCCACTGTTGAAAAGGAGAATTTACTACAATAGGCTTCAGCGGAAGAGGAAGGAGTTTCCTTTTTCCCTAAAAAACCTGACATTCATAATAGTTTGTGACAGTCCTGTACAAATCTTAAAATGGATTCAGCCAATAATACCCTGCTCTCAACACTTTTTTAGTTGTTGTTTTCCAAAACAAGTGGCCTCCACAATCTCCCCAATGGAAGTCATCCATTACCTACTTAGCTTCATCTTCAACCAGACAATTCAAAAGAACACCTCCTGGATCTTTCCAATAAAGAGCACTACCGAGAATGCAATATTTAGTAGATTTCAATTTCAAGGACCTACCCTAAATTTTTGACATTCCAGGAGGAGGACATAAGTGCTGATGAACATACACTATATCTGAATACAATGGTGAAGTGAGAAACATTTCTGATACCTGTATTAGAGCACCATCTTCTTCATCATCTGACATTGCTGCAATAAGGTTTATGTCCAAATCATGTAAATTGGATTTAGCCATTAGCTTGGCTAACCCCTGTCCCTTGATTAGTTTGGTAGGCCTGATATCGAGATCATACTCTAGCATTGCTGCTATCCACTTACCCCTCCGACCTTCAGGATTAGTCTGTGTGAAAACTTCATTTACCACTGCATTTGGAACATAAGCTATAGTATGTGAATGTAGAATATAAATCTGGAAATCCTTTAAAGCTTTGATTAAGGCTAAAGCTTGTTTTTCAATAATATTATAGCGAAGAGTAGCATCTCTAATGGCTCGACTGAAGAAGGCAATGGACTGCTCAACCTAATCCTTATTTTTCATCAAAACCGCAACCAAGGTGTGCTTAGATGCAAATGAAAATATTATGAAATCACTAGTATAATATGGAATAACCAAAACAGGTGTTGTGGTTAAAGAAATCTTTACCAAGTTGAAAGATTTCATAGCATCAGTAGTCCATTTTACACTGTTGTCCTTTCTCAACATATTAGTCATTTCACGTAAATGTTCAACCAAATTAGGAACAAATCTGCGTAAGAATTTCATATTGCCATTGAAAGCTTGTATCTCCCTTTTGTTACGCGGAAAATATAATTGTTGAATTTCTTTTAGTCTAGATGGATCAATGCGAATTCCATATTTGGAAATTATATGACCGAGAAGTTTTCCTTCCTCCATAGAAAAAATACTCTTCTTCAGATTTAGAGAAATTCTGAACTCCCTGCATTTTTGAAAAATAGTTCTCAAATGATAAAATGTTGATCATCAGAACCAGAAAACACTGTCAAATTATCTAAATACACCACTAAGAAAACATCGTTCTCATTAGCAAAGGATATATCCATCGCCCGTTGGAAATTAGCCCCTGCATTCTTGAGTCCAAATGGCATTTTAATATACTGAAAGGTCCCCCAAGGTGTCATGAAAGCAGTTTTACCATGGTCTTCTTCATGTACCAAAATCTGATTATAACTTGAATAACCGTCAAGGAGTGACATCCATGATGCTCCAACTACCCTTTGTAGAAAATGGTCCATCTTAGGAAGGGGGTAATTATCCTTTAAAGATAATTTATTTAAATTCCGGAAATCAATGCATAACCTTATCTCTCTGGTATTTTTCAGTACCGGAACCAAATTTGAAATCCAATCAGAAAACCTAATTGGCACAATGATACCAGGTTTATACAATCGATTTACCTATTTCTCAATGGATGGAAACAATCTTGGAATTATCCTTCTCAACTTCTGTCTGAAGGGTTTTTGATCCAGCTTGATGGGAATAGTGTGTTGAATGATATTCTTGTCATAAACCTTCAAATCTACATAATCCCATGCAAAAATATCAGAAAATTTAGATAGAAATTTGATGTACTTATCTTTTTCCTCGATAGATAATGTCTTAGAAAACTTAACCATCCTGGGCTTATCTGTTGTTCCGATGTTCACGTCTTCCACACCCTTTTCTGTAGGAGTTAAAGTTGGTTTTCTCATCACATCATCCTGATCAAATAGATCTTCTAAAGGTATGATACCTATGGGAATAATATTATCTTTCAGCTGCAAAACATTCATCTGATTGACCTCTATGTTTTGATCATTAGCATCACAAACATCATCAATAAAAGAATCTTTGAACTTTCCTTCATTATGAGAAAAGCTATTAATTTCTTTTTCATCCCAAAAAACTTGCCAGTACCTTAAATTATCAGGAACACTAGGTCTATGTTTGACATGAATTTCAAATTTATTACAGGAATTCATCAGAATTTTGAGATTACTTGCTACCGTAGCAAGCGAATATGCAATGATGTTTTGAGTTCTTGGCATTGCTGTTAATGTATACTCATGAAACATTTTTAAGATATCTAAGACTGCATTCCTATAGGCTCTCATTCACGGATGTTTTTCTTGATATTATCCTTTCACCTGTTTTATGACAAGCTCAAAATCACCATAAACAGAAATCCATTTTGCACCAAGTTTCTTCAAAATTTTGAGACCTGTGATCAATGCTTCATACTCTGCTTCGTTGTTAGAACAGTCAAAATCCAATTTATAAGAGAATTCTGTAACATTACTCCGAATTCCACCTGACTTACCAACTGCACTCCATATCCAAATACCAATACCTGCACCTTCCCTACACAAAGCACCATCGAAATCCATGCTCCAAAGTCCATCTTCATCTTCTAGATGTTGAAACTTAACTTTTGTTTCTAATTTACTTTGGTCAGTCACCTCATTTTTTTGTTCTATACTGATTTTCTGTTCTTCAAGAGGCTTTTCGGAAGAAGACACCATTTCGTTTTCCTTATCAAGAACTACTCTAAAACTTTCTGAAAATTCTAGTACATCCTCTACCATTACTAACTGATTATTTACATAATTCAAATCACTATCATCAATATACAAAACAAAATATTCTAGATTTGTATGTACAACCTGTATTGGATGATTTATGGGCTTCTCCTTACTAGTTATCATATACTTCATTTTATTTTCCCGATACAATTTCCTCAATTGCCCGAAAACAGGAATAGTAGCATAAGATAAGTCAAGTTGTAAATTACCTTTTATTTTGGCTCCCCATGATCTAAACAGTAGCATGCCAAACCGAGGCGGTATATCAGCCACCACCAAATCCATCAAAACATTATTGGTTGGGATTTGGTCTAAGGACACCACTAAATCTTTAATGAGACCAATGCAGAGAACTCTACCAGAATCAAATGAATACAAATAATGATATGGTCGGGTGATATCCATGCCTATCTTTTCCATAATAGCCTTAGGCATAAAATTGTGAGAAGCACCGGAATCAAGCATAGCATTATGAAGTATGTACTCGTGCAGTCTAAGGCTTAAATAAAAGGGGGGAACTTCACTCTCTTCTACTTGACCATCTATAGCTGGACCAAAAATGAGCTCAGGGTGGTCATATTATACATTAACCATATTGGACAAAGGATCAACTAGCAACATTTTAGAATTTGATGCTTGTAATGACTATTCTTTACTAATTTTTTCAAAGGAATGGACACTTTCAATTTAGCTATTTCATTTTCTAAATTAAAAGTTGTGACTTTATCTACCTCTTTGACAACGGGATCCTTTGTTAAATTATCATTTTTCTGAGTGTCCTTCTCTTTAGTAGCTGAGCTTGTTGATGGCTGGTTGATGTTGCTATGATTCTGATCTACATGCTCTTTACCCTTTCTCTTATTATTTAGAATATCATTCTTTCACTGCTCTTTCCTTTTCTGAATAGGATTGACAAGTACATCTCTTCTCCTTATAGAATATTGTTTCTATTGTGCACTCAAAGCATTCATATACCCACGCTAGTAATCATTAGATTCAATTTCAAAATCATCATCATTCACCAAGATATATTCCTCATCTTTTGGAGAATCCAAATTTTCAGTATACTCTTCATCTTCAGTCGGGAACATGGGCAAGCCATATGTTGTAAAGAAATGTTTTGGTTCAACTACCAGATCTTCATCTTCCTCTTCTTCCACTCCTTGGACATAATTCTGCTGCAACGGGGTCCGAATCTGTTGTTGTTGTTGTTGTGCTGCTTGGTCAGGTGCTTTTTGCTCTCTATGCTTGATTCTAAACTAAGGTTGCTGCCCTATGAAATTTGGATTCCAAATTTGTGGTTCAGGTCTATCTAAGATAGAAAATTGGTCAACCATTCTCTCCATATTCCAAAGTAATGAATCCATTATTGCATCGAAAGTAGATGTCTCCTCTTTAATGGTCACCCTCTTTTTAGATCTCATCCTTTCTCTCTTGGCAAGCAAATTCGCTTCCACACTTACAACATTCTTCTGCATATCTGCTAAAGTTGTAGGATTGTGTTCACGCAACTGATATTCCATATCAGTATCAAATCCATCCGGAAATTTAACTAAAGCCAAATCCTCTGGTGGTTTGATATGTGTAGGAAGAGCATTGTATACTGCATTAAATCTCACACAATAATCTTGAACAGTCTCACCAACGTTCCTTTTGATGTTCTCATATTCAGACAGAATTTGAAGGGGAATTTTCTTTTCTTCCCATATTTCTACAAACTGACGATGCAAAACTTCTAAGGTGTCAATAGTGGCTGTTGGTAGAGCTCTGAACCATTTTCTTACTTCCCCTCCCAGACTCTATGCAAACAACCTCATCTTGACATCCTCAATATCAATCTCATGAAGATCAAAGAATTAATTCATCTTATCTACGTGCTTTTGTGTTGTCTTGGAATGATTATTTTCAAACAAAGGGATTTTAGTCTGGTAATATTGGGGCATAGCACCAGATTTCTGAGGGAGAACAAGGGGGGCATATCTTGCAGCCATTATGATTGGAGGTGGAGGATTTATAACAGGGTTTATAATAGGGATTTGAGTACTGGATGTAATCAAGGGAGGACTTGTCTTTGACTGAGTAGTGTGAACAACAGATGAAGTGATGGTAGAAGAAGCTGGAATCTGAGGTTTGTTTATTACCCAAGAATTTACTTGCGAAGAATGATTCTGCAGATCTTTAAGAACTTATAAAAGTTGAGACCCTGATTGTGAACTTGATTGTGAATGGGAAAAGAGATCTTCAATAGGACTTTGAAAATAAATGGACGAATCAACAACTGTTTCCTCGATCCAACTCAAAGATTTGCTCCAGAATAAAATTTGTTCAAAATTTACATCAAATTCAATATCTTGCAAGTTTTCTAACTTTTCGGGGAATGAATGAGCTCTGGGAATGGAACTTCTCTCTGATTCATTTCCGACTGAACTAGATGTCTCAACAATAGCTTTAGATTTTCTTCCAATTTTCTAAGGATCACTAACAATGGTGGGAGGATTCAGATCGAGATTGGATCTGGTATATCTTCGGGAAGCCAGTATGTCCAATTTCAAAAAACAAATTTTTCACTTTACAAATTTTGAATAAACTCTAAACTTATCATCCACAAGTTTAAGAATTTCAATGAAAACTTATTACTGGGGTTGATCTGATTTTACTCTTTTCTTCCCCAGTGGAGTCGCCAAAATGTTATCACTTGGATTGAACCTCGGGCTAAAGAAGGCAATTCCGAGGTAACGTCAAACCACCCTTAGCCAAGTAGCTAGCCCTACTAGGCTAGGATAGGGCTCTCTCCGTAAAGATCACAGTAAAAATGACTGAGGAAAGAAGATTTTAGGCTAGGTATAGTAGCACAGGGTTTTTGATTTTGATTGTGTAAGGTTCTGCTGGATCATGAGGAGTTAAACAGTTAGGGCAAGGATATTAGGTCAAGATTTTCAGGGTGTTCTATGGGGTAAGGTAGGTACGATGTTTAGCACTGTCAGACCAAGAGGTAACTCCGCAAAACTGAAGATGCATTAGATGGAGATTGTGTGTGTACTTATACATGGAGGTGATACTATTGGGATTCACTTCCCAATGTCTCTTGGCTTTCCTTATTTACTAGATTACATTAAAATAAAATCTCACCCAATCCCTTAGGATTAGGTGTCAACTTCCCCCCTTTAATTTGAAGGGATGTTGGTGATTCCAAGCATCGTTCTGAACTTTTCAAACTTTTCTCTTCCAACACTTTGGTGAATATGTCTGCAGTCTGCTCATTTGTGGAACAATGACGTATATGGATAGTTTTGGCCTCAACATGATGGCGAATAAGATGGTATTTTGTATTGATGTTCTTTGTTCGATCATGGAACTTTGGGTTCTTGGCCAAATTTATTGCAGAAGTGTTGTCGATCATGAGTGGTGTTGAATGCATTTGTTTCATTTGCAAATCTTCTAGGATTTTCCTGAGCCACACAATTTCCTTGTTGCTTTAGCTGCTGCCACATATTCTTCCTCAGTTGTGGAATCTGCTTGAATTGACTATTTGTGTGATCTCCATGAGACATCTCCTGATCCAAGACTCATGGTATAACCTGAAGTAGACATCGTATTTTATTTGCCCCCATCAAAGTCTAAATCGGAGTATCCGATCAAGCTGAAATCACCTACCTATTTATATTTGAGTCCAAAGTCTTGAGTCCCCTTCAAGTACTTTATAAATATTTTTGCAGCAGACCAATGTCCTTGACATGATTTTTGCATAAACCTAGAGAAGATTCCAATAGCAAATGAGATGTCTCATCTGGTGGTAGTCAGGTAGATAAGACTTCCTACAAGCTGTCTATACTTCATTGCATCCTCGAATTCCTTCTGTTCAATGGATGTGAGCTTCAATTTTTGTTCCATTGCAGTGGTTAAGGGATTGCATTCATCCATGCCAAACTTGTTCAAAATATCTCCAATGTACTTCTTTTGAGAAAGAAATATAAATTTAGGATGTTGAGTTACGTCAATACCCAAATAGTAATGAACATAGCCCAAATCAGTCATTTCAAAACCTTTCTTCAATTCTTTCTTTATGGATGCAATATAACTCTCTTTGTTCCCTGTCATAAAAAGATCATCTACATACACCACAAGATATACAACTATTTTTCCAACTTTCTTAATAAACAAAGTTGCATCATCAAGATCAAAATGTTTGAAGTCAAGTTTCAGAAGATGTTCAGTTAATTTCTCATACCAAGCTCGCGATGCTTGCTTGAGGCGATACAAGTATTTTATAAGTTTGCATACTTTTTGTTCTTGGCCCTTCACAACAAATCCTTCTGGCTGGGACATAAAAACTTTCTCCTTTATATCTCCACTCAAAAAGGCAGTTTTTACATCCATCTGATGGAATTTCCATCCCTTCTGAGCTGCTAGGGAAAAGAGTGTCTGGATGGTGGCCCATTTTGCTGTGGGGAAAAATTTTTCTTCATAATCGACCGCTTATTTCTATGAAAAACCTTTTGCCACAAGCCTAGCTTTGTTCTTGTCAAGTGAGCCATCTGCTTTGTACTTGTTCTTGTAGACCTACTTACAACCAATTGGTTTGGTTCCCAAAGGAGGATCAACCAGCTTCCAAGTGCCATTCTTTATCAAGGCATCATATTCATTTTTCATCGCTTCATTCCATTCAACATGAGAAGTGACTTCTTTGAGGGAATTTGGTTCATGATCTATAGAAAAATTCAATTCACAGTTATAAGCAATATCCATATCAACAAGTGAATCAGAATTATCTACATCACCTTCGTTTTGTCTAGTGGAACTTCTTGTTCCTTTCTTTCCAACCTCATCGGGACGAATGTTTTCTAGTGTCTTTGTCAGCCATTTGGGTGGACCTTTCTGAGATGGCCAAGGCTGCTCATTTGACTGAGTTGGAATTGAATCAAGATTCAATCTCTCAATTCTATCAATCACATCGCTCAAGGTGTCATCCGTGGTTGGTTCTTCATGTGGGGGAGAGAGTGCTAGGGAAAATGATTCCATATATTGATTCAGTATAGGAATCCCCCCTTCAAGATGTGGAATCTGATTATCAAATTCTTGAAAAGATTTTGCATGTGTGAATCTATCCAGAGGATCAAGTTTCCGCTCAACAACATTGTCAATCTTGGAAGATTCAAGGAATATGACATCTCTTGCTACTACAAACTTCTTATTGACTTCATCATAGAGAAGATATCCTTTGGAGAATACCCCAAGAACATACATTTTCGACTTCTAGCACCAAGTTTATTCCTTTGTACCTTGGGTATCAAAGCATAACAGGTGGAACCGAAGACCCTGAAATGCTTTACCGAAGCAATGTGGCCATGCCACATTTCATAAGGAGTTTTGTTTCTGATTGAATTTGAAGGACACCTATTCTTTATGTATACAACACATAGAACTGCATCAGCCCAAAACATCAATTTTACATTCTTAAAAAACATCATGGAGCGAACCATATTTAAAGCCTGTCCTCTTCATTTTTTTAGCTACACCATTCTGTTGGGGATTATAGGGCACAAGTTTTTGATGTTTGATCCCATGTTGACGAAGATAATTTTCAAATTCATTTGAAGTGTATTATTTTCCATTATCAGTACTTAAAGATCCAATATGAGTTTGTGCATCATTTTCAATCCATGCATGAAATTTTTTGAATGTTTGAAAAGAATCAGATTTGTTCTTCAATAAGTAAACCCAACACATTCTGGTGTAATCATCAACAAATTTCATCATATATTTATTTCAATTTGCAGAAGAAATAGGCATAGGGCCAGATAAATCTGAATGAATAAGCTCAAGTTTTCTATGTGCTCTAGAATGTGAATCATGAAATGGTTGTTTGCTATGTTTTCCTAGAATACAAGCATCACATTGCTTAAGTTTCCTAGGAATTGTAGGCAGTCCATTAACACCATTTTTCTTCAACAATCGAAGGCTGTCATAGTTTAAGTGTCCAAATCTAGCATGCCATAAAATACTTGATGGGAATGTACCTTCATCATGAAGTGTTTCATGTATCAGATATCGATCTAATCTTGTAGCTAGTGATGCCTACCCAACCCTACGATTTCTCCACATAGGTTGAAGACGAGACGAAGGGATGTATACCAAATGATGATCATATAATAGGGTCCCTATAGCCTCTGATAAAGGGTCAATCTGAGCAGAGTGTCCCCTAGATTCAGCATGACCAATAGAAAAATTCAGATCCCCTCCTAGAATGATGTTGTTAGAGTTCGTCAAAGAGAGATTGAGAAGGTGCTCCCAGAAATTATCTCGATTTTTGCAGGGCCCAAACACGTTCATAATACGGAATTCACGGCTAAGGTGAGATGAGAAAATTTCTACCCCAATAAAGCCCTCCCCTCCCAAGAGATTAAGAAAATTGACCGAGCGCAGATTAATTCCCAAGGCAATTCCTCATGATCTTCCTCAAACATCAATGGCATGGAAGATCCATCTAAGTCTGAGGGTTTGAAGGGCATGAAAGATATAATCATCAAGTCCAAGTTTTTCTTGTAGAAAAATTACATCCACGAGAAGCTTGTCAAATAATCTCGTGAGGGCTAGTTTTTTGGCGGGACTAGCCAAACCGCAACAGTTGAAATAAAAATACTTCCTCGGGTAACCTCAGGGAGGGATGCCAGTGCTCTAAGGACCTTGTGAAGTGTTGTTTGTCTAGCATCATCCAAATCCAGCCCAACTTGGATTATAACCTTAGAAATGAATGAATGTCTGCCTCTGGTGGCTTTGGGGAGAGGGGGGGAGTGATAATACCCAAACCTATAATGGAATTGGATGATGCTTTGACTAGACACCTGAGAAAATAGGAGTGACTCCCTCTAGTTCAGAGGAAATATCATAGACATAACAAGGAGATGGAGGATCCAGGATAGATGGGGGAGTGTCAGAGAAGGTGGGAGGTGGCTGAGATGAGGTGCAGGGAATGAGAGGGGTGCCCATGGGCGGAGGAGGGGAACAAGAAGATCTGATACCAGTACAACATGTACATGATAAATAAGTAGATGAAAGATGATGGGAGAGAGGAATATCGTAAGAAATACTAGCAGCAACCGTGCGCGATCGAGTGATCCTAGGGGGAGGTGGGCGCAGTGAATTTGTGCTGGTGCAAGTAGGTACCGAGGGTGTTTCCAATACACTTGAAGATGTCCTCCAACTAGAGGTGAATAGGTAGTCCAGGAAGATGTACCGAGATCGAACCCACACCTAGTTGCTCACGTTCTGGTTCGAAGAGAGGGCTCCACCGCTTCAAGAGAACCGAAGGTTGTTCAATATACCAAAAGCGTGAACCCACTGAACATAATCTTGTCATTCAAAACTGAGAGCAAACCATCCTCAAGGTAGTATGATGACCACTGGTAATTGCTCCAACACTTGGCCCCATATTTCCATGATCGAGAGTCGGAGTCTCGCAAGACTATATTTATTGTCGCGTACACGACCTACCAATACTCGATCCATTGCCTCCAAAACCTCCCCCATGTGAAGACTGTCTCAAAGAACCAGATTGATCTTCTTATTGCCGACCTTAACACACTTAGATTTCTTAGAGGTGCGGGAGGGTTTTCTTTGTGAAGGGGGGATTGAGCCCTCCACTAAACCCTGGTCATTAGATGCCCTAGGGACATCACCCTGCTTTGAATCTGAGAGAGGCCCTTTCAAAATATCCAGAAGTGGGGGGACTGGAGGCGAGTCGAGACAACGAAGGGTGTGAAAATATCCAAGGTTGTGAGGAGGGGTTGTCAGAAATCAGAGATTGTGAGGGATCAGGGGGAACAACAGATCGAAAACCACCATTTGGGGGGAAGAGGAGGAGAAAACCCTTAGGAAGGATGTGATGAAATGAAGATATGTTAGGGAGAAGAGAGGGTGTTTGTTAGGTCCCTATATTACCAGTGTAGTCCCTTATTGTTATTAGTGTAACCCCTTTATTGTTATTATTGTACCCTTGTAACCCCCATTTTTTTATTATTGTGCCCTTAAATTATTATTGTTAGGTCGGCTAGGATTACATTATAGCCACATGGAATCCTATATATAGAAAGGAGGTTTTGTAAATTTTATCATCCAAGAATTTTTCATTTATGTAATGTATTGGAGGCTTCCCCCTCGAAGTGGCTCATTTCTAAGGCGTTGATATCTCTTTTATTCTATTTTTGGAGTTGGTTACACAACATTTGGTATCAGAGCTTTGGATTCTAGGGTTTCGCTGCTCCAAACAGGTCATCGTGGAATTTTAGCTATAACTTTTTTTCTACGAAGTTTCAGAAGTTGAAATTTTTAGGGTGCAAATTCAAAATCCAGAGGAAGATCTTCTAAAACGTTTAGAGCTTGGTTCACAATATTTTCGGAGATATGATCTGTGGAAGTTAGGTCTTTTTTTAGGCTCCTAAACAGGTCATCGTGGAATTTTCGCTATAAATGTCTTTCTACGAAGGTTCAGAATCTGAAATTTTTATGGTACGAAGCTGAAATCCTGAGGAAACGCGTCAAAAAGTTTCAGATCTTGATTCGTAATATTTTTGGAGATATGATCTGTGGAAGGTGGTGCTTTTTCAGGCGCCCAAATTTCATCTCAAAGAGGTGATCGTGGGAAAAGTTCAATAACTCTCTCTCTGAGCATCGGATTGGAGTGTCGTAAAATGTGGTCGCAAGTACATGGACTGTAGTTTCTTGGCTATCAATTTTAGAGGCGAAGGATGAAACAGTGACACGTGGCAAGTCATACAAGTTCACTCTACTGAACCAGTCCATAATTAGGTCATTGTGGGAGATTGGACATAACTTTGTCTTGGAGAATCCAAATCAGGTCAGACCTGTGGCATTCAAAAGATAATTCATAGGGCTACTTCAGTGCTGAATTTAAGATATTGAAGAGCCGCAATCACAGAGATAATCAAATTTCAATATCGAGCTCCTCAAAAGCAAGAAAAAGGTGTGTATTTTTTTACCAAATTGCATAAGTGTTGTTTGAAAAATCAATTTGAATTGATTCCAAGGGCATATTGTAGAATAGATATCAGTATTGGGTTCTAAAAAATGCCCCATAAAAATAATTCAACACCCATTAAGCCTTCATAAAGCTCTACTATGACTCATGAAGATGAAGAATCGCAACATGATCTATCAAAATTACAAGAGCAAGTGCACCAAATTTTGCTCTCGCAAAGAGCAGCAAAAAATGAAATGGAAGTTTTGAAGAAAGGCGTGGAAGAAAAGATGGATGGTGTGAAGAATAATATGGATGGTTTGAAGAAAGACGTGGAATCTAATATAGATGACATGGAAGTTGGCATGGAATCTAAAATGGAAAACATGAAGAATGATCTAAAAGCAGACATAGAAGGTTTGACAAAGTTGATACAAGAAATGTTTCCTAATGGTGAAAATATATTAGAGGAAACTCATGATGAGAAAAAAATAAATGTTAATCGTGATTTCATAAACTCTAATGTTGGAGGGAAGAACCACCATATTCCAAAAATGGATATGAGGAAGTTTGATGGAAAGGATCCTATAACATGGATACTACAGATGGAGCAATATTTTGATCTCCATAATGTGTAAAACACACAAAAGGTACGCACTGCAACTTTACATTTAGAACAAAATGCATTTGTATGGTATCGATGGCTTTGCTCCCGTAAAAAAATTGTCACTTGGTCAATTTTTACGGAGGAAATGATAGCACATTATGAGGATACAAAGAGCAACACATTCTTTAGCCAATTGATAAATCTCAAACAAAAGGGTTTAGTGGGGAAGCACATTGAGGACTTCCAAAAATTGAATATAAGGGTAACTGATATTCCAGAGGAACATAGGATTGATCTCTTCATAGGCACTTTAAAGGATAACATCCAACATGAAGTCCGCGTTTTGGAACCTGATTCATTGGAGAAGGCATTCAGGTTGGCAAGAAAAGTTGAATGTAAAATTATGGCGACAAGGAAGCCTACCACTCAATTCTATAAAGAAGGAAGTGTTGCTACGCCTAGATTTCCACAACCTACAAGGTCGACACCACAAAAATTGGAAGAAAAAAGAGCAAAAGGGCTTTGCTACAGTTGTGATAGCAAATACACTAAAGGTCATAAGTGTGCTGAGAAGAAATTATTTTACATATATTGTGAAGAGGAAGAAGAAAATGAACAAGAAGAGGATATACACCAGAAACCAGCCCTAGAAGAGGAAGAAATGAATCCGACCATATCGTGTAATGCACTGGCAGGAATTACCACTCCTCAAACTCTCAAGATAGAAGGACATATCAAGAAGAAAAAGGTAATAGTGTTGATTAATTCAGGTAGCACCCATAATTTTATTCATTGTAAGGTAGCCAAGGAATTAAATTGTTTCCTATACCCAGCACCAGAATGTCAAGTGATGGTGGCAAATGGAGGAACTATAAATTTCTCTAGAAAATGCCATAATATCAAGCTAACCATGGGGGAATATGTATTGACTAGTCCAATGCTTTCCATTCCTATGGGAGGTGCTGATGTTGTACTAGGAGTACAATGGTTACAATCTTTGGGGACGGTAGCTTTTAATTTTTCAAGAACTTTTCTTGAAATTTTTTTCAGAAGGAAAGGAAGTCGAATTACGGGGTATTGAAGGGAAGCCGGGAAGGATAATAAGCTCTAATGTCATGACAAAGCTTCTAAAGAAAGAACAACAAGGTGTAATTGCACAATTATGCTCACTAGAAGTTCCGACATCAAAATCATCTATTTCTGCAGATCTCCAACAAGTCTTGGACAATCATTTCAAGGTGTTTGAAACTCCCAAAGGACTCCCACCTATTCGTGATCATGATCATGCTATTCATTTGATTCCAGGAAGTGTTCCTCCAAACATCAGGCCTTATAGATATCCTTACTTCCAAAAGAGTGAAATTGAAAGTATGATTGCAGAAATGTTAGAGGCGGGTATAATTCAACCTAGTCAAAGTTCTTTCTCTGCTCCTGTAGTATTGATACACAAGAAGGATGGATCATGGCGAATGTGTCCGGACTATATGGAGCTCAATAAGCTCACCATTAAAGATAAATTTCCCATTCCTGTGATTGATGAATTATTGGATGAATTACATGGAGCAATTTTTTTTACCAAGTTGGATCATCGTTCAGGATATCATCAAATTAGAATGAATACTGAAGATATTCCGAAAAAAATATTTCGGACTCATGAGGGTCATTATGAACTTTAGTCATGCATTTTGGCCTTACCAATGCACCTTCTACATTTCAAGGGTTGATGAATTCCATTTTCAAATCATTCCTTAGAAAATTTGTGCTAATATCTTTTGATGATATACTAATTTACAACAGGTTTTGTAAGGATCATGTTCTACATGTTGATAGGGTGCTGAAACTATTGGAGGAGAAACAATTATATGCAAAAAAATCCAAATGTTTCTTTGGAGTACAAGAGGTGGAATATCTGGGTCATATTGTATCTCACGAGGGTGTTAAAGTAGACCCTAACAAAATTAAAGCCAATAAGGAATGGAAAGTTCCCACAACCATAAAGCAGTTGCGAGGATTTCTCGGGTTAACAGGGTATTATCGCAAGTTTGTTAAGAATTATGGGAGAATAGCAGCACCTCTAACAACATTATTGAAGAAAGATGCATTTTCATGGACTTCTGAAGCAACTAAGGCCTTTGAACATCTTAAAGAGGCAATGTGCCTAGCACCGGTCTTAGCTACGCCAGACTTCACAAAAACCTTTATTGTGGAATGCGATGCCTCAAGAAATGGAATTGGTGTTGTTTTAATGCAGGAAGGAAGACCCATTACTTTTGAAAGTCGTCCAATCAAAGGAAAGTATTTATAGAAACCTATTTATGAGAAGGAAATGTTAGCAATACTGCATGCACTAAAGAAATGGCGAACTTACCTAATGGGAAGACACTTCAAAGTAAAAACTGATCATGATAGTCTTAAACACTTTTTGGAACAAAGACTATCATCAGAAGAGTAGCAAAAATGGGTCACAAAGATGTTGGGTTATGACTTTGAAATAATCTACAAAAAAGGAAAGCTTAATGTTGTTGCAGATGCACTCTCAAGAAAGAATGAAGAGGTGGAAGCATTGCTTTGTGCCATTTCTATTATCCAACCGATTGGATAACCGAAGCAAGAGATGAATGGAAGAAGGAAAAAGATGTATGGGCACTCATTCAAAAGTTGCAGCAAGATCCTAGTACATCTAATACATTTAGTTGGAAAAATGATTCCTTATGGTACAAAGATTTCTTATATCTTTGTAAGAATTCCCAACTAAAACAAAAGATTCTTCTGGAATTGCACACTTCTCATTTAGGAGGACACTCAGGATTTTTAAAAACTTACCACAGGGTGAAGAAAGAATTTTTTTGGGATGGCCTGAAATCTGATATTCAAAAGTTTGTGGCGGAATGTTTGGTTTGCCAGCAGAATAAAGTTGAGACAATTAAGACCCTGGGACTTCTACAACCTTTATCCATTCCAAGTCAACGTTGGGAGGAGATTTCAATGGATTTTATCACGGGTTTACCTAAGTCCGAAGGAAAGAGTGTCATCATGGTGGTAGTTGATAGACTTACCAAGTATGCACACTTTTGTGCATTATCTCATCCATTTAAAGCAAGTGCAGTTGCTACTACATTTATGGACAGAATTCAAAAGCTACATGGAAGCCCAAGGGTTATTGTGAGCGACAGAGATCCCATTTTTACTGGAAATTTTTGGACGGAGTGATTTTCTTGTTTGGGTACTCAATTAGCTCATAGCTCATCTTATCATCCTCAATCTGATGGTCAAACTGAGATAGTAAATAAATGTTTGGAAGGATATCTTAGTTGTTTTGTATCTGATAAACAAACACAATGGGTCAAGTGGTTACCTCTTGCTGAATGGTGGTATAACACTTCCTTCCATGCTGCAGCAAAAATGACCCCATTTATGGCACTTTATGGATATCATCCACCATCCATCACATCATCTTTAAGGGAAAATTCGAAGGTTCAAGCGGTGGAAGATCACATCGAGCATCAGCAAGAAGTTCTCCAACTCTTAAAGGATAACCTGAATTTGGCACAAAATCGAATGAAACAACAGGCAGATCAACATCGCAGCGAGAGAAGTTTTGATGTAGGAGATTGGGTATTTTTACGGCTACAACCATACAAACAAATGCCCCTCAAGCAAGCTAAGAAGGATAATAAATTATCGCCAAAGTACTATGGTCCTTACAAGGTGTTGCAAAAGATTGGTACTATGGCATAGAAATTGGAGCTTCCTGCTTCTTTGCGAGTGCATCCAGTTTTCCATGTTTCATGCTTAAAAAAGGTTATAGGTGAAATCTTCTAGTTCAAACAATATTTCCAGAACTTGATGAGGAAGGAAAAGTCATATTGGAACCTGAAGCGGTCACGGAAACAAGAACTCGACAGCTACGGAATCGATCAATTTCAAAGTATCTCATCAAGTGGAAGAACTTACCCACTAAAGATTCTACATGGGAGGATGAGAAGTTTATACAGAAGCACCCAGTGCTACTCAAGCGTTGAGGACAACACTTTTTTGAAGGAGAGGGGCATGTTAGGTCCCTATATTACCAGTATAGTCCCTTATTGTTATTATTGTACCCTTGTAACCCCCATTTTGTTATTATTGTGCTGTAAAATTATTATTGTTTGGTTGGCTAGGATTACATTGTGGCCCACTAGGATTACATTATGGCCACATGGACTCCTATATATAGAAAGGAGGTTTTTTAGATTGTATCATCCAAGAATTTTTCATTTATGTAATGTATTGGAGGTTGCCCCCTCGAAGTGGCTCATTTCTAAGGCGTTGATATCTCTTTTCTTCTATTTTTGGAGCTGGTTACACAACAGTGTTCAGAAAGTGGTAAAGCATCAGAGAAATAGGCATAGTCACAAAAAACAGGGAGGAGGGAGGGGAGTCCGAAGGGATTGGGAAGACCTATGACAGAGAGCCTTGGAATGGGAAAGTGTTCACCGCTAGAACGCTAGGCACACCTGTCGAGGAGGAAGGAAGCTGCAGAGACAACGATGAGGAGGGAGAAGGAAGGTGTGGCTGGGAGGTCGTCAAGATCGACACTGCCTCAAAGGGATCTAAGAAATAATCCACGAGGTCCTCCTCCATCTCACCTAGGCGATAGGGATAGGCAACAGTTCTAGAGTAACGGTCGAAAACTATCAGAAATGGTCTCAGGTTGCTCCCGAGAAAATGTGAATATGGCACAATGATCCCAAGCTAGGATTGAGGTGGATGTTGTAGCAGGAGACAACGGCAGTCCAAAACGCTATCCAAATTCCAATATCGTAACCGTATGTAGCAGCAGATACATCCACAAAGACCACAGCACCACAACTGTAAATTTATAAAAAGGTCCAAGCTATTAATCCATGACATTTTCATTTCATTTTTATCAAGCATCCAATTTTATGAGTGTTTTAATTATAAAATATGGAGTTATGAATAAAAAAATTTAAATATTTGTAAGGGTTTGTAATATTACTAATATTTATAACGGTTAATTAAACAAAATTATAGGATTTTTTACAATTAAGCTAGGGTAATAAAACTTATTTTTCTTCCTCCATGATTTCTTTTGTTCCTATATATTCCAACAGGCATAAGTTCCACTTCGCATGGCCAAGCAAAGAGAATATGAACCTACAACCGTTAATGAACCTACAACGGTTACATAAGCAGGCCAAGTTTATGAGGATGTGGGGCAAGAGGCCTTAATGTTATTTATCCAGGTTGCCATTTATTCCCCCATGTTCCAACAACCATACATTTAATAATGTAAATCGACATTCGGGCATAAAGAATTTGTAATTATTTTAAAGTAAATTTTCTCTAATCTTTATACATGTTATAAACAAGAGGTACATTAAAATTTTAATTAAGATTTGGTAAAAAAATATTTTAAACGTGGTTTAAACACTTGATTTAGTTATGCAAGGAAGTTATGAATTTCAATTTCAGTCATTGATGGAGTGGGGACTAGTAGAATATAGCGACATCTCAACTTAGACCATCTGATCAAAATGATTAATTATCAAATGTTTTAAAGTGGCCAATTCCAATAGGGGACACCTATGGGCATAATTAAATAAAAAAAATTACTTATCCAAAAAAAACTCACAAATAATAGTGGTTACCTTTGCTGGTCTTATTTTTAGCCTTCAGAGAAGTGGTGGAGTGCTAATAGTTTACATATCCATTTTCAATTCAAATGAAATCAAAGAAACTATAATTTTTTTCCCCAAGGAAAAATCGTAATTTTCATTAATATTGAGAAAATTACATATTGTAGATGCTTGGTAGGATATGAAATAAAGTTGTGACTGAGATCACATATCAAGAAACTGTTAAAAAGAGTTCCCTACCGGGAAGTCTATAAATAAGAGTCCATGTACATTTATTGTTGACACAAAAATGCATATATGTGCTAGATATATTATCTAATAACTGAAATCTGAAAACATTCTAGATATAATCAAAATCAGGGCATATTGGCCCCTCCCAGCAAGTGACCATTGTATGGTCTATGATAGTAACTGTAGAAGTCTTTTCCTGACTTATCTTCAATCTGCCATTGCCCCTAGGCTGGTGCGCGACATCCTTGGATAGCAAATCGAAAATTTGATTCTGCTCCCTATAAATGTGATGACAAGAGATAGAGTCAAAATGAGTCTTGAAAAACAAGGTTTAATCCAAGACATTTCAAAGTGTGTGGACATGACAAACCAATGTCTGATTAAATCAATTGATGATAATTTTAGAATCATCAAAAATTTGAATGTGATGGTAACCCTTTTCAATGGCAAAATGAAGGAGATGTCTTAGAGTAATGAGCTCAGCAAAGTTGTTAGTGCATTTTCCTAGGCCCATTTTAATTTTAAAATAGTGATCATCATTGAGGTATAATAATACCCCACCACCACAACCAAACTGTTGTGCATATCCATCTAAATATGCCCAGGGGAGAAGTTTATCAATAGCTTCAGGAACAATGGTTCTCTGTTGACAGGGAGGATTATCATATGGGAGGTTGTTATATATAGATATGATATGTGATGAGGCCAAATGCCAATTAGGGGCAGAGTTATGGAAGATGGTTTGTTCCGAAGAAGCCAAATGCTCGAACAGATCAAATGTGGAAGGTTATAGGCCTTGGGGGGAGTAGCAGCACTCCAGGAGGATTTCCAAGCTTCTTTGACATTGTGACCATCCCATCGAGGGTGTGTACTCATGAGGGAGGGAGTCAAAGTCCAGAAAGAGCGGGTGGAGGGACAAAGGAGGAGAAGGTCATCAATGGATTCAAATTCCATTTTTCAGAGAGTACACCAAGTGGGTCCATGAAAGGATCCCTTGACGATATTATCACCAGTAGGAGCCTTATTATGGATAATGCACCACATAAAAATATTAGCTCGTGGAGGGGCTTTTAATTTCTAGAGGCAAATCCACAACCAAATGGAATCAAGTGGCTTATGCTCCAAGAAAATGAAAGTGTATCGTTATTTGGGCAAGTAAATACCATGCCCAGCATGTGACCAAATAATTTCATCATCTCCAGTAGTGATGTGAATGTGGGATTTAGAGAGGGCATCACTCTACGATTTCCAATCTGGTCTCCATAGATTAGGTATATCAAGTTGATCAGCATATTTCCATCGTTGTAAGTATAGAGAGGAGGAGTTTGGATCAGCTATCTGAGCAATATGAATAATATTGTTACTAGAGAGGTGATGTATGAGATAACAAGGGAGATGGTACACATTACCACTGCCAGACCATGGATCTAGTCCCACATGAGCTAGGTTCCCCAATTTTATTCTCTAAGTCAAACAATCTCTAATATAGGGGAGAGAGTTAAGGACCACTTTCCATATAGAGGAGATGTGACCTCTGTTCCAAGTAGGACTTCTAATCCAATCCAAAAGTTTCATAGGCCTGATATATTTCTGAGTGACCACCAGTGTCCAGAGATTATGAGAAGTCAGAACATGCCAACCCATCTTAGAAGCCAGGGCCTTTGCAAATACATCAATATTCTTCAATCCCTAGCCTCCCCACTTCTTAGGCAAGGCAATGTGATCCCATCAGATCCAAGCAAAAGTGTGAGCTTCTCGATTTCTTTTCCAAAGGAATCTACAACATATCTGTTGTATCCTAGATAAAATTCCCTTTGGAATCCAGGACAAGGACATATAGTACACTGGGGTGGCTTCGAGTACTAATTTAATCAGTATAAGGCGGCCTTCCCGTGATATCCAATGATGATACGAGGTCGATATTATTTTTTCAATTTTAGAAATCAACCATGTCCAATCTACAGTATGATAATCTAACGGTTTTAATCGAAAAAGAACATATTTTAGATCATCCTTTAACTCAAGTAGAGTGAAAGGGAAACAGATCAGGGCAAGCTAGATTCTAGCTGAGATAATCCAATGGTTGTTACAGATGATTTTTGATTATTACATTCCATACTAGTAGTCAAACAAAAAATATTTTAAGAAAGCAAAGAAAATAGATGAGTCCTTGATGGATCCTTTGAGAAAAATTAGGACATCGTCCATAAATAGGAGATGGGAAACAGAACATTCGTCCACAATTTTGATACCATGTAGTCTTCCTAGCCTTCTCTCCTCCAAAATAAGTCAACTTAATGCTTCCATGATTAAGATAAATAGAAAGGGCGATAGTGGACATCCCTGCCGAAGTCCCTCTCCGAATGGAAGAAGGGAGTGGCAGATCCATTAGTAAGAATGTTGAAGGACACATTAGTTATACATCACATAATCCAGTTGATAAGTAGAATGGGCAACCCCATATGAATTAAAATCATGTGAATGTATAACCAATTCGTGTGATCAAAGGCCTGTGCAAGATCAATCTTCAGGATGATGCCTTTAAGTTTTTTATCTTAATGGAATGTAAAGCCTCTTATGCAGTGCCGATGGCATCATGGATCTGATGTTGATTGAGGAAGGTGAAGTGTTCAGGTGATATATGCTCAGATAAAATGGGCTTAATATGGTTCGCAATAATCTTGGCTATGATTTTATATATACAATTACAAAGGAAGATAGGTCTAAAATTATATAAATTGCAAGGGGAGTCCGATTTGGGGATGAGTGCAATGAATGTGGCATTGAAAGCGTCATACATACGACCGTATAAATGACAGTCTTCAACTACTTGTAGGATATCGTTACCAAGGATATCAAAAAAATCCAGATAGAATTCAATGGGCCAACCATCCGGACTCGGGCTCTTGTCATTCTTAAACCATTTCAGAGTCTCCTAGAGTTCACTCATAGGTACTGGTCTTATGAGATACTCCTCTTCATTATGTTCTAAAAACCAGGGAAATAAACCATAAAACTTGATGATTTCAGCCAGGGAAGCATTCTGAGGGGCTTTAAATAACTAACAGAAGTGAGAAATACCTAAATTAGCAAGTTGTTGGAAAGTCCGAGCCTTATGACCAACCTCATTTTACAGGTTCCAAATGGTGTTTATGGCTCTCCTGCCATTAGCAAAATGATGATAGAATTTAGGGTTGTCATCTCCAGAATTTAATGAGGTAGCTCTACTTCTGAGTCTCCAAGTTTTTTCTCGATCCTTCAAGATCCAGGTCCTTTCAAATTCCAAATGAGTGATATGGGCTTTTGATATGTTAGATATGAATCCACCACCATAAACAACTTCCAAGGAGGTCAGTTCCTGCTAAATTTCCTGAATAGCTTGATCATCCCTGACCTTTTTCTCCGTAGCCCATATCTTTGTTAATTTATTTACTTCGAGCATATTAGATGCAAAGGATGTTGAGGGGGATTGACCAAGGGAAGGAGGATGAGAGATCCAATAATTCGAGATCAGATTAAAGTAATCCTCATCCTTTAACCAAGTCTCATTGAATTTCAAGGGGGCTTTAGGTTTTTGGGGTTCCTCAACAAGTTCTAGATAAATTGGGAAGTGGTCAGATAGGCCTCCCAAGCCCACCCACTCACGGAAAGCAGGAATACTATCCAGAAGCATTTCATGTATCAAATATCGATCTAATCTTCTAGCTAGTGATGCCTACCCAGCCCTACGATTTCTCCATGTAGGTTGAAGATGAGACGAAGGGATGTATACAAAATGATGATCATATAATAGGTTCCCTATAGCCTCTGATAAAGGGTCAATCTGAGCAGAGTGTCCCCAAGATTCAGCATGACCAATAGAAAAATTCAGATCCCCTCCTAGAATGATGTTGTTAGAGTTTGTCAAAGAGAGATTGAGAAGGTGCTCCCAGAAATTCCCTCAATTTGTGCAGGGCCCATACACGTTCATAATATGGAATCCACGGCTAAGGTCAGATGAGAAAATGTCTACACCAATAAAGCCCTCCCCTCCCGAGAGATTAAGTAAATTGATCGAGTCCGGATTAATTCCCAAGGTAATGCCTCATGATCTTCCTCGAACATCAATGGCATGGAAGATCCATTCAGGTCTGAAGGTTTCAAGGGCATGAAATATATAATCAGCAAGTCCAAGTTTTTGTTGTAGAAAAATTACATCCACCAGAAGGTTGTCAAATAATCTCGTGAGGGCTAGTTTTTTGGTGGGACTAGCCAAACCGCAACAGTTGAAAGAAAAATACTTCCTTGGGTAACCTCAGGGAGGGCCGCCAGTGCTCTAAGGACCTTGTGAAGTGTGAGTTGTCTACCATCAGCCACATCCAGCCCAACTTGGATGATAACCTTAGAAATAAATGAATGTCTACCTCTGGTGGCTTTGGGGAGAGGGGGGGGAGCGATAATACCCAGACCTCTAATGGAATTGGATGATGCTTTGACTAGACACTTGAGAAAATAGGAGTGACTCCCCCTAGTTCAGAGGAAACATCAAAGACATAACAAGGAGATGGAGGATCCAGGATAGATGGGGGAGTGTCAGAGAAGGTGGGAGGTGGCTAAGATGAGGTGCAGGGAATGAGAGAGGTGTATATGGGAGGAGGAGGGGAAAAAGAGGATCTGATACCAGTACAACATGTACATGATAAATAAGTAGATGAAAGATGATGGGAGAGAGGAATACAATAAGAAATATTAGCAGCAACTGTGCGTGATCGAGTGATCATGGGGGAAGGTGGGCACAATGAATTTGTGCTGGTGCAAGTAGGTACCGAGGGTGTTTCCAATACACTTGAAGATTTCCTCCGACTAGAGGTGAATAGGTAGTCCAAGAAGACATACCCAGATCGGACCCACACCCAACTTCTCACATTCTGGTTCGAAGAGAGGGCTCCACCACTTCAAGAGAACCGAAGGTTGTTCAATATGCCAAAAGCGTGAACCCACTGAACATAATCTTGTTGTTGAAAATTGAGAGAAAACCATCCTTAAGGTAGTATGATGATCGCTGGTAATTTCTCCAACACTTGGCCCCATATTTCCATAATCGAGATTCAGAGTCTCGCAAGACTATATTTATGGTCACGTACACGACCTACCAATACTCGATCCACCACCTCGAAAACCTCCCCCATGTGAAGACTGTCTCCAAGAACCAGATCGATCTTCTTATTGCTGACCTTAACACACTTAGATTTCTTAGAGGTGTGGGAAGGTTTTCTCTGTGAAGGGGGGATTGAGCCCTCCACTAAACCCTGGTCATCAGATGCCCTAGGGACATCACCCTGCTTTGAATCCGAGAGAGGCCCTTTCAAAATATCCAAAAGTGGGGGGACTGGAGGTGAGTCAAGACAACGAAGGGTGTGCAAATATCCAAGGCTGTGAGGAGGGGTTGTCAGAAATCAGAGATTGTGAGGGATCAGGGGGAAAAACAGGTCGAAAACCACCTTCTGGGGGGAAGAGGAGGAGAAAAACTCTAGGAAGGGTGTGATGAAATGAAGATATGTCAGGGAGAACATAGGGTGTTCGGAAAGCGGTAAAGCATCAGAGAAAATAGGCATAGTCACAAAAAACATGGAGGAGGGAGGGGAGTCTGAAGGGATTGGGAAGACCTGTGACGGAGAGCCTTGGAATGGGAAAAAGTTCACCGCTAGAAAGCTAGGCACACCTGTCGAGGAGGAAGGAAGCTGCAGAGACAACAATGAGGAGGGAGAAGGAAGGTGTGGCGGGGAGGTCGTCAAGATCGACACTGCCTCAAAGGGATCTAAGGAATAATCCATGAGGTCCTCCTCCATCTTACCCAGGTGATAGGGATAGGAAACAACTATAGAGTAACGGTCGAAAACTGTCAGAAATGGTCTCAGGTTGCTCCCGAGAAAAGTTGAAGATGGCACAATGATCCCAAGCTAGGCTTGAGGTGGATGTTGTAGCAGGAGACGACAGTAGTCCAAAACCATAGCCAAATTCCAATATTCTAACCGTATGTAGCAGCGGAGACATCCACAGAGACCCCAGTGCCACAACTGTAAATTTATAAAAAGGTCCAAGCTATTAATCCATGACATTTTCATTGCATGTTTATGAAGCATGTAATTTTCTGAGTGTTTTAATTATAAAATATGGAGTTATTAATAAAAAAATTTAAAGATTTGTAAGAATTTGTAATATTACTAATATTTATAATGGTTAATTAAATAGAATTATAGGATTTTTTACAATTAAGCTAGGGTAATAAAACTTATTGTTCTTCCTCCACGTTTTCTTTTGTTCCTATATATTCCAAGAGGCATAATTTCCACTTCGCATGGCCGAGAAAAGAGAATATGAACCTACAATTGTTAATGAACCTACAACGGTTACATAAGTAGGCCAAGTTTATGAGGATGTGGGGCAAGATACCTTAATGTTATTTATCTAGGTTTCCATTTATTCCCCCATGTTCCAACAACCATACATTTAATAATGTAAATCGACATTCGGGCATAGAGAATTTTAATTATTTTAAAGTTAATTTTGTCTAATCTCTATACGTGTTATAAACAAGAGGTACATTAAAATTTTAACTAAGATTTGGTAAAAAAATATTTTAAACCTGGTTTAAACACTTGATTTAGTTATGCAAGGAAGTTATGAATTTCAATTTCATTCATTGATGGAGTGGGGACTACTAGAATATAACAACATCTCAACTTAGACCATCTGATCAAAATGATTAATTATCAAAAATTTTAAAGTGGCCAATTCCAATAAGGGACACCTATGGGCATAATTAAATAAAAAAAATTACTTATCCAAAAAAAACTCACAAATAATATGCAAAAAATTACACACTATAAGTAAATACTTCTTCTTGTCTCCCATGACTCTAAAAGGAATAAACCAATTTTTTTCAAAAATTCAAATAATACCAAAAAAACGACACTACCCATAGGAAGATACTTCTTCTTGTCTTATGTGAGTTTAATTTTCTCTAATCTCTATAAGTGTTATAAACAAGAGGTACATTAAAATTTTATTAGGATTTGGTAAAAAATAGTTTAAGCATGGTTTCAACACTTGATTTAGATATGCAAGGAAGTTATGAGTTTCAATTTCATTCATTGATGGAGTTGGGACAACTAGAATATACAAAATATCTCAACTTAGACCATATAATCAAAATGATTAATAATCAAATATATTAAAGTGGCCAATTCCAATAAGGAGTGCCGATGAGCATAATTAAATAAAAGAATATTTACTTATCCAATAAAAACTCACAAATAATACCCAAAAAAAACACACTATAAGTAAATACTTCTAGTCTCCCATGACTCTTAAAAAAAAAAAACCACACTACCCATAAAAAGATACTTCTTCTTGTCTCATATGAATCTAAAAGGAATAAACCAAAACTTTAAAAAAAAATCATATTCAACACACATGTAACTAAGTCTAAAAGGAATAAACCAAAACGTTTTAAAAAGGTCATATTCAGCACATGAATCCAAAAATAGTATCTGGGCTAGCGGTAGGATTTTGTCTACAGCATTAAGTGCAAAATATAGTATCTCGGATAGCACAGTTAGACAATGTCGATACCGCCTTCCGTGCTACAACAAAGCTGATTAAGTTCAATAACCATGTATTTAACTTGCAACAGAACAATAATTTTTCCAAGATTCTCGTGTGCGCTTACTGTATTACTCCGATAATTTTCAACACCCACTTATCAAGAGGTGTTGAGCCATTATTGGTCACCCACCAAATTACTTTACTAAGCAGTTATTTTTCAACTAATCCCACTTATAAAGAGGAATGAGAGGAGCTGCAAACTTTCTATATAAATGGGCAATGACAGAAGCAGGTTCTCGCATTGATCGATTTTTCAGTTCATTATTTTCAGCTTCATCCATCATAAGAAGAAAAAATGTCTCTTATTTCCGTCTCCCCGTTGGCTTTCAAATGGTGCTCCTGCACATCGTTGGTCAGTTCTACTCATGAGCTTAAGGCTCTCCGTAGATCAATCTCAACACTGGGAGTGTCTAGGCGGGGGAAGCCTGTAACGGCATGCAAGAGATTCATGAGTTTAAGCACTGCCGTATCTGGTGACAGTGCTTCAAGAGAGTCATGAGTCATGAGTCAAGAGAGTCATGAGTTCAAGTGCTTCTTCAAACATTTGTACACCTAATGAAAGAGGTAAGAAGTTCAGAAATTTGAATGACATTTATGAACAAGAGGTAGCAAATGAAGGTATCAATTCTTTGTTTGCTTTATATTGTCATGTTGATGACCCTATTCATTTAGAAGAAGCTATTAAAGAGAGGAAATGGATAGAAGCTATGGATGAGGAGATAAATTCCATAGAAAGAAACAAGACTTGGGATTTGGTTGAACTCCCAAAAGGTAAAGATGTCATTGGAGTTAAATGGGTCTACAAGACCAAGAGTAATGCCGAAGGCAAAATAGAGAGACACAAGGCAAGACTTGTTGTCAAAGGGTATAAGCAGAAGCATGGGATAGATTATGAGGAAACTTTCGCACTGGTTGCTAGAGGGGAAACCATGAGAGCAGTGTTGTCCATAGCAGCACAAAACAAGTGGAAAGTTTACCAAATGGACGTGAAGTTAGCATTCCTAAATGAAGTGTTAGTGGAAGAGGTTTACATTGAACAACCTCTTGGCTACGAAAAGAAAGGCCAAGAGCACAAAGTGTGTAAGTTGAAGAAAGCTCTTTATGGGCTAAAGCAAGCACCAAGAGCGTGGTACAGTAGAATATATTCCTATCTACTAGAAAATGGATTTGAAAAGTGTGAGGGAGAACCCACCCTCTACATCAAAGAAAATGATGGTAAAATGTTGATTGTAGTTTTATATGTTGATGATGTTATTTTCACAGGTAATGATGATTACCTTATTGAAAATTTTAAAACAGTCATGAAAGAAGAATTTGAAATGACTGACAAGGGTTTGTTGAGATACTTCTTAGGAATAGAAGTAGAAAAAGATGAAAATGGGATTTTTATCTCACGGGCAAAATATGTTAATGAAGTGCTGGAAAGATTTAACATGCAGGAAAGAAAAGCATCAATCACTCCCATAGTGATGGGATTAAAACTCAGCTGAGAGGACAGCAGCAAGGATTTTGATACTAGCTTGTACAAGAGCATATTTGGCAGCCTCATGTTTTTGACTGCAACTAGGCCCGACATAATGCATGCTGTTAGTTTGATTTCCAGATTCATGGAGAAGCCAAAGGATGCACATTAGGAGACAGTGAAGAGAATTATGAGGTATGTTAAAGGAACCAAAAGGTATGGCATTTTATGTACTGCTTCAGAATGTTCAGATTTAATAGGATACACTAACAGTGATTGGGCTAGAAATGTAGATGATCGAAAGAGCACTTCCAGTTATGTTTTTCACATGGGTTCAGGAGCCATTTCATGGGCTTCTAAAAAGCAACCAATTGTAGCGTTGTCTACAGTAGAGGCAGAATATGTGGCAACTACAGTAGCAGCGTGTCAAGCAATTTGGATGAGGAGGATGTTGAGAAGTTTGTGCCAAGAGCAGGCAAAAGGCACTATGATTTTTTGTGACAATAGCTCAGCTATTGCATTATCTAAGAATTTTGTGTTTCACAAGAGGACGAAACACATTGACACAAAATTTCATTACATCAGGGAATTGGTAAATAATGCAGAAATTGTTTTGGAACACTACATAACTCAAGAGCAGTTTGCAGACATTCTGACCAGACCATTGGGACATAAGAGTTTTGAATTTTTGAGAAAATGCCGGGGTATGACTGATAACCCAGCAGTTGAAAGTAACGGGGAGTGTTGAAATGTTACTTCCAATAGTGGCTGTGCAGAGCCGCTTTCTACTTTTTATCTCCAGTTTTTTCGTCCTCCATCCGCTTGATGTAATTGTTTGAAAAGCCCTGCTACAGGACCGCCTTCTAATTTTTTGAACAGTCAGTTTGGTTCTTTTATGCAGTACTCTGTATTTCAAAACAGAGTGTTAAAAATAGAAACAGAGTACAGTGTCTTGTTGATGTTGGAGGGTCCGATGCGTTCAACGCAATCGGAAGTATTATATATATGTATATATACCACAACCGCTTTATAATCGCCCTCCACATAAGCTGCAGAGACAACGATGAGGAGGGAGAAGGAAGGTGTGGCAGGGAGGTTGTCAAGATCGACACCGCCTCAAAGGGATCTAAGGAATAATCCATGAGGTCCTCCTCCATCTCACCCAGGCGATAGGGATAGGCAACAACTGTAGAGTAACGGTTGAAAACTATCGGAAATGGTCTCAGGTTGCTCCCGAGAAAAGGTGAAGATGGCACAATGATCCCAAGCTAGGCTTGAGGTGGATGTTGTAGCAGGAGACGGCGGCAGTCCAAAACCCTAGCCAAATTCTAATATCGTAACCGTATGTAGCAGCAGAGACATCCACAGAGACCGCAGCGCCACAACTGTAAATTTATAAAAAGGTCCAAGCTATTAATCCATGACATTTTCATTTCATGTTTATCAAGCATCCAATTTTTTAAGTGTTTTAATTTAAAAATATGGAGTTATTAATAAAAAAAATTAAATATTTGTAAGGGTTTGTAATATTACTAATATTTATAACGGTTAATTAAACAAAATTATAGGATTTTTTACAATTAAGCTAGGGTAATAAAACTTATTGTTCTTCCTCCATGTTTTCTTTTGTTCCTATATATTCCAACAAGCATAAGTTCCACTTCGCATGGCTGAGCAAAGAGAATATGAACCCACAACCGTTAATGAACCTACAATGGTTACATAAGCAGGCCAAGTTTATGAGGATGTGGGGCAAGAGACCTTAATGTTATTTATTTTAATTATTTTAAAGTTAATTTTCTCTAATCTCTATACGTGTTATAAACAAGAGGTCAAAATCGATGGACCTGTTTTTTCATTCTCTGCAATTTGAATGTTTTTGTGTTTGGAATGATTTTCCCATTGTCTTTTAAAGAGCACTGAACTGCGCGGCGATTAATTACTAGAGTTTCATATTGTTCAGGCATCTTGTTACGGTGAGCATGCTGACAGACTTATTGGTGAAGTAAAGGAGATTTTCAACTCGACAGACGGAGAATTAATCACTCCTGCCAATGATCTCCTTCAACGCCTTTCGATGGTCGATAACGTTGAGCGTTTGGGGATCGACAGACATTTCCAGAGTGAGATAAAACTTACTCTTGACTATGTTTACAGGTCAGTCCCAACAACCCTCAAACTTTTGTTTACGTTTTCATGACAAATGCACATTCAAAGCACAATATTTTGGCCAGCAGTTATTGGAGCCAATTAAAAGGAATTGGATGTGGGAGAGAGAGCGGTTTAACTGATCTCAACACAACTTCCCTGGGGTTTCGAATTCTTCGACAACATGGATATACTGTATTTTCGGGTATCTGCATTTAATTATTAAATACCTCGTCTAATTATGGATATATTGTGCTTTCAAGTATCCTCATTTTATTATTAAATCTCTCGTCTAATTTCTTTAATGATATAAGCCAACGGGCATCTGCGTGTAGATATTGATAGTTACATTCATTGCGTTGATGCCAGATGTGTTACAACACTTCAAAGATCGAATGGGGCAGTTTGCCGCTTCTGCGAATCATACAGAGTGGCAGATAAGAAGCGTTCTTAATTTGTTTCGAGCTTCCCTCATTGCATTTCCCGAAGAAAAAATTATGGGAGAGGCTGAAATATTCTCTGCTACATATTTAAAAGAAGCCCTAGAGAGGATTCCAGTGTCCAGTCTTTCACGAGAAGTGAGGCAGCAATACTAATATCACATTTGCTTATTTAGATCGTATGATTTTTATTTGTGTGTGTGTTCATCCAGTCATGTTTGTTTCAATCTGGCTTATATTTTATTTTGTGGTGACAGATACAGTACGCTCTCGAATATCGTTGGCACGCAAATTCGCGCAGATTGGAAGCTAGGAGTCACATCGACATCCTTGGAGAGAATTCTCTAACTGGGTAAGGCACATTATTTGAAGTCGACTGAACTGCTTTGAAATCAAATCGAATTGACTAAAATAATACAAATTTTTTAACAGTGAATAGAATAGTGGAATAATTTTTCCATTGTTAAATTGATTTAATAAAAGCTAGTAGATTATTTTATACTGGTTTATATACTAATATAGATTTATTTTAAATAGGGATCAAATATTTTTATTTAAATAGAGATCAAATATTTTTGGTGTAAAATACAATGGTTTAGATCAAATATTTTCAAATACAATATGTAATTTTATTTTATTTTAAATACAAAATAGGAAACAATAAAATTTTAAACTTATTTTTATTTTTTCATTGTTCGAAGAAGAAAAAAAAAAACATTTTTTTGGGTGCTGTTGAAATATTTTTAAAAGGTCAGTTTTCCTAACATTGTTCGAATAACCATATTCCATTTGAATAACGTGATTTTGCTAATTTAATGAATTATTGCATATATCCTTTTGTCTTTTGAGAAACGAATGCAATGGAAAAATTGCTATTTTACTTATCGAATCGTGAGGATGAAGTACCTCTACATAGAAAAACTCAAATGCCTCGTCAGTTTTTCAAGATATATCATGCAAAACTTCGTTAATGAAATTGTGTCCAAAGCTCTGTTATATTGGTGGTAATTCCATCAACTTATATTATCCTTCGTTTTCCGTGAATTAATTAGTCCACTTGACGTTGTTGTTGACAAGTGGGACTTGGTATCATGATTTTCTAGATTCTATCAAAGAAATCTGCTCCTTAGTACCTTCCATTTTAACTTTTGAATTGACTCTGATTGCATTTGCTTTCAGAACGCCTGATGTGAACACCAAGAAACTTTTAGAACTTGCGAAATTGGAGTTCAATATCTTCCACTCTGTACAACAGAAAGAGCTACAATGCCTCTCGAGGTGATAATCTCGTCCTTTTATATATTTCTCATTGTCGAAATGGATTTGAGTGATGAATAAAGTAAAATACATGTCATTCATTCGTATGTGTAGATGGTGGAAAGAATCGGGTTCCCCTGAACTTACCTTCGCTCGACATCGTTACGTGGAATTCTACGCTTTGGTCTGTGGCGTTGACATGGAGCCTAAACATGCCGCATTCAGACTGAGCTTTGTGAAAATGTGTCATCTTATCACGACCCTGGATGATATTTACGACACCTTCGGAACAATGGACGAGCTCCAACTCTTCACAGCCGCCGTTAAAAGGTGGTGATGATCAATTCAACGATTTTTTCAAAAATACCTGGCAATGTATTTGCATGAACAAAACTGACTCACCTGAAAAAAAAATTAAATTTGTGCATGAACAAAACTGACCCACCTGACAAAAATTAAAATTGTGTATAATCAGATGGGATCCGTCGGCCACAGAGTGCCTTCCTGAATATATGAAAGGAGTGTACATGGTGCTTTACGAAACCGTAAATGAAATGGCGCAAAAAGCACAGAAATCACAAGGCAGAGACACGCTCAGCTATGCTCGACAGGCTGTATGGATAGTAACAAATAATACATATATTTGAATAAACAAATACTCCTTGGCCATGCATTTTGTTTCACTGGGTAGTGATTCTCTAATTTGCTGTGCGCGTGCAGTTGGAAGCTTATATTTCTGCGTATCTTAAAGAGGCGGAGTGGATCTCCTCTGGTTATCTTCCAACGTTTCAGGAGTACTTCGAGAACGGGAAAGTTAGTTCTGGTCATCGCACGGCGACATTGCAACCGATACTCACATTGGACATTCCCTTTCCTCATCATATCCTCCAGGAAATTGACTTTCCGTCCAATTTTAACGACTATGCATGTTCCATCCTTCGATTACGAGGTGATACGCGGTGTTACCAGGTAATACTAAACCTCCTCCGTTAAATGAAATGCCAATGCGAGATGCTCCTATTGCATTTTTCTGCTGCTTTCAGAAAAACTATTTTTGGTCAGAAATTGAATGATTTATGACACTGGCATGGCAAACGCAGGCGGACAGTGCTCGGGGAGAAGAAGCTTCCTGTATATCCTGCTATATGAAAGATAATCCCGGATCAACACAGGAAGATGCTCTCCATCATATCAACGGCATGATCGAAGACATGATCAAAAAATTAAATTGGGAGCTTCTTAGACCGGACAGCAATGCTCCAATCTCTTCCAAGAAACATGTTTTTGAAATAAGCAGAGGTTTCCATCACTTCTACAATTACCGAGATGGCTACAGCGTTGCCAGTAACGAAACTAAGGATTTGGTGATCAAAACTGTTCTTGAACCTGTGCCTATGTAACCACATATCAACATATCATATTTACAGTAAGTTGGTACCTAGTCTACGTTAGGCTCTGTGGTTTATTATTGTACTTTTGAGACTATTTCAATGAATTTGCTATATTTTAGTAACTAAGGTTTGATATATGTCCCCATGAATTTGCAATACTGATACCAATTATTGCCACCCGACTCTCCAAAAATTGTATCTCCATTCAGGGTAGGATAACTCGTTAGATTAGTTACACAAGTAATTTTGATATATGGTTCTTGATATCCACCATTCATCAAACAAGTTATCATAATACATAATTTCAAGTTATTAAAATTATTACAACAATTTGTCAATTTTTACACACACACACATTCTATGGCAGGGATATTACACTAATTTTTTTTTGGGTTAAAAATGGATTGAGAGTGAAATGCTTATGCATGTATTTATGTAACTTTTTATATTTTAATAAAAGATTATTATATATATAAATACTTATGCATGTGCTTATGTAACTTTTTATATTTTAATAAAATATTATTATTATATATATATAATAATATTTTATTAAAATATAAAAAGTTACATTATTGTGTAAATAATGTGTTTCACTATCTTATTTAATATTTTATAATCATTAATAATAAGAAATAGAGTTATCAACTACCTTTTTTTAAAGAAGAAATTTGGATATTTAACATAGTTTAGTGGATAGAAGTAGTAGATCTAAAATGTAGATTTATATATTCATTGGATTTAAATTTTGACAAAAAATAAATAAATAATTTGTCAAAAACTAAATAACTCATTATCATCATAATTTCACACTAAACTCACAAGTTCATGAATCAAATAATTTCTATAGTTGAAAGTGAAATTGAACTATATAAAAATGCTGCAATGAGAAAAGTTATTATGAAAATTCAATTTTTTATTTTAAACGAATACAATAATTATATGTGATAATTATTTGGATTTTTAAAAAATATTTTTTTGAGATGATTTCTATTTAAATTTAATAAAAATTTTAGTAAAATAGTTGATATGGTATGTATCCTTATTAAGAATGTAAAATTTTTTTATGGTTTATTTTATAAAATAATAAATTTATTTATGTATTAAAAATGTAATTTAATTTGAAGAAAAATTATAGCTTCTGTGGGCCTAATAGTTAAGCGTATGTGTTTCCTCCTAAAAAGTCACAGATTCAAAACCAGAGATAGTGAACCCACAAAAAAAAGTTCTCACACATTAATTTGATGTGGAGTCTCATACACCAATTTTAATACATATACAAGTTACATAATAACACTTGTACTCTTATAACAACTAAACAAAATTGGACAAAATTTGGATTGTTAAATCACTCATAATGTGAAAGCCACAAAATTTAATATTTCCACTCATAATGTAATGTTAAATCACTCACGTCTTGAATATTTCCACCACCCAAAAAAATATTTGCACGTTGTTAATTTAAAGTCCGCCTGCCTCCGAAGGGTGAACTCATATTTCTTCGTGGTGGTACACAACGAAAGAATTCCTATCTTAAAAAGCTTTATGAATGATTTTGAAACCCTGCTCACAACGAAAGAAGTTTTCTCATTAGAAGACACTGATTTTTGGGTTAAACGTTGGGCAAATGGGAAAGCTAAAGACATTGAAGGTTACCAGGCGGAAATCTTAAAAATTGGAGGTCCTGTCCTCATCCCCCACATCCACAAGCTTTTCAACCAAGCAGTCAAGCAAGGGTTCGCCAAACCTTGGACTCAGAGCCTCATTATCCCTATTTTTAAAAGTGGGGATACAAATAACCCCTCTAATTATCGGACAATGTTGAAGATTGCAACAAGAAACAGTGAAGGAGGCATCCTGAAACATCATTCCTCATCCTAGTTGGAAAGTGATCACCTAAACTAGGTGGAGACCACACAGGTGATTTTTGTCGCAAAGTCCATTTTTAGACTATGTCTATTTTTAGGCATGTCGATCATGATTCTATGAGTTGCAGGATGCTATTTGTGAAGGGATGGTCAAGTTGGAAAAATAGATGGACTTCTATTTTTAGACATACTGGGCAGAGTCTATTTTTAGACTGCCAGTCTAAAAATAGATCAATCGGGCTACGGATGTGGCACATGCAGCTGACAGAAGGAATTACGCTATTCCTAGGGTTTAGTTGAGCTATTGCATGGTTGACTTCAGTTAGAACTCATGTGGCAGAGTTTGGTGGAGTTGATGAGACAATTGATGGAGTTGTGTTCGGTTTAAATTAGTTGAACTAGTTGTATTTAGTCTAACTGATAAATACACTAGTGATGAGTGGTGTGAATTAATTATTAATTAATTCACTAATTATTAACTCATAAATCAACTAAAGAATACATCAGTTAACTGCAGTGCATGGACAGTTCAGTGGAGACCAGTGTTAGAGGTGGGTGAAAGGGTGAGTCTACTATCGGTTGTGACTATAGCTGTGCATGAGATTTGCACACACATTGATTGAGATTGCCAATGAGGATTGTGCAGTACAAGACAAGGGGACTCAAACTTGGATCTCACAATTAACCATCTTGGATTGCGCAGTAGAGGCAGGCTAACAGGTGGAGGAGATTTGAACTTGTGACTTGTTCATATCTGAGCTTGTGTAGTGTGTAACAATTGGAGATAGTGCTGAGAGCTTGTGAGGATTTTGTGCTATGTATTGTTACATGTTCTCTATCATTATAATATACAGATAGTTGGGGGTTTTCAGCTGTAAGCTTTCCCCATTACATACTGTGTTATATGTGTGATTGATTATGTTTTAATGTGCGCATGCGACTGCTTCTAATTCCGCAAATTGATGATCAATGGTAGAAGAGGTTATGTATTATGCATGAAGCTCAAATAGTGTGTAATCAGGATAATCTCGGTGAATAAGTGATCTATTATTCAAATTTTTACAGACAATTATGATCAACCCTCTCTTAGCCAAGTTATATGGTATTATTTTGGAAAAGAAGTTGAGCATTTGGCTTGAAAGTGAAGGTAAGCGGGCTAAAGGCCAAGCGGGTTTTAGAAAATAACACTCAATAACAGACCACCTCGTTATGCTTAGGATCGTTGTGGAGGAATGCCGCAATGATAAATCCAATCTCTTATGTTGCTTTGTGGACTTTAGAAAGGCTTTCGATACAGTTCCTAGAAACAACCTATGGAATAGATTAGAAGAGCTAAATGTTCCTTTCGAAATAAGAGCGGCCACTATACGGTTATACGAGAATGTAATTTCCAAGTTAAAGAGCAATGAGGGGTGGTCGAATGATATTAAGTGTAATATCGGAGTTAAACAAAGTTGCCCCCTCTCCCCTACCCTATTTGGAATTTACATTGACAAGCTAGAAGATTGTTTAGAGGAAGCAGGATGTGCTGGCACAATCTTAGCTGGGATAGTCATCATCCTTCTTCTCTATGCTGACGATATTGTTCTTCTCGCAAGGTGCCCATCTCATCTTGATAAGCAACTTAGACTTCTTAAGGATTTCTGCTCTACCATGGGTATGTCTGTTAACACTGACAAAACAAAAGTTATGATTATCAAATCCAAGAAGGACACTTACACTAATTTTATGTATGACAATAGTAACTTGGAGGAAGTGTCGTCTTACAAGTACCTAGGAATTGATATTCATCACAAGCTCAACTGGAACTATAGCATTTAGAAAAGGATTAATGGGGTGTGGAAAACTTATTTTGGTCTTGAAAATAATTGTAAAAGGGCAAACCTCGTAATGTGGGATAGAAAGAAGTTCCTCTTTGAAACTTTAGTCACTCCTGTTATCTTATATGGATGTGAGGTTTGGGGTTGCAGCATCTCTAGAGAATCTTGGAGAAAGATTGAGCAAATCTAGAAGCATTTTATAACTTATAACCTTAAAATTAAAAGAAATACACCCTATCCTATTCTCCTTATAGAAGTGGGTCTTTCCCCTATCGAGAGCCTAGCTATGACTAGGCTTCTGTTGTACAAGCACAAGCTCAATAGCATAAGAGACCATAGACTTCCTAAGCTAGCTTTAAATTCCAGCCAAAACCACCTAAGGCTTAAACAAGGTTGGTATAAAGACACCAGGGCCTGGTTAAACCATTGGGAGATCGATGAGAATGTTGCATTGCAAAACATTGATAACATTAAAAAAATTGTTACTTATAAGTTCAAAGAAAAAATGTGGTGTGAGAAAGATCTAGCAGCTAAAAGAAAATTAAGATATTATAAGGAGGTCATCAACCCCACCCTAGAAGATAAAAAATATCTATCTGTTTTCACTAGCTCAAAGAAGAAAATTAATATATCTAAGATTAGAATGAACTCTCAAGAGCTCCATAGTGAAACAGGTCGTTGGACAGTTTCTAAAACACCATGGATGGAAAGGATATTCCATCTCTGTCAAAATATGAACATCGAGGATGAAAATCACTTCCTCTTAGAGTGCCCCGCGTACAACCACATTAGAGCTCAATTTCATAATATTTGGTGCGATACTGACCTTCCTAGCCTTTTAAAATGTCAAAATTATAGTGAGCTCGGGAGGCTTCTCTCCAAGCTTTTTGAGCATAGGAATAAAATCTTAAATCAAACTAAATAACTCTTTTCTTAGGTTCGATAGACCAAAGATTGGTCTCAGTGGAGGTTAACCAACATCACCACCACCATAATTTTTTCATTTCAATTCTATAAATAAAATTATATTAAATTTATTTACATTTTTTAAAATATATTATTATTTTTAAAAATATTATTTTAATATTATTATATAATTTTTAATGTTATTTTTTTATTTAAAAATAATAATAGTAACTAATCTCTAATATCATTTTTTTAAAATTTGGTAAAGGTGAAATTACATCGTGATCATGTCTAAAAATAATATTAAAATAAAATAAAGAAATGGTAACTTAATATTACATCTATCCAAGTCTTGCATTAGTATCATTATTATATTGTAGTTTTCATTTAAAATTTATAAACTTCATTATATTAAATTTAATTACATAAGTTCTTAATTTAAAATATATATATACATATATATATATATATTTTTTATATAAATTTTAATTTTATATTTTTTTATTTAAAAAATAATGATAATAATTTAACTAGATGAAATGTCAGTTATTTTTAGTGCGATTTTTTGAAGGCTTTTCTAAGTAAATTTTTAAGTCATTATTTTTCGCCTACCAATAGCCATTAGCCATTATTGTGTTTAGTGTGACTTAGTGAAATGTCAGTTTTGGTGAAATGTCAATTATGTTTAATGCGACTTTTTAAAAGCTTTTCCAATAAATTTTTAAGCCATTATTTTTCTCCTACCTCCTGACAACTCCTGCTCGAATGACTAGGTAGTAAACCATTGTTTTTCACCTAGCAACAGAAAATGACAACTCATATTCGGTTAGCGTGAAGTTATTAGGTGAGGAATGGTATTCCTTGGCGGCAGATATTGCTTTAGTCTATTAATGGACTTATAACTCTACATATATTGATAGTCTTTGTCACCACAAAAAATAAATAAAAAACTTGTGTGCATTTAGGTGACCTAGTTAGGTAAAGAATTGATTATAGTTAACAGTGGAAAAAAATAAACATCTATAATGCATGGTAAATAAATCAAACCCATCTTTATTGTGAAAACACAATATGGCAAACCAGTATCATCAAGGGGTTGTAACCTCACTCTATAAAAGCAATGGCAGGAACAGGTTCTACCATTCATTTTTTAGTTCATTATTTTGTGTTGTCTCTATTATCATAACGAGCATGTTGGAATTTCTGAGAATTCCAGAACAAACATAGAAAGAATAATACTTTCCTTCAAACAAAGAGAATTAATAAAAATTTGCTCACTGCCAGACAGAGATTGCATAAAAACTTTGTATTCCATTAACTGTAAAAACTATTACAAAGTTTTGGTCTTCCTCCTCTGAGGGATAACACTGTGACTGCTACAAATGCAGTGCTTGAGAACACTCTGTCTCTCTTTCAAAAATTCACTCTCTTTTCTTTTCAAAGACTCTGTCTGTCTTAAAAAAAATGAACTCTATCTTTTTAACACTGCTGTGTGTATTACATATAGCTCTCGGGCCTTTTTCTTCTGTGGCGCAGCACATGTAATTAACATAAAACAAAAACTATAACATATATTATATATATTATAACTTTGATGTTTATAATATATATATAGATATATAATGTCTGCATACATAGTCAATATGACTTATCATTGCACGATAAACAAAAAAAACAGTATAACATAAAACCTTAACAAAACACAATACAAAAACTTTCGCATGTGGTGGACCCGCCAGAATTCAAACAAATTAAACCATATTTCAATGAAAAATCGCGTCACACTTTCGCATGATGTCACCTCTCCAAAACTCCACACGATCGCAATGTGATTGGCCGAGGACTGGGGCCTGCAGATTCCAAACTGTTTATAAGCCAAAATCTAGAAAAATTTCGCGTAACAAATTCGCTCGATGACATCAGGGCCAAATGTAACGCGAAAAGCTTTATGTTGCAATTAATAAAGCCTTTTCGGGTCCAGTTCATGGTGTGTTGACGTCGGCACCAAACCAACGTGATAAAGCGTTGATTGGTCCACGTTGCCTGCCAAGCTGGCGGATGGTGGGGACCTACTCGATGACGTGGCCTCCTCATTCAAAACAAAAAAAAATTCCTGCGTACCAAAAGCTCTGTTTCCAAATACTGTAAACTCTGTTTTAAACCTCGAATTAACTGTGTAATGTAAATAGCAAGAGAATTTTGACAGAGGCTGTCAAAACAAAAATAGAAAGTGGCGACTGTGGACAGAGCAGTTGAAGTTAACACTTCAACACTCCCACTTAAGTTCAACTGTTGGGTTATCAGTCATACCCATGCATTTCCTCAAATATTCAAAGCTTTTTTTCCCCAATGGATTTGTTAGTATATCTGCAAATTGCTCCTAAGTCCTGCAATGTTTTAAAATAATTTCTCCATTGTTCACTAGCTCCCTGATGTAGTGAAACTTAGCATCTATGTGCTTTGTTCTTTTGTGAAACACGGAATTCTTTGACAATGCTATGGCTGAGCTATTATCACAATAAATCACTATACCTTTTACCTGTTCTTGACATAAACTCCTCAAAATTCTTCTCATCCACACTGCTTGACATGCTGCTATTGTAGCTGCCACATATTTTGCCTCTGCTGTAGACAATGCTACAATAGGCTGCTTTTTATAAGCCCATGAAATAGCTCCTGAACCCATATGAAAAACGATGTACTTTTCCGGTCATCTACACTTCTAGCCTAATCATTGTCAGTGTATCCAATTAACTCAGAATTTTCTAAAGTAGTATACAAAATACCATACTTTTTAGTTCCTTTCACATACCTCAGAATTCTTTTTGCTGCCTACCAATGTGCTTCTTTTGACCTCTCCATGAATCTGGAAATTAAACTAACAGCATGCATATGTTGGCAATATGATGCAATGTGTTGTCCTTTATGGAAACCTACTTGATGAAGTTGTCCTTGATGGAAACCTACTTGATGAGTTGTGTTTTGATAGCAACCTATTTGTGAAAGACGTAAAAATGATGTATCTACAAATCAGTTCAGAAGTAACAAAGAAAGAAATTCCATTAAGTGCCAGAGTAATGATGAATAAGATATGTCACAAAGCATATGCGGGTTTGTAAAGGCGAAGTAGCGTATGTACGCGTAAAAGTACGTACCAAGTAGCGTATGCCTATTTGCACTCTAAATTAATAAAACCAGGGGACATGACCATGGTATTGGCCCATTGTATTGAGTGTTGGATTATCTATTTGATCCCATTCAGGAATACCATCAGCGGTTAAGTGGTTTTGACTCATGGTATTGATAAAGGCTCAAACTATATAAGGAGAAGAGGATCATAGTGCAATGTGTGCATAGGTCTGGGTTTTAATGAATACTTCACTCTGAAGTATATTTGCATGGAATGGGTAATAGTTTATTGATTGATCTGAATTAATAATGCACCTATGAAGAAAATGATGAAGAGGGATCTCTAGATCTGAAATGACTATGTATTTTCTAGAGCTGTTTATGGAATGTTTAGATCTGTGATCTGGTGAATCTTTGCTGAAGTAAAGGGTGAGATCTGAGTTATCTGTTCTGAAGAGCTGCATAGTTTTGAAATGCTACAGATCTATACGCAGGTTCGTCGCAGTGAAAGCGCGTATATACATGGGTTTGTTTCAGCAAAAGCGTGTATGAAATCAAAAAAAGTTGCAGATCTATACGCAGGGCTGTCTTTGTGAGAGCGTGTATATACGCAGGTTCAGTGAAGTAAAAGCGCATATGGTATCTAGGGTTTTGTTGAAGTGTGTGGAATGAAATGTCTAATCTGTTTAGCTGTTTTACTGATATCTGTCAATGATGTATTCATACAGATCTAGGTTGTTTGAATGTTGATTATGCTGCTGATTATGTTGATTAAAGATCAAGTTGTTGGTTGATTGGTTGATGATTCAATGAATGAATTGATGGGGTTATAAGTTTCAGTTTGATGTATGTTGAGCTTAAATGTGTGGAGTGGGTCCGGTATGAAAATTGATGAAACGTGGTACGCGGTGGTCTTTGAGGGTTGAAGCCTTCAGTGAGGGGGTTGTATCTCCCTTCCAGTGGTAGCTGGTAAACGAGAGCAGGGGGTAGTAGCTCCCTTCCAAGAGAGGCTGGTAAATGAGAGCAGGGGGTAGTAGCTCCCTTCCAGGAGAGGCTGGTAAATGAGAGCAGGGGTTAGTAGCTCCCTTCCAGGAGAGGCTGGTAAATGAGATCAGGGGGTTGGAGCTCCCTTCCAGTAGTGGCTGGAGAACGAGAGAAGGTTGCAGCCTTCTGCAGGTGGGTGCCTGCATGCTGGTATGAGTTTGCACCAGTACAAAATTGTAAGAATTTTTATTTATAATAAATAAAGAAAACCCCTCTATCTTCTATTTTATATTCACCAAGGAATCACGAAACAATTAATATGCACTCTTCTCACAAGAGTATCTTGCACTCTAACAACTATCTCACACCGATCTGGACAAAATCGATTAGCACTTAGGCAATTTTTAGCCTTTTCTCAACCTGCTTTGATTGTTGAATTCATGTGGAATGCGATCCCTATTCTTTAGGAAATTTAGCCTTCCAAAACGTCACAATGCTCATGGGAATCCTATGGTTATTTTACTGCATGTGGGCAACCTACTAATAATACAACTAATAGTTAACATCCCTTTAACATTTGTCTCAACTGCGTCTCCACTGGAACTGACATGCATGCAACTACTAATAGTAAATCATCAGTTACATGACATATCACTACATGTGAATTAAATATGATTTAATTCACTTGATCTCTCACTAGTGCAACAAACAGTTACAATTAGTTAAACTGATTTTAACTCAATTAATTGACTTAACTGATTTATCATGCATTAAACTAATGCACTAACTACAACTCGAACTATAAAACACATAGAATCACTCTGCATGCCTCACCAACCACCCTCAACTCGAAATTCATGAGCTAGCTGAGTTTATCACACTCAGTTAACTATTACAAGTATTTATGAGATAAGATTGCATTTTATTGTCTAATTTAATTAAGGGAAAAATAAATTAGACACACATTTCTTGTTGAATTTTTAACACTCCCTCTCAACAAGAAAGGGATTACTAGCTACCATGATCCTGCCTCTATGGTATTCGAATTTTCTCTTGGCTAACACCTTCATCAAAATATCTGCATCACGATCTTCCGTGGGAATGTACTGAAGTAACATAATGCGCCTCTGAACAAAATCTCTGAGATGGTGGTATTGGATTTCTATATGCTTAGACCTATCATGGAATACTGGATTAACCGGGAGTTGTATGGAACCCTGGTTATCACAATGTATCACTGTCAGAACCATCTCATGACAAAACAAACCAAAAATAATCTTCCTCGTCCAGATGCCCTCACATGCAGCTTGACTGGCTGCCATGTACTCTGCTTCGGCTAAAATGAGTGCTACAGATCTCTGCTTCCTATTGTACCAAGAAACAATTATCGATCCATGGGCGAAAATGTGAAGTTGGGTTGCACTTTTTTCCCTTTTTGAGAAAAAAATATCATTTTTAGAAGTTCTTCAACTTCTACAAGCCAAAACAATTTTTCTGTTTAGAATTTCATTATATGATAAAAATAAAACTTGTCAAAAACTTTATTAGCTTTCTATTTCTTATTTTTTGGAATTTTTTATTCACATTTGATATGTCAACTTAACATTTCTTTGAGTGTTTGTTCTTTAAAAATCAAAGGATTCATAAAAATTAATGTTGAAATGCATTGGTGTATTCATTGAAAACTTTGTGTTTTTGAGAAAAAAATGTGTTACAACAATCCAGACATATTCTACTTCGGTATCATTATATTTACGAAACCAATTGATCCATATCATAATTACTAGAATTTTTTGAACTAGAACTGCATATTTTGAATATGTTTCGGATCGCATGAAGTTTCTCAACATATTAGTTATAAACTAAAAATATAAAAACTACCCACTACAGATGACGGACCAATGTAATGCACCATAATTTTTTCAAATTTTTTTATAGTATCTTGGAAGATACATAATTTTGATTTCACTAAATCATAATGACCTTCAGAAACTGTTTGCACCCATTTTATTACAAAATTAATTAAAATTACTAAATTTCTATGGAATTCCATAAAAGTTATATTTCCTTAAATTAGATTGAATTCTTCAAATGCTTATGTTGGTTTCAAAATTTAATTCATAAATTTTGATGGATTTTAGTCATTCCAAAGTTGAAGAAATTTGCTCAGAGCTGAGTTGCAGCATAGTTGCAAACATTTTAGTTTGGCCAAACTTTTGTAATAGTTCGGCTAAATTGTTTTTCGCCGCTCCGTCCTATTAGTTTTAACGATAAAAAAGTTCGACCAAACTTTTTATAGAATTTTGGCTGAACTTCTGCTCGCAAATTATGTTAGCCGGAAAATTCATGAAGCCCCTCCAAAAAAACAAATTTCACAACTATATAAATGGCCAAAAATAGAATCATTATTTTCACACATTTCTTCATTTGGGATGAATTTGCAAAGAACATTTTTGGGCTTAATTTCCAAAGGAAATTTTTTGGAGGTACTTTTTAAAGTGACATTTTTTTAGAGTAAGTGTTTTGGGTTGAAGTAAATCTTTTATAATGATTTTTCAAAGTGAGTTTTTGTCTAATTTTTTAAGTAAATTTTTTTTGCAGGACTTGGAAAGAAATATTATGAGCTTCATTTCATTTTTAAAAGACATTTTTTTGGCGTAATTTTTAAAGTAAATGTTTTGGGTTGAAGTATGTCTTTTGTGCAAAAATTTTAAAATGATTTTTTTTGAATTAAATCTTTTGTGATGCTTTTTTTAATTGAGTTTTTGTCTAAATTTTGATAGTGAGTTTTTTTATAGAATTTTGAAGGAAATTTTTTAAGCTTCATACTAAATAATCATGGGAAATCAAATGAATTTCAAGAGAAAATATGATCAAACAAGAGACCTTGAGACTCGTAAAGAACATGGTAGAGAATATTGCAAAAAAAGAGAGAAAAGAACGCTTAAATATTGAAAGGGAAAATCAACCTCAACTAGAAGTCGAAGTAGGTATGTAAATGTAAATATTTAAAATTTGATATTTAAAATTTAACTAGTGTATTGTGAAACTTAATTTTTATTTGCTGAACTAATTTGAAAATTATTTTGCAATGTAAATAGAAAGAGATACTCCTCAAAACATTGATGAGGAGATAGAGAATTTTGAAAGATAAAGTGAATGAGATATTGAACCAATGATTGAAGATGTTGAAAATGTTGAAAGAAATTCAAGTGAAGAAATTGAATCACCAGGTATGTATGTATATGTTGAATGTGCATTATTGAAATTATACATATTTATTAATTTAATTATTTATTGAATATGTAAAATCATTTTTTACATTTAATTCTAATATGTACATATGAAATCAATATCGATGATGTGATGTTAGAAAATGTTGACATTAGCACATATGGAGATAAAAATGCTAACCATGTTATATGATATCGTGTTAAGCACATTATCGATTATGTTCTTCAAAGATGAAAATGTGGTAGTTCAAGCCCAAATTTTGTAAAGTATCTTAACGTCAAAGAAATTAAAAGAAGCTACGACTTTATTGGGTATTTGAATCAACAAAAGATAATAAAACGAAGGAAAATGTGATAAAAATATAAATAGTGCTCTTAAGTAAATTGGAAGATCTAGAAATAAAAGTGATTTAGATGCATGCAAAGCAATACAAATGGCAGTGGTTTCATCAAGTGTTGAAGAGAATCGCTTGGTAAAATCTATGGCACAAGCATTAGGGACCTCACGAAAAACTTTGCACAAACACCGGAAATTTCGAAGGAAAATAAATGTAAATGATTAACTCGCTTTTTGGGCAGTTATTTGTAGGAAACCATACAAAGATAGACTTGGAGAAGATGTTAAAAAATAATATATGAATATTGGATGAAAAATTCACGAGTTTCACCAAAAGAAAGGGATGTGATGCGTTGAAGAATAGCACAAAATCAGTACAAAGAACATGCAAAACATATCTTCGACACCACTCAGATAGAGTTTTTCAACAAGTTCATATAAGAGAATCGTGAAATTAATGTCTCAATCAGTGCTTTTGTGCAATAAAAACCATGGTATGTTAAACCTATCACATGTACATGGTTTTCCTTAAAGTTTATGGGAGAAATGACATGTACATGGTTCCCAAAAACACTAGAAAATTCCTTAAATTTTATGGGAGAAATGACATGTACATATTTTCCAAAAACAGTAGCATTTTCCTTAAATTTTATGGGAGAAATGATATGTACATGGTTTTCAAAAATACTAGCATTTTCCTTAAATTTTATGGGAGAAATGACACATGTACATGGTTAAGTTTATGGGAGAAGTTTCATGTACATGGTTTCCAAAAACAATAGTGAATTCCTTAAATTTTATGGGAGAAATGACACATTTACATGGTTAATTTTATGGGAGAAATGACTGTTAAGCAGGTAAATATTCTCTGCAGAAAAATACGATCCCTCTCGCCCTAGAGTGGGTCTAGAAACAAACAGACATGCTAGAGTGTTAATTCTTAATTACTGAATGAAAAGAGGACATGGTAGATCGACCTACCTGGAATCTAACATTGTCATTGCTGTTGTAGTGGTGGTGGCCTCTCGCTCCTACCTTGGCAAGTCACAATCCTTCCACTATCGTGCTCGGATACCTGCACATAGAACAAAAAACAAGAACAACATACGACATAATAATTTCACTCATAACTACTAGCCATTCAAACAGGGCTAAGCATATTGCATTAAACATCTAACATAATACAAAATCAGAACAAAAAAATAGTCACGCATATGTATTGATAGAAGGAAGAGTTACAACCAATGCTTTGATGTTGCAGTCTCCTCTAGCGGGATTCAGTCAGAGTGTGTCTCAGATTTTCGTCAGGGAAATCAAACGGGATGAAGGCATGGACTCAAGCTCTCTCAAAAGAAATGGACTCAAGTTCTCTCAATGTAACTCCTTATTTTAACTCTCCAGTATTTCTACTATAGTATGTTCAATTCTCCAAGTTCAGCTAGCTTATGCAAAGAGGGATAACTTTTTTTTATAGAGGAAAAGGAGGAGGTTAGGATCCCTAAAAAGGTGGAAGGGAGGCCTATCCTTTAGGGAGTTCCCGTAAGAGGTGGAAACCATAAACTAAAGGAGGGAGTTCGTGGTTTATTCAGTTCAACCACTCCCAATGACTTATCCTCGAGGTGGTTGGAGTGGAATCTCCGCCTCTATTTTTTTAAAACATTCCAGAAACAGCTTGGTGTGGGTGGAAAATTGGGACACAGTGCCATCTGGCACGGGTCCCAATGTTAATCTTCCTCTTTGGCATGAGGGCATAACTGGCTACCTGTGCCAAGGAAAAAACAAAGGTTTTTGAGTCTCTTCTCTTGGAATTGTCAACAGAAGGATATTATTCTCATGTAAAGGGATACAATAATGGTCTTTGCAAGGCATGACATTGTTTATTGATCATGGAAATGACCCTCTAATGGGTGAGATGGGGATTGCAGGGACAGTGACAAAATTCTATGTAACAGATGCTCCCTGAAGCATGAGGTCCGAGGGAGAGGGAGGGGTGAAATGCTTTATGAGAACGCGTTCGAACCAAACATCGTTGTCAAAAAACCTGCAATTACAAATACAACTGATATCTTTGATACATGATCATGTGGTATGGGCACAGCCATCCATAATAGAGTATATAAAAACTAAGATCCGAGGTATGGACGCAACCATCTAGTAGTAAGGATCAACAAATAGACTCAGGTATGGGTGCAACCATCCAATCAAAAGAGTCATGCAATAAGTCATGATAATCCACCAAAATCTGCATCCTGGATTTTATCAGACAAAACCCAGGGTCTTGCGCTCCATCTCGACCCAAACAAGTAAAAGTTCAAACATGCGAATATATGAGCTGAAATCGAACATGCAAAAAAATCACCTGATTACTAGCCAATGATGAAAGTTGTTAACAGGCATGAGAGAAACCACCACTAACGACAATGGCTCTCAAGGTACAACCGGTACAATCCATGAAATGTGAACAGTGATGTGGCATCAAACATCCAGAGAATCACTCGATCGAAGGCCAATGATGTGGACCTTGCATCGAATGTGAAGAACCTGCCATTGAGGCATGCAAGCTCCAAGGTACCAGAAGGGAGTCTCTAGATCAAATTCCTAGATAACGAGTTGAAGTCGACAGGAAGTTACCTGATCGAAGGTGGGCCATAATGTTTCCCACATCATCGATACGAGACAGAGCAACATGATGATAGTGAAATAGGACCAACAGAGAATTAGAGGGAGGTTGAAAAATACAGAGGAAAACTTCTCTTGAACATATCAACAGCACGACACTGGATTTGGTAGTATTTGACATCAAAATATCTGAGGTCATGATGATGAGGCAAAGAGTAGTTGAGAGGTAAAAAGAGATTACCCAAACCCATGGAGGCAAAAATGACGAAATGAGATGTCCCCAACTCGACACGAATGCAGACAAGTGCCATGTTCAAGAGCGACATACTGCCAACATAACTAAAACTTTGTTCCATTTTCCCCCACCATTTCTAGTGAGTACCCCAATTAGTTTTTAAAACAAGCTTGAAGGGGATAACATATGCTTGTTCTGTAAGTTTGTCCTTCAGAAAAATCCAACCTAGTACATTTTACGGGCTCTAGGAAGGAGGAACTCGAGTAACGTCTTGACGATGAAATCCAATGTCATCAAGGTTTAACAAGTCTGACAAAGGGAGAACTCGACACCTTTTCATGTTTAGAGAGTTTGAAAAGAAGGCAGAAAAGAAAAATCCATCATGGCCCTTTTCGTAAATAGTATCTCAGATCCGAAAAGGTAGAAAACAATATCCGAAAGAACCTCTTAGTCGTGATAGGCTAAGGTATTCCTTTTTTGTAAATAATCTATCCCGTCCTGAAAAATGGGGTAAACATATACTGGGTAGATATCGCTTCACAACCATTTAATGAGTTCGAAATGACAAGAGTCTCAACAATATTTTCAATTTTAGAGAGTTAGAAAAGAGCTAAAAGATGACTCCAGTAGTGATTTTTTCGTGTTTTCACTGAGTCTGAAAAAGTATAAAATTTAACTCGTTACTCCACCACTATGTCTTGAAAACCTGTTGCTACACAAGAGACGCGTGTAAAACCCATTTCTCGAAAATAATATAATAAAATAATCGAAAAACATGTCTTAAAACCTAATTAGGGTAGTAAAAAGTTATAAAATGCCAAAAATGGTAAAAATAACTACCTTTCACTTTTTACCTCTTGTGGAGCAATAGTTACCCATTTTACAATGCAATTTTGTGGCGACGATAGCGGACAATCCAGCAGACCAATCTCAAATTCGTCGGTTCCAGGTAAGATTCGACATCTTTCCCTTCATTTTAAGTCATTTTTTACTACCTACAACTTCCAATTTTGATTTCAGGGGAAGGAAATGAAAATATTAGGGCACAGCGGTTGGCGCAGGTTTCGGGCATGGAGTCGCGCCAATCGCCCAAATTTCTATACTAGGGCACGCCAATGGCACAGAACATTCTTGTGAAAAATGCAAGTCAAATACCATAATTGTTTATAAATCCAAGCTTCAAAAATGGTTAATACTATTCATATGAATGTGTTTGCAGGTAGAAAGTGGTAAAATGGTGATCGAATGGAAAGAACGGGAACACGACAAAGAGGACGAGCTTTCCATGTGAAATGAGAGATGCATGGAAGCTCTCAGAGACTATGGACTGAAGAAGTTCTTCTTGACACCGTGTCTTCGTGCTCAATTGGAGCTGCTATAGTATTTGATCAGCATATGGTATGCGGATCAAGAAAAGTTCATCCTTCGAGATCAAGAACTCGAGATTGATGTTTTTGACGTCTACTTTATCACAGGATTGTCGTGGAGGGGAGTAGCACCGATCCTAACCGGCACCCGACCTTGCATGGAGAGCATGTCCATGGTGATTGACAGGGTATGTCCAGGGGTACGGACAGGATCAAGGAGTGGGAAAGTCGATATCTAGACTATCCCAGACTTGGCACTAAAAGTAGTGCTACATACCATCACACGAGCCGCGGGATCGCAAGCACCGCACGAAGCAACAAAGACACGGTTTCTTCTTGCTGTAGACTGCTTGACACCGACCGTCTACAATTGGGAAGAGGTCGTGACAATAAACATGAAACGCCAGCTAACAAAATGCAAGAAGACCAAATTGAAATAATTCAGCTATGGGTCTATCCTGGTATCGTTCTTCCTGGAACGACTACCAATTTTTCAGCGTCAGGAGGCCATAGTCCCAACGCCACCAGTGATAGAACCACATATGGCACGATGGGTGGCTCTGATGCCAAGGGCAGGGGGCAGTCAACATATGTCCTGGAGACCAGAGTTCTTTGATTAGCTCCACCGACAGTTGATCATCATCGAGGACTGGCCCTACTCTAGTACAGATTTTACTGGTGATCTGGACCTCCCACTCCCGGAGGGAGAGGATTGGGATGAAGATTTGGGTAAGACTCATTTTTTAATTTTCATGAGTGTTATGATTTTTTTTAACTATGTATGTTCTGACATTAAATCCATGTATTTGTAGATGTTGGCCGAGAGAGACCCGCGAGCATGTCTCCGATAGCGAGGCGAATCCCTCGCAATCTCGACCCTCATGGTGAGGGAGGTGAGGAAGAGGAGATAATGCACAACATAGGGGGGATCACACGTGGAATCTCAGACTATGCACGATTCGACGATGTTCCTCGTGCCTACCAGAGACATACCATCGGGGTGCAAGGCCGTATTCATCGCTTACTGAGGTGGCTCGTATGGGCAGTGACATGCTACCATGAACATCACGCTGATTAGACTCCTGGACTTTATATCTGCATATTTTAGGAGAGATGGTGTCTCAGGATGTAACGGAAACACATATTTTTTGAATGTATGACGCACACTGATGCAAACACACGATATATATATATCTACATCTATTTTCCTACATGGATATTTTTCATATGATGGTAATTTTACAAATTACACAAATGTCTATCTAATACAAGTTGTTAGCCACTATATCAATTAATACATTCATTCGTCTAGGAATATGTTGATATGTAATAAAATCAAAATGTCTTTCTAACAAACGAATACGTAAATACAATATCAAAGTGTATGGGTTTCTAACCGAATAATGACCATTGAGTTGTAGAACAACAAGATGTGAATCTATATTTACAAGCAATGTGCGTATGCCGAGATTGATTGCCTCGGTTAATAGTTCAAGGACAACACATCTCTATACGTGTTATAAACAAGAGGTACATTAAAATTTTAATTAAGATTTGGTAAAAAAATATTTTAAACGTGGTTTAAACACTTGTTTTAGTTATGCAAGGAAGTTATGAATTTCAATTTCATTCATTGATGAAGTGAGGACTACTAGAATATACGAACATCTCTCAACTTAGACCATATGATCAAAATGATTACTTATCAAATATATTAAAGTGGCCAATTCCAATGAGGGCCTATAGACATAATTAAATAAAAAATATTTACTTATCCAATAAAAATTCACAAATAATACCAAAAAAAACACTACTTCTCTTCTCCCATAATTCTAAAAAAAAGGCCCACTACCCATAAAATGATACTTCTTCTTCTCTCATGTGAATCTAAAAGGAATAAACCAAAACTCTTTTAAAAGTCATATTCAGCACACATGTAACAAGTAAAGAAGGAATAAACCAAAACTTCTTAAAGAGGTCATATTCAGCATATTTCAACATAGATCCAAAATCTAGTATCTGGGCTAGCACAGTACAATACACACGGTAGGATTTTGTCTACAACATTAAATGCAAAATATAGTATCTCGGATAGAACAGTTAGACAATGTCGATACCGCCTTCCATGCTACAACAAAGGTGATTAAGTTTAATAACCATGTATTTAACTTGCAACAGAAGAATAATTTTCCAAGATTCTGATGTACGCTAACTGTTCTTACTCCGATATTTTTCAACACCCACTTATCAAGAGGTGTTGAGCCATTATTGGTCACCCACCAAATTACTGTACTAAGCAGTTATTTTTCAACAAACCCCACTTATAAAGAGGAGTGAGAGGAGCTGCAAACTTTCTATATATATAGGCAATGACAGAAGCAGGTTCTCGCATTGATCGATTTTTCAGTTCATTATTTACAGCGTCATCCATCATAAGAAGCGGAAATGTATTGCACCATCATGGACAAACCACCCAGCAAACAATGTATTGCTGAAGTGAAGATGACAATGAACAGGATGTTCCCTCTCAGAATGAGAGCAGACTTGAAGAATGGTGAAGAGATAGCAGCAGTGACACAAGAGGCTTTCCAAAGCGAACCAAAAGATGACAATTGGTTGTGGCACTTGATATTTGAACATCGCAACTCTGGAGGTCTTGACTTGTTGAACAGAAAATGAATGTTAAGAGGATTACCATTGATAGAGAAACTGGACAGCCTTTGTGAAGGTTGTATCTTGGGGAAACAACACGGAGAAAGTTTTCCTTCCGAGAAAAGCATAATGGCCAAAGCACCCTTAGATATTGTCCACTCATATTTGTGTGGACTGATGCAAACTCCATCACTTGCTAGCAGCCACTACATGCTAACATTTATTGATGATTTTACAAGAAAAAATTGGGTTTACTTTTTGAAAAACAAAAGTGAAGTGTTTGAAATATTTTGCAATTTCAAAGCACTTGTTGAAAACCAAAGTGGGTTGCATATCAAAGTCCTAAGGACTGATAGAGGAGGTGACTATATCTCTAAATATTTTCTACATTTTTGTAGAGAAAATGGAATCCATAAGCAGTTTACAACTAGATATACTCCGCAGCAAAATGGAGTTGTCGAAAGGAAGAATAGAACCATAATGGACATGGTAAGGAGTATGTTAAAGGAAAAGCATTTGTCTAATGATTATTGGGCTGAGGCTGTACATTGTGCAGCGTACATTTTGAATAGGTGCCCTACAAAAGCAGTTATGAACAAAGTGTCGGAAGAGGCATGGAGTGGCACAAAGCAAGGTGTCACACACATGAAGGTTTTTGGATGTGTGGCTTATGCACACATTCCAGATCAGTTAAAGAAGAAGTTGGATAGCAAGGGGGAGAAATGTATTTTCATTGGATACAGTGAGGAATCCAAAGCTTATAGGTTGTACAACCCATCCACCAAGAAGTTTATTGTGAGCAGAGATGTTCAGTTCATTAAAGACGAAGCTTGGGATGGAAGCATAGAGAAAACAGTGAATGTTAAACACTGTTTAGCTCATGATGAAAATGATGATGAGTTGGCTAAAATACATCCCCAAATAGCAGCACCAACACAAGGGCAGCAAGAGACACCCTTGAGGAGAAATGAAAGTGCTTCTCCAAGCACACCACAAGGAGGAAATTCAAGTGCTTCTTCAAACATTTGTACACCTAATGAAAGAGGTAAGAAGTTCAGAAATTTGAATGACATTTATGAACAAGAGGTAGCAAATGAAGGTATCAATTCTTTGTTTGCTTTATATTGTCATGTTGATGACCCTATTCATTTCGAAGAAGCTATTAAAGAGAGGAAATGGATAGAAGCTATGGATGAGGAGATAAATTCCATAGAAAGAAACAAGACTTGGGATTTGGTTGAACTTCCAAAAGGTAAAGATGTCATTGGAGTTAAATGGGTCTACAAGACCAAGAGTAATGCCGAAGGCAAAATAGAGAGACACAAGGCAAGACTTGTTGTCAAAGGGTATAAGCAGAAGCATGGGATAGATTATGAGGAAACTTTCGCACTGGTTGCTAGAGGGGAAACCATGAGAGCAGTGTTGTCCATAGCAGCACAAAACAAGTGGAAAGTTTACCAAATGGACGTGAAGTTAGCATTCCTAAATGAAGTGTTAGTGGAAGAGGTTTACATTGAACAACCTCTTGGCTACGAAAAGAAAGGCCAAGAGCACAAAGTGTGTAAGTTGAAGAAAGCTCTTTATGGGCTAAAGCAAGCACCAAGAGCGTGGTACAGTAGAATATATTCCTATCTACTAGAAAATGGATTTGAAAAGTGTGAGGGAGAACCCACCCTCTACATCAAAGAAAATGATGGTAAAATGTTGATTGTAGTTTTATATGTTGATGATGTTATTTTCACAGGTAATGATGATTACCTTATTGAAAATTTTAAAACAGTCATGAAAGAAGAATTTGAAATGACTGACAAGGGTTTGTTGAGATACTTCTTAGGAATAGAAGTAGAAAAAGATGAAAATGGGATTTTTATCTCACGGGCAAAATATGTTAATGAAGTGCTGGAAAGATTTAACATGCAGGAAAGAAAAGCATCAATCACTCCCATAGTGATGGGATTAAAACTCAGCTGAGAGGACAGCAGCAAGGATTTTGATACTAGCTTGTACAAGAGCATATTTGGCAGCCTCATGTATTTGACTGCAACTAGGCCCGACATAATGCATGCTGTTAGTTTGATTTCCAGATTCATGGAGAAGCCAAAGGATGCACATTAGGAGACAGTGAAGAGAATTATGAGGTATGTTAAAGGAACCAAAAGGTATGGCATTTTATGTACTGCTTCAGAATGTTCAGATTTAATAGGATACACTAACAGTGATTGGGCTAGAAATGTAGATGATCGAAAGAGCACTTCCAGTTATGTTTTTCACATGGGTTCAGGAGCCATTTCATGGGCTTCTAAAAAGCAACCAATTGTAGCGTTGTCTACAGTAGAGGCAGAATATGTGGCAACTACAGTAGCAGCGTGTCAAGCAATTTGGATGAGGAGGATGTTGAGAAGTTTGTGCCAAGAGCAGGCAAAAGGCACTATGATTTTTTGTGACAATAGCTCAGCTATTGCATTATCTAAGAATTTTGTGTTTCACAAGAGGACGAAACACATTGACACAAAATTTCATTACATCAGGGAATTGGTAAATAATGCAGAAATTGTTTTGGAACACTACATAACTCAAGAGCAGTTTGCAGACATTCTGACCAGACCATTGGGACATAAGAGTTTTGAATTTTTGAGAAAATGCCTGGGTATGACTGATAACCCAGCAGTTGAAAGTAACGGGGAGTGTTGAAATGTTACTTTCAATAGTGGCTGTGCAGAGCTGCCTTCTACTTTTTATCTCCAGTTTTTTCGTCCTCCAGCCGCTTGCTGTAATTGTTTGAAAAGCCCTGCTACAGGACCGCCTTCTAGTTTTGTGAACAGTCAGTTTGGTTCTTTTATGCAGTACTCTGTATTTCAAAACAGAGTGTTAAAAATAGAAACAGAGTACAGTGTCTTGTTGATGTTGGAGGGTCCGATGCGTTCAACGCAATTGGAAGTATTATATATATGTATATATACCACAACCGCTTTATAATCGCCCTCCACATAAGCTGCAGAGACAACGATGAGGAGGGAGAAGGAAGGTGTGGCAGGGAGGTCGTCAAGATCGACACCGCCTCAAAGGGATCTAAGGAATAATCCATGAGGTCCTCCTCCATCTCACCCAGGCGATAGGGATAGGCAACAACTGTAGAGTAACGGTTGAAAACTATCGGAAATGGTCTCAGGTTGCTCCCGAGAAAAGGTGAAGATGGCACAATGATCCCAAGCTAGGCTTGAGGTGGATGTTGTAGCAGGAGACGGCGGCAGTCCAAAACCCTAGCCAAATTCTAATATCGTAACCGTATGTAGCAGCAGAGACATCCACAGAGACCGCAGCGCCACAACTGTAAATTTATAAAAAGGTCCAAGCTATTAATCCATGACATTTTCATTTCATGTTTATCAAGCATCCAATTTTTTAAGTGTTTTAATTTAAAAATATGGAGTTATTAATAAAAAAAATTAAATATTTGTAAGGGTTTGTAATATTACTAATATTTATAACGGTTAATTAAACAAAATTATAGGATTTTTTACAATTAAGCTAGGGTAATAAAACTTATTGTTCTTCCTCCATGTTTTCTTTTGTTCCTATATATTCCAACAAGCATAAGTTCCACTTCGCATGGCTGAGCAAAGAGAATATGAACCCACAACCGTTAATGAACCTACAATGGTTACATAAGCAGGCCAAGTTTATGAGGATGTGGGGCAAGAGACCTTAATGTTATTTATTTTAATTATTTTAAAGTTAATTTTCTCTAATCTCTATACGTGTTATAAACAAGAGGTACATTAAAATTTTAATTAAGATTTGGTAAAAAAATATTTTAAACGTGGTTTAAACACTTGTTTTAATTATGCAAAGAAGTTATGAATTTCAATTTCATTCATTGATGGAGTGCGGACAACCACTTATTTTAATTATGCAAAAAAGTTATGAATTTCAATTTCATTCATTGATGGAGTGGGGACTACTAGAATATACGGACATCTCTCAACTTAGACCATATGATCAAAATGATTACTTATCAAATATATTAAAGTGGCCAATTCCAAGAAGGAGTGCCTATGAGCATAATTAAATAAAAAAATATTTACTTATCCAATAAAAACTCACAAATAATACCCAAAAAAAACACACTATAAGTAAATACTTCTAGTCTCCCATGACTCTTAAAAAAAAAACCACACTACCCATAAAAAGATACTTCTTCTTGTCTCATGTGAATCTAAAAGGAATAAACCAAAACTTTTAAAAAAACTCATATTCAACACGCATGTAACTAAGTCTAAAAGGAATGAACCAAAACGTTTTAAAAAGGTCATATTCAGCACATGAATCCAAAAATAGTATCTGGGCTAGCACACTACACACGGTAGGATTTTGTCTACAGCATTAAGTGCAAAATATAGTATCTCGGATAGCACAGTTAGACAATGTCGATACCGCCTTCCGTGCTACAACAAAGGTGATTAAGTTTAATAACCATGTATTTAACTTGCAACAGAACAATAATTTTTCCAAGATTCGCATGTGCGCTTACTGTATTACTCCGATAATTTTCAACACCCACTTATCAAGAGGTGTTGAGCCATTATTGGTCACCCACCAAATTACTTTACTAAGCAGTTATTTTTCAACTAATCCCACTTATAAAGAGGAATGAGAGGAGCTGCAAACTTCCTATATATATGGGCAATGACAGAAGCAGGTTCTCGCATTGATCGATTTTTCAGTTCATTATTTTCAGCTTCATCCATCATAAGAAGCAAAAATGTCTCTTATTTCCGTCTCCCCGTTGGCTTTCAAATGGTGCTCCTGCACATCGTTGGTCAGTTCTACTCATGAGCTTAAGGCTCTCCGTAGATCAATCTCAACACTGGGAGTGTCTAGGCGGGGGAAGCCTGTAACGGCATGCAAGAGAGTCATGAGTTTAAGCACTGCCGTATCTGGTGACAGTGTACAAAGACGCATAGGGGAACATCATTATAACCTGTGGGACGATAATTTCATACAATCTCTCTCATCACCTTATGGGGTAATAATTACATTCATTTAAGTTTATGCTGCATATTCCTTTATTCAAACCAGCTTCAAAATCGATGGACCTGTTTTTTCATTCTCTGCAATTTGAATGTTTTTGTGTTTGGAATGATTTTCCCATTGTCTTTTAAAGAGCACTGAACTGCGCGGTCTTTAATTACTAGGTTTCATATTGTTCGGGCATCTTGTTACGGTGAGCATGCTGACAGACTTATTGGTGAAGTAAAGGAGATTTTCAACTCGACAGACGGAGAATTAATCACTCCTGCCAATGATCTCCTTCAACGCCTTTCGATGGTCGATAACGTTGAGCGTTTGGGGATCGACAGACATTTCCAGAGTGAGATAAAACTTACTCTTGACTATGTTTACAGGTCAGTCCCAACAACCCTCAAACTTTTGTTTACGTTTTCATGACAAATGCACATTCAAAGCACAATATTTTGGCCAGCAGTTATTGGAGCCAATTAAAAGGAATTGGATGTGGGAGAGAGAGCGGTTTAACTGATCTCAACACAACTTCCCTGGGGTTTCGAATTCTTCGACAACATGGATATACTGTATTTTCGGGTATCTGCATTTAATTATTAAATACCTCGTCTAATTATGGATATATTGTGCTTTCAAGTATCCTCATTTTATTATTAAATCTCTCGTCTAATTTCTTTAATGATATAAGCCAACGGGCATCTGCGTGTAGATATTGATAGTTACATTCATTGCGTTGATGCCAGATGTGTTACAACACTTCAAAGATCGAATGGGGCAGTTTGCCGCTTCTGCGAATCATACAGAGTGGCAGATAAGAAGCGTTCTTAATTTGTTTCGAGCTTCCCTCATTGCATTTCCCGAAGAAAAAATTATGGGAGAGGCTGAAATATTCTCTGCTACATATTTAAAAGAAGCCCTAGAGAGGATTCCAGTGTCCAGTCTTTCACGAGAAGTGAGGCAGCAATACTAATATCACATTTGCTTATTTAGATCGTATGATTTTTATTTGTGTGTGTGTTCATCCAGTCATGTTTGTTTCAATCTGGCTTATATTTTATTTTGTGGTGACAGATACAGTACGCTCTCGAATATCGTTGGCACGCAAATTCGCGCAGATTGGAAGCTAGGAGTCACATCGACATCCTTGGAGAGAATTCTCTAACTGGGTAAGGCACATTATTTGAAGTCGACTGAACTGCTTTGAAATCAAATCGAACTGAGCAAAATAATACAAATTTTTTTAGCAGTGAATAGACTAGTGGAATAATTTTTCCATTGTTAAATTGATTTAATAAAAGCTAGTAGATTATTTTATACTGGTTTATATACTAATATAGATTTATTTTAGATAGGGATCAAATATTTTTATTTAAATAGAGATCAATTTTTTTTAGGTGTAAAATACAATGGTTTATATACTAATACAGATTAATACAGATTAATTTTAAATAAAGATCAAATATTTTCAAATACGATATGTAATTTTTTTATTTTAATACAAAATAGAAAACAATAAAATTTTAAACTTATTTTTATTTTTTCATTGTTAAAAAAAAAGAAAAACATTTTTTTGGGGTGCTGTTGAAATATTTTTAAAAGGTCAGTTTTCCTAACATTGTTCGAATAACGATTTCATTTGAATAACGTGATTTTGCTAATTTAATGAATTATTGCATATATCCTTTTGTCTTTTGAGAAACGAATGCAATGGAAAAATTGCTATTTTACTTATCGAATCGTGAGGATGAAGTAACTCTACATAGAAAAACTCAAATGCCTCATCAGTTTTTCAAGATATATCATGCAAAACTTCGTTAATGAAATTGTGTCCAAAGCTCTATTATGTTGGTGGTAATTCCATGAACTTATATTATCCTTCGTTTTCGTGAATTAATTAGTCCACTTGACGTTGTTGTTGACAAGTGGGACTTGGTATCATGATTTTCTAGATTCGATCAAAGAAATCTGCTCCTTAGTACCTTCCATTTTAAATTTTGAATTGACTCTGATTGCATTTGCTTTCAGAACGCCTGATGTGAACACCAAGAAACTTTTAGAACTTGCGAAATTGGAGTTCAATATCTTCCACTCTGTACAACAGAAAGAGCTACAATGCCTCTCGAGGTGATAATCTCGTCATTTTATATATTTCTCATTGTCAAAATGGATTTGAGTGATGAACAAAGTAAAATACATGTCATTCATTTGTATGTGTAGATGGTGGAAAGAATCGGGTTCCCCTGAACTTACCTTCGCTCGACATCGTTACGTGGAATTCTACGCTTTGGTCTGTGGCGTTGACATGGAGCCTAAACATGCCGCATTCAGACTGAGCTTTGTGAAAATGTGTCATCTTATCACGACTCTGGATGATATTTACGACACCTTCGGAACAATGGACGAGCTCCAACTCTTCACAGCCGCCGTTAAAAGGTGGTGATGATCAATTCAACGATTTTTTCAAAAATACCTGGCAATGTATTTGCATGAACAACACTGACTCGCCTGAAAAGGAAATTAAATTTATGCATGAAAAAAAGTGACCCACCTGACAAAAATTAAATTTGTGTATAATCAGATGGGATCCGTCGGCCACAGAGTGCCTCCCTGAATATATGAAAGGAGTGTACATGGTGCTTTATGAAACTGTAAATGAAATGGCCCAAAAAGCACAGAAATCACAAGGCAGAGACACGCTCAGCTATGCTCGACAGGCTGTATGGATAGTAACAAATAATACATATATTTGAATAAACAAATACTCCTTGGCCATGCATTTTGTTTCACTGGGTAGTGATTCTCTAATTTTCTGTGCGCGTGCAGTTGGAAGCTTATATTTCTGCGTATCTTAAAGAGGCAGAGTGGATCTCCTCTGGTTATCTTCCAACGTTTCAGGAGTACTTCGAGAACGGGAAAGTTAGTTCTGGTCATCGCACGGCGACATTGCAACCGATACTCACATTGGACATTCCCTTTCCTCATCATATCCTGCAGGAAATTGACTTTCCGTCCAATTTTAACGACTATGCATGTTCCATCCTTCGATTACGAGGTGATACGCGGTGTTACCAGGTAATACTAAACCTCCTCCGTTAATTGAAATGCCAATGCGAGATGCTCCTATTGCATTTTTCTGCTGCTTTCAGAAAAAACTATTTTTGGTCAGAAATTGAATGATTTATGACACTGCCATGGCAAACGCAGGCGGACAGTGCTCGGGGAGAAGAAGCTTCCTGTATATCCTGCTATATGAAAGATAATCCCGGATCAACACAAGAAGATGCTCTCCATCATATCAACGGCATGATCGAAGACATGATCAAAAAATTAAATTGGGAGCTTCTTAGACCGGACAGCAATGCTCCAATCTCTTCCAAGAAACATGTTTTTGAAATAAGCAGAGGTTTCCATCACTTCTACAATTACCGAGATGGCTACAGCGTTGCCAGTAACGAAACTAAGGATTTGGTGATCAAAACTGTTCTTGAACCTGTGCCTATGTAACCACATATCAACATATCAGATTTACAGTAAGTTGGTACCTAGTCTACGTTAGGCTATGTGGTTTATTATTGTAATTTTGAGATTATTTCAATGAATTTGCAATATTTCAGTAACTAAGGTTTGATATATGTCCCCCATGAATTTGCAATACTGAAAATTATTGCCACCCCACTCTCCAAAAATTGTATCTCCATTCAGGGTAGGATAACTCGTTAGATTAGTTACACAACTAATTTTGATATATGGTTCTTGATATCCACCATTCATCAAGCAAGTTATCATAATACATAATTTCAAGTTATTAAAATTATTACAACAATTTGTCAATTTTTACACACACAAATTCTATGACAGGGATATTACACTAATTTTATTTATTTTTGTTTATAATGGATTGATGGTAAAAGGCTTATGCATGTACTTATGTAATGTTTTATATTTTAATACCCTGGATGCGGGTGTTATATGATATCTTGGGAGTACACGGAGCGGCCATGTGTTCTACCACATGGCACGCCCATGTGAAGAGGCTTGGAGAAACCCAGCGCCATAACTTCCTGTGTCGACTGGGCTTTAAAGCCCCATGCGCTACCCACTCCTCGACGTACTCCGCGTTACTGGTATTTACTCTCCTCAGCACTATGCCGCTCGCCATTCCTGCTTCTCCCTTGGCTCCCCTGCCCACTCTGCATACCTTCCTTGCACTAGTGTGGTGTTTGCACCCCTCGGCTCTGTGGTGTCACTTCTGGTCCCTACCTCCTATTTGGTCTCCATCTAGCTTCCGAGCTTCGATTCTGGGTCCTGCCTCCTGCTTTTTCTCCGCAAAGATGCCGCAGCGCCAAAGGCAACACTGTAGAAGGGCGAGGGGTAGAGGCAATCCTTCGCGTCCCCCTCTGCCAATGGCTCTTCATCCAGATTTGAACTCACCTGCGGACTGGGACATGGTGGCTCTGGCTCCCTCCTTCCTAATTCTTGCTTCTGCTCCCACTATGTTTTCTAATCCTCCCATCTCTCCCCAACTCGCCCCTGGATCCTTCACCTCACCTTTCTCCCCCTGTGGTAAGAAACAGACTCGTAAATCCACCATTGACGCCGCTCCAGCCTTTCCCCCCTGCAAGTTGAAAGCACTGCCTGTTCAGCTGGCCTCAAGTTCTGAAGACAGTGATGGTGAACCCAGAGAGGGGCCGAAGCTCCCGGGTCTGCGCCATATGGGCTCCCACATGTCAAAGGATGAGAGCACCTTGATGGCTGCTCAGGACAACTCGGCTTTCATGCAGATTGGAGTAGCTCAGGACACTTTGGTTGAACGTCGTGGGTGTCCTTCTTCTCCGTTGGGACCGCTTCTGGATGAGGACCTCGGCTCGGGCTCTCTCGAATATGGCTACATATGCAGGATCCTAGAGGATTCGCCTCCCCCCAGCAACCAGAATTAAGACTCGCCTTAGAATTCGGCTTTCGAACTCCATCAATCTCTGGTTTTTTTTGCTATCTTTTCTTAGACTCGTTTATATACTTTTATGTTGTTATGAAGGTTGGTTTCCCATTATGGGCAACCTGTCATGGTTGGACTCAAGAGGTTGGTTTTCCCTTTCGGGACAACCCTGTTTTGGACTGTAATACTCTGCCGATTCCCTCAACTTTGGATTTATCCAAGCCTGAAGATGCAAATTGTATCACTGTTTTGAATGCTTAATAGAAATAGTTTAACTTAGAAAAAAAAAAAAATCTTTTTATATTTTAATAAAAGATTATGATTATATATATATATATATATAAAAGTGGATGCTTAGTATCTTTTAAATAATCTAATATTCTATTGTGAAAATGAAATATGTTGATCTTTAGAATCTTTTGAGGATGCCCTAAATGAAACTCAATGATGAAAAGGTACATTATTGTGTAAATAATGTGTTCTACTATCTTATTTAATATTTTATAATCATTAATAAGAAATAGAGCTATCAACTATCTTTTTTTTAAGGAAGAAATTTGGATATTTAACAAAGTTTAATGGATCGAAGTAGTAGATCTAAAATGTAGATCTATATATTCTTTCGATTTAAATTTTGACAAAAAATAAATAAATAATTTGTCAAAAACTAAATAACTCATTACCATCATAATCTCATGCTAAAGTCACAAGTTCACGCAAGTTCATGAATCAAATAATTTCTATTGTTGAAAGTGAAATTGAACTATATAAAAATGCTACCATGAGAAAAATTATTATGAAAATTCGATTTTTTATTTTAAACTAATAAAATAATTATATGTGATAATTATTTGGATTTTTTAAAAATATTTTTTTGGGATAATTTCTATTTAAATTTAATAAAAAATTTAGTAAAATAGTTGATATGGTATGTAGAATGTAAAATTTAATTATTATTTATTTTATAAAATAATAAATTTATTTATATATTAAAAATGTAATTTAATTTGAAGAAAAATTATAGCTTCTGTGGACTTAATAGTTAAGAGCATATGTTTTCTCCTAAGAAGTCACAGATTCAAAACCAGAAAGAATGAACCCACAAAAAAAAGTTCTCATACATTAATTTGATGTGGAGTCTCATACACCAATTTTAATACATATACAAATTGCATAATAACACTCATACTCTTATAACAATTAAACAAAATTGAACAAAATGGGTAATAATATGTATGGTTAAATCACCCTTAATGTGAAAGCCACAAAATTCAATAATAGTTTGGTCCACTGAAACTGGCGCCACACTAAATGCAAAAAATAATTATACGAACAAGGACGAAAGCCAAAGCCAACTTAGGCATTTTTCGTTTGGTTTGCCTTACACGTCTTAGATATTTCCACCACCCAAAAATATATTTGCACGTTGTTAATTTAAAGTGCGCCGGCCTACAAAGGGTGAACTCATATTTCTTCGTAGATGTATGGAGAATTTGTTTTCGTGGTGGTACACACAAGAAAAATTAGATTTTTTAATTTTATTTTTAACAAAATTGTCAAACCAGTGCAGTAAGAACTGAACTGCTTTGGTACCCACTGATTAAATTAGTGAACTGCTTTGGTACCCACAAACTTGTTGCAGTTGTCAACATTCATTCCAGAATGTACGCTTATTCGTGACAACGCACTCGTGTCAATTTGATTGACTTGATATCAAGTATAGTAAGAAAATTGCAGTGAATTGTTTTGATGGACAAAGTATTGAGTAATTAACGGTGTCATTTTTAATTAATTATTAAGAAATTTGATGGTTGTTTTTATATGTTTTAATTATATTTTTAGTCGAATCAATTAAGAAACAGAGATTTAAATTTTTAAATTTTTAAAATTAATTATTAATTTTAAAAATTTAAAAATTAATATTTAGTTCTTAAAATATTTAATTTAATATTATAGTTTTGAAAAACTTTAATAAACTTTATTAGTTTTAAAAATTTGAGGTGAAAGTTTTTTTTGGGCCAATAGAGAAAAACAATCCAATATATCAGTGTTAATCTGTGGATTAAAATAAATATGTATATAATTAAATCGCATAAAAATAAATATGTATATAACTAAATCGTATAAAGTTGAAGCAACGGTTAAAATTAAAAATATAAACAAAAAATAAGCCCAAGAAAAATTTAAAGAACGGTTAAAATTAAAAATATAAACAAAAAATAAATGGTCAAAAATAAAAATAGAAATAAAAACAGAAAACATAACTAACCCAACCCTAAAAATGCTAGTCAAAACTAAAAATAATATAAAATCAAAACTAAAAACTAAAATGACACCCAAAAAAATAAAATAAAAATAAATAAATAAATAATAAAATAAAAATAAAAATCAAAGTCCAAATAAAAGGAATTAACCCATAAATAAATACATTAATAAATAAAATGTTTAATTAGGATTAAAATACAAATAAAATAAATACATAAAAATATAAAGAACTAATATTTTTATTATATATATATATATATATATATAGGATTTAATCAATTAATAAAAAAGTAAATTAATAAATAAAAATATCAATAAATACATAAAATTAGAAATAAAATTAGCGTAAAATTTGGTAACTAATTTCTCATATCATTTTTAAAAATTTGGTAAAGGTGAAGTTACATCATGATCATGTCTAAAAATAATATTAAAATAAAATAAAGAAATAATAACTTAATATTACATCTATCCAAGACTTGCATTAGTATTATTATTATATTGTAGTTTTCATTTAAAATTTATAAACTTGATTATATTAAATTTAATTACATAAGTTTTTAATTTTATATATATATATATATATATTAATTTTATATTTTTTTATTTAAAAAATAATTTAACTAGATGAAATGTCAATTATTTTAGTGCTATTTTTTGTTAGCTTTTCTAAGTGAATTTTTAAGTCATTATTTTTCACTATCAATAGCCATTATTGTGTTTAGAGCGACTTTGTGAAATATCAGTTTTGGTGAAATGTCAATTATGTTTAATGCGATTTTTTGAAAGCTTTTCCAAAAAAAATTAAGCATTATTTTTCACCTACCTACTGACAACTCCTGCTCGAATGAATAGTTAGTAAACCATTGTTTTTCACCTAGCAACAGAAAATGACAACTCGTATTCGGTTAGCGGCAGATATTGCTTTAGTCTATTACTGGACTTATAACTCTACACATATTGATAGTCTTTATCACCACAAAAAATAAATAAAAAACTCGTGTGCGTTTAGCTGACCTAGTTAGGTAAAGAATTGATGAGAGTTAACAGTGGAAAAAAATAAACATCTATAGTGCCTGGTAAATAAATCAAACCCATCGTTATCGTGAAAACACAATATGGCAAACCAGTATCGTCGAGGGGCTGTAACCTCACTCTATATAAGCAATGGTGGGAACAGGTTCTACCATTCATTTTTTAGTTCATTATTTTGTGTTGTTTCTATTATCATAACGAGCAGAAATGTCTGTAATTTCCGTCGTACCGTTGGCTTTCAAGTGCACATCGTTGGTCAGTTCTACTCATGATGAGCTTAAGAAGGTTGTTCGTAGATCAATCTCAACACTAGAAGTGTGTAGGCGGGGGAACCTGTAACAACATGCAAGAGATCAGTCATGAGTTTAAGCACTGCCGTCTCTGATGACGGTGTACAAAGACGCATAGGCGATCATCATTATAAACTGTGGGACGATAGTTTCATAAAATCTCTCTCATCACCTTATGGGGTAATAATTACATGTTGAGATTTTCTGTTTTAAATAAAATAGGCAAAAATCTCAGTGTGTGACAACAATAGGAATTTGTTGCTAGATTAGCTCCAGGTTGTTGGGAGGGAGTTAATGCATCCTAAATTTGATGTGAGAGGATTTATGAGGCAGTTAGATTCTCCTTGCTATAAAACAGGTATCCATACGGATGGTTTGAGAGGGTGTGAGAGTTTGTAATCTCCTGTTTGATTAATAAGATTGCCGATGCCTATGTTTGGTGGACGTAGCCCAGAATGGTTGGGTGAACCACGTTAAAACTCCTGTGTATTTGATGATGGTTTGATCTGCTGTTGCTTGTCTTTTATTTAGCTGCGCTGAATGCTCTAACAATTGGTATCAGAGCAAGTTGGAGGCCTGGCGCAGCGGTGGAGGTCATTGTTTCCAGAACTGCGTGTTCAGCTGATGTGTGGACCTGTGTAATGGTAGTTGGATTGCTGGTGCGTGGTGCGTAGTGTTGGCAGCGTGCGTGGATTGCTGGTGCGTGGATCACTGCTGGTGGTATTCACTTGCGTGCTGGAGGTGGAGCGCTGGTGATGTTTTTCGATTAATTGATGGAGCTGTCCAAACTACGTGGAGATCATTTGTTCTGTGCGTGGGAGGTTTAAACAGCGTTGCAACAGCGTTGGGCAAACCATATCGGTAAACGATGGCTGCGTGGGAAGCTTAAGTGACAGCGTTGAATGGTGGGATTAAAATTTGCCGTGGACCTGCGTGCTAATGCGAGATGCGTACTGTGTTGATTGCTGGTGCGTGTTGATTGCCAAAACACGCAGGAACACTGTTGAGCGGCGTTGAAATGCAGAGAGGCGTAGACGTTGGCAGCGTTGACAGGTAATGGAATGCGTTGAAAGGAGTTGAACGCTGCATTAGTGGTGAATTAAATTATAAAATCGATTGAAAGTTTGTTCAACTGCAAATGCCGTGAGTCGAGTTTAAGCCACCGTTATTTTTTTAAGTTTTTTAAATGTCAATTTGTTATAAATCGATTCATGTTTTGTATTTGTTGATATATCGATTTGACTATGGTGGTGGTTTAAGAATCGATTTCTTTTGAGTGGTGGTAAAAAATTAAATAATCGATTTGGAGCTTTATAAAGGTCACATTTAAGGCATATGGTAAATCGATTTGTAATTTAAATACCATTGGCATATGCTATTAAGATGAAAGGCATTCTATAAGGTGAAGGGTAGCATTTGTTTTTTAAGGCAAGGGCAATTTTTAATCAAAAAAATTTTTCGATTAAAATATAAATTTAAAAAGGGAATTCTTTATTTTAAAGTTGGGTTCTGGAGATTATTGTGTTTTTGCTGATACAAGATGGAGAAAACTCAAAGTGCCCGTTTTGAAATTGAGAAGTTTAATGGCAAGAATAATTTCGAGATCTGGAAGGTTAAGATGCACGATCTGCTGATTCAACAAGGCGTGGCGAAAGCACTGTTGGGGAAAAGCAAAAAGCCTTCTTCCTTGACGGAGGATGAATGGGATGAGTTGGATGACAGAGCTCTGAGCGCAATTCGGTTATGTCTGGCGGATGACGTTCTGTTCAACATTGTGTCAGAGAAGATCGCCGCAGGCCTGTGGTCGAAGCTTGAGAAGCTCTACATGACGAAATCCTTGAAAAATCGGATTCTCCTGAAGCGACAGCTTTATGGTTTGCGAATGAAGGAAGGTACCTCGATTACTGACCATCTGAATGTTTTCAATACTCTATTGGTACAATTACAAAGTCTAGATGTAAAATTTGATTCAGAGGATAAGGCAGTAACTCTATTGTGTTCATTGCCCGAATCGTGGGATCACTTTGTTACTTCCATAAGCTTTAGTACTGCAGACATCCTTGAGTTTGACGATGTGGTTGGAGCCTTGTTGTCTGAGGAGATGAGGAAGAGGTCGAATGCAGACACCTCTACATCAGAGGTAATGATGGCCAGAGGTCGCTCGAGAGAGAGACACTCCGGGGGTAAGCATAGCAACTCTCGTTCAAAGTCTAAAGGAAAGAAGACAAAGGTGAAGTGCTGGCATTGTGGGAAAACTTGACACCTGAAGAAGGATTGCTGGAAGCGACAGCAGGCTGCTAAAGACGGCTCTTCAACAGAAAAGAAGGAAGCTAACACGACAGATACAGGTTCGGCATCTGATTCAGGTATGAACGACAAAGTGTTGTCTGTTAATATGTCAAAACATGATCAACATTGGTTGTTAGATTCCGGGGCATCTAACCACATGTGTATCCATAAAGACTGGTTTAAGACGTATAGATCTGTTGATGATGGCGTCGTGTACATGGGTAATGATGTTACTTGCAATATTATTGGGATAGGAAGTATACAACTGCAAATGTTTGATGGCACAACTAAATTGTTAACAGATGTGAGACATGTTCCAGACTTAAGAAAAAATCTAATTTCTTTAGGAGCATTGGATACGAATGGATATAAAACTGTAATTCAAGGTGGAGTTATGAAAATATATAAAGGTATCTTACTAGTAATGAAGGCTAAGAAAGTAGGAAATTAGTTTCAATTAGAAGGAAGAACAGGGTCAGATCATGTGTCTACGGTGTCTGAACATGACAGTAGTTCCATTCGCCTATGGCATCAAAGGTTGGGCCATATGAGCGAAAGAGGGTTAAAGATTTTGGCTGATCGCAAATTACTTCCTAATCTAAAGTCTGAAAAGTTAGATTTCTGTAAGCATTGCTTGTTTGGAAAACAAAGTAAACAAAAATTTAAAACAGGCAAACATACTAGTAAAGGTATACTTGATTATATTCATTCAGATGTTTGGGGTCCAGCCCCTACAGCGTCATTTGGTGGCTCGTCATATTTTGTGTCGTTTATTGATGACTTTTCTAGGAAAGTGTGGGTCTACATGTTGAAAAGGAAGTCTGATGTTTTTACAGTTTTCAAGCAGTTTAGAGCATTGGTAGAAAACATCACTGGTAGAACTATAAAATGTTTAAGAACTGACAATGGTGGTGAGTTTACCTCCAAGGAGTTTGAAAACTATTGCAAGGATGCAGGGATCGAGAGACATAAGACTACTGTTTATACTCCTCAGCAAAATGGAGTTGCTGAACGCATGAACAGGACTCTTTTGGAGAGAGCAAGGAGTATGCTGAGTAATGCTGGTTTGCAGAAGGAGTTGTGGACGGAAGCGGTGGCAACATCTTGTTATGTGATAAACCGATCTCCTTCGACGGCAATAGACTGCAAGATTCCGCAAGAGGTATGGAAAGGACACCCTTGTGACTATTCTAAACTCAGAGTGTTTGGTTGTGATGCATATGCTCTAGTGCCTAAACATCGGCGAACTAAGTTAGATCCAAAGTCTAAAAGGTATATCTTTGTTGGGTATGGTGTTGGAACAAAGGGATATAGATTGTGGGATCCTACTACCCGCAAAATCATCATCAACAGAGATGTAAATTTTAATGAATCCTCTCTTGTACAGTTAGATGTAGATAGTAGATTGAAACAGGATGATGTATCTGACTTTCAGCACATTCAGTTTGATAGCACTTCTAATGATAGTCATGATGACCATAGTTCAGATTCTAGTCATGAACAGGTTTCAGAATCAGATTATGAACAGGGTTCAGATGTAGGTCATGAACAGGTCTCAGATGGTGGTCATGAAGAAGTTCCTACAGATGGTAGTCAGCCAATTGTGGAAGTACCAGAAACATCTTTAAGGAGGTCTACGAGAATCAAGCGACTTCCTAAAAGGTATGATGATTATGTTACTTCAGTTGCTTTAACTGCTAACGATGATGAACCTTTGTGCTATCAGGAAGCTGTAGAAGGTTCAAAAAGTGATAAGTGGAAAGCAGCTATGAAGGAAGAAATGATGGCCTTAGGTAAGAATGGCACATGGGATCTGGTTGAACTTCCAAAAGACAGGAAAACTGTGGGATGTAAATGGGTTTTCAAGGTGAAACGGGGTGTGAATGATACGGAAGACAGGTACAAAGCGAGACTGGTTGCAAAAGGGTTTTCTCAGAAAACCGACATTGACTTTCATGAGATTTTTTCACCAGTTGTTAAAATTGTTTCAATTAGAATTGTGTTAGCATTAGTGGCTTTGCTTGATTTAGAGTTGCAGCAATTAGATGTTAAGACTGCATTTCTACATGGAGACTTAGATGAGGAAATTTATATGGAACAACCGGAAGGGTTTGTTCAGCATCGCAACAAGAAATTTGTCTGCAGGCTCAAGAAGTCATTGTATGGTCTGAAGCAGTCGCCTCGACAGTGGTACAAGAAATTTGATTCTTTCATGTTGAGTCAAAAATATATAAGAAGTGAATATGATCATTGTGTTTACTTTAAGCCGTTAAGTAATGGCATGTTCATTATCTTAGTGTTGTATGTTGACGATATGCTTTTAGCAAGCAAAAGCATTGAAGAAATCAACAGGTTGAAGACTCAGATGGCAAGGACATTTGATATGAAAGATCTAGGAGCAGCAAGACAGATTTTGGGCATGGAGATTTTCAGAGACAGGAGTAATGGTAAGCTGTGGCTATCACAACAGAAGTATATTGAGAAAGTACTCTTGAGATTTGGTATGAACAATGTGAAGCCTGTGTCAGTTCCTTTAGCTTCCCATTTTAAGCTTTCTTCCAGTTTATGTCCTAATACAGATGAAGAAAAGGATTATATGTCTCGAATTCCATATGCTAATGTAGTAGGATGTTTGATGTATGCGATGGTTTGTACTCGACCAGATATTTCACATGCAGTTGGGGTTGTCAGCAGGTACATGGAAAATCCAGGTAAAGAACACTGGTCAGCAGTGAAATGGGTGCTTCGGTACTTGAGAGCACAAGTAGTTATTGTATCACTTACAATAAGAGTAGTGAATTTGTTTGCGGATATGTTGATTCCGATTTTGCAGGTGATTTGGATAAGAGAAGGTCAACTTCAGGGTACGTCTTTACTCTTGCAGGTGGAGCTATTAGCTGGATGTCAAAGCTACAGAACATTGTTGCTTTATCCACTACTGAAGCAGAATACATTGTTGCTTCGCATGCTTGCAAAGAGGCGGTTTGGTTGAAAGGTTTGCTTGGTGAATTTGGTAGGTTGCAGGACAACATCAGGTTACTTTGTGATAGTCAAAGTGCAATACATTTGGCTAAGAGTCCGGCCTATCATAGTAAATCAAAGCATATTCCAATTAAGTACCATTTTGTAAGACAGGTTATTACTGAAAGGGGAGTCTCTCTTGAAAAGGTGCATACAAAGGAAAACTGTGCAGACATGTTCACGAAACCAGTTTTGTTGGAGAAGCTGCGTTGGTGTTTGGCTTCTCTTGGCTTGCAGAAAAGATAAAATAATAAACAAACAGGGCATCAGGCTAATTGTTGTCAAGGTGGAGATTGTTGATATTTTCTGTTTTAAATAAAATAGGCAAAAATCTCAGTGTGTGACAACAATAGGAATTTGTTGCTAGATTAGCTCCAGGTTGTTGGGAGGGAGTTAATGCATCCTAAATTTGATGTGAGAGGATTTATGAGGCAGTTAGATTCTCCTTGCTATAAAACAGGTATCCATACGGATGGTTTGAGTGTGTGAGAGTTTGTAATCTCCTGTTTGATTAATAAGATTGCCGATGCCTATGTTTGGTGGACGTAGCCCAGAATGGTTGGGTGAACCACGTTAAAACTCCTGTGTATTTGATGATGGTTTGATCTGCTGTTGCTTGTCTTTTATTTAGCTGTGCTGAATGCTCTAACATTACATTCATTTAAATTTATGCTGCATATTCCTTTATTCAAACCAACTTCAAAATTGATGGACCTTGTTTTTCATTCTCTGCAATTTGAATGTGTTTGGAATAATTGTCCCATGGTCCCACTGAACTGCGCGGCGATTAATTACCAGAGTTTCATATTGTTCAGGCATCTTCGTACAGTGAGCATGCTGACAGACTTATTGGTGAAGCAAAGGAGATTTTCAACTTGACAGATGGAGAATTAATCACTCCTGCCAATGATCTCCTTCAACGCCTTTCGATGGTCTATAACGTTGAACGTTTGGGTATCGACAGACATTTCCAGAGTGAGATAAAACTTACTCTTGACTATGTTTAGAGGTCAGTCCCAACCGCCTTCAAACTTTTGTTTACGTTTTCATGACAAATGCACATTAAAAACAGAATATTTTGGCAGCAGTTATTGGAGCGAAAGAGGCATTGGACGTGGGAGAGAGAGAACTTTTACTGATCTCAACACAACTACCCTAGGGTTTCGAATTCTTCGACTACATGGATATATTGTCTCTCCGGGTATCCACATCTTATTAATTCATCTCTGGTTTAATTACGCGATTGGAATTGGCTAATCCTTTTTCTAATTAATCTTTTCCATTCGATGGTCTAGATTGAAACATACTGGTATATTTTTGTGGTCGCCGCTCAATCAATTAATGAAATTAAAAGCCATAACCTCCTTGCATGTCTAAATCAAGTGTTTAAACCCTACTTAAATTAATTTTTTACCAAATTATCATTAAAAATTTACTGTACCTCTTATTTATCTCTATGTATGAGGGTATGAGAGATTAGAGCGAAATAAGGACACGTTTCAGACGAAAAAGTTCTATGGTGGAAGCCGCATGGCATGTGGTTAGCTTAACGTATCAGGTTTAATCATGGGATTTGTATGGAGGCAGGCATCTCTCGAAATAACAGAAATATCGATGTCCATCCAATGTCCATCCATCTGCCAACGAGAGTAGCGTCGGAGCCTGCAGCGATCGAAAGTATGGAACCCACCGGATAATAAATCATCCATGTATTGGCATGTATGTTAATAGTGCCATGTGGCTGGTAGACGCTGCGCAGGCCGGGGCCATTATCCTCACCCGGTGCCACGCGCAACGAATTCTGCTCCACATGAATTTAACCATTTTGCCTTAGTTGGCCTGCGAATATGCTATGCAGGTATTAGCAGTTTGAAGGATACCAATTAGTTTTTCATTTCAAATTTAATTAATATGCTAATATTTTTTTTTTATCGATTTCAGATTCAATATGGATTAATAAATTATAGTGTAAATAAATACATTTAAAATATTAATTTTTTTTTAATTTAATTTATAATATTTAATTTTATAATGGTTGTTTGATTTTTACCCTAGCGGATAGTAATATATATATATATATATATATATATATTTCAAGCCATCATTGAACAAAGTTACTTAGATTATTGTTCGATATAAATGTAATACTTTAATGGCCATTATCCTCACCCAGTGCCACGTGCAACGAATTCTGCACCAAAGCGTCGCCCAAATGTATGGTGGACTTCGTTGAGGTGGAAATAGTTGTGTTTGGCGTGGCGGAGGGTACGAAAGAACATAGTGGTTCCACGGAGTTGTTCCACTAAGACGCGTGGGAGTAATTGCACCAAGTTTGTTTTTCGATCAACTTGTCTGCTCTGATGGTTGACATTCCGTAACGCTCAATTTCTTTTAGACAATAAGGCCACGCCGTTTAGAGCAGGCGAGACATTTGGAGGCAGAGAACCGGGACTATGGCTTGTCGAATCGAAGAAATCCTTGCGAGGAACTTCACAGCTGTATAATGCATGCTCTGGACAGTAAGCTTTCGAATACTTCTTGTTTTCATCCTCTTTTCTATTCTCTCTAGGTTCTTTCTCCATCTCGACATAGTAAGATATTATGAGATATAAATCGACTTACTGTTCATAAATTCCATTATTGACGCACGCCGTTTACTGTTCATAATTTTTACTGTTGATCTTACCACAATCAGAACCTATCTTATTGTAATAAGAGAACCTTATCAGGGCCTCTAGCACCCCATTACTGTTCGAATTATTTTCTCTTTAGGAAGAGAGGTCGACATAGATAGATTCGAACTCGTAAATAAAGATTCGAACCCTTGACATGTCTCTGTCGTGATGTGGGCCTGGGCGAGACAACGATTTGTTCTGTTTCGCCTTGAACTGTTATCCTTTAGCAACGCATGGATTTCTTCCCTGTAATACAGAAGATCCCATAGCCAAAAAAAAAAATACGAAAACCCAAATCAAAATACTGTTGATATAGCCCTAACCAAATTATTGTTGATTAAATACTGCTGAATGTTTCGTGGGCCTTCTTCAGAATCAGTTAAAATCCATGCTTAGGTAAGTTGATCTTTGGTACACAAATCTCTGGATAAGTTTATCGCTAGGGCACAAAAACTCTACATGTCTCACCGCAGAAGCCGTCAAGGTATATAGAGATATACATGATTCAACTTGGTTATCTATAGAAAAAGAATGCTTTATTTCATTTTAATATTTTATTGGAAAAAAACAATAAGTTGATCTTTAGTGCACAAACCTCTGCATAAGTTTATCGCCAGGGCACAAAACTCTATGGATATATACATGTTTCATCTTGACGAACTATAGAAAAAAATGCTTCATTTCATTTTAATATTTTATTGGAAAAAAACAATTACTGGTGTGTTTGTTTCTCTGGTGTTCAAACTTCATATCAGTCTTAGATTCGCACATTCATGAGTTGTAATATGTAAACACTATGTAATATAGTTGAATATTTAAAACAGGTCATGTATACTTTAATTTTTCAAATTAAGATGTGTTTCTTTTCGTTTGCTTCATATCAGTGTTAATCTACACGTTGTTCATCATTTTACATTCCAATTTTTATAATCTATGTTCACTATTGAACAGTCTGATTGTAGATGTAGATGGACACTAAAGAGTACTAGTAAATATATTTTAGGTTGTCTAGAAATGACATCCACTGTAGCATCTGTAAAATAGTCGATCAAACGAAATATTCCACCATCAAACGCCATATTCCACCATCCTTTCCCAGTAAAAAATAAATAGCTCAACAGTAAACGAATTAACATCATTATTATAAATGTATTACCTTTTGTATTATATTTAAAAATATATATTATTTTATAGAAATTTTATTTAATAACATCACAATTTTATTTCTATATTCGAATACAATGTAGTACAAAACATTATATTGTTCCCATTATTTAAAACATTGTACCATTCACATCATTTACAAATTAAAGGACCTTTCAAGTATCTAAAATGGTTGGTCCATTTTTATCACTTCTATTCTATGTATTTGATTGCGGCATTTTCAACTGATAGAGAAACATTTAAATGGATGCATTCAACGACGTTACTTCTTTTTCTTTACTGTTATTTGTCATTTGTTCAACCTTTACCAAACTAAAACTTTGAGTCCCTTTTACTCCAAATCTTACTTGAGAGACGCATGATTTAATAACTAACCAATATGCTACAAAGTGACACTTCTAGTGGGAAAAGAAATTGCACAATAAAGTTGGGTCTGAGATTATAATGATAATATAAAAGTCGTTTTAATTTCAGGTTTCCAGTTAAACAATGCACAACCTGACGGCACGGTTGCCTTCACATTACCTTCGGTTTGATTTTAAAATCAAACGATTCTATTCCACCCATGTTTAATATAATAGTTTTTGTTTTCCAATTAAATAATAAATTATAATTCTACTTATTTTGAATTTTATTGATTATAAATATTGATGGTCACTCTTGAACAATCCTATTGTAGTGTCCATGGACACTAAAGAGTACTAATAAATATATTTCAGATTGTCTAGAAATGACATCCATTGTAGTATAGTCGATCAAACGAAATATTCCACCATCAAACGCCATATTCCACCATCCTTTCCCAGTAAACAGTAAATAGCTCAACAGTAAATGAATTAACATCATTATTATAAATATATTACATTTTTTATTATATTTAAAAATATATATTATTTTATAGAAATTTTATTTAATAACATCACAATTAATTGAAATAATTATTATTTTCAATATATATTTACATTTTTTTTTTCTTTCTAAATTATGCTATTTCTATTATGGAAACATAGTATTACAAAACTGCCACAGTTCAACTGTGTGAGCCTGAGACTGGGCTTGATGTCCATGCTTTAACGGAGTGAAGAACTGCCCTGTATGGGAAACCAGTTCTGTTAAGAGTGATTGTACCGCCCTTTCCAGGGAAACCGGTGCATAGTCGATTACATACATAGATAGAGAACAAAAAATTTGCTGTAGACAACCAAAGTAACAATGCATCTTTCAAAACTAGAGGAATTCAAAAACCATGAAGAAACTAGGCTAACCGAAGTCACTACTTGTGGGTTGGTGACGGTGGTTCCTCCACAATGCGACACCCATACTTGTCCTCGGATTCTTCAGCTTTTTCGTCCTGGTCACCCTCAACACCTGCGCCTTCATTCTGGATTCCTTCAGTGCCCGTAGGCATTGCATCCACCTGCATTAAGAATTGGCCTATGGGGGGAGGGGCATAAGAGGGGGGAGCAACCTGGGGTTCAGGGGGAGACGCAACAGGGGCAGGGCGCAAAACAAGAGGGGAGGGAGGAGGCGCCGACAGAGCAGGAGGAGGGAGAGTCAATTCCTCACTTATGGAAACAGTAATATGGACAGTAACAATGGGACGATCATACAAGCAGTCGAAGCGGAGCTCCGCCCTCTGCGAAGTTTGTCTCAGGATACGACTGCTTGAAGGGCGAGGCGCAGTGGAGAAAAGTCGAGAGGGATGCGAACGGGTCTGGAATTCATGAGCAGAAATAGGAGAATCTTCACTTCCCCCGTGGTATCGGGTGGCATGGCCCTGTCGCCCCTCAGCGAATATATATTTACATATAAAAGTATAATATATATATTTTTAATATATTTAAATTTTTCCTAAACTCAATATTTATTTATTAATTACGATATCTTTCTTTTTTAGTTACAATAGCATTATTTATTTAGTTTTGATTTATTTATTTTTAATTAATCATAATTAATTAATAACCATAACGCAAAATAATATATCTAACAGTTACTAAGCTAGACATACTAAGAATTTATAACTATGTAAAAATTAAGACCTGAAAAAAAAAAACTACAAAGCATCAAAAATATTGAAATCAAATAAAAAAATAACATTCATCCCAAAAAAACCCAGATTCATTTATTTTCTAAGATACATACATCTGTGCGTAAGTGTTTATTTGAATAAATTGACTCAGTGTCTTATATATGTATGGATGATATTTTTTATTAATTTATGTTGATGTTAAGTGACTGTATGAGTTTATAAATTTATGTAATATTTTTTAATGGGTTGATAGAAGAATTTGTTATTTTCTTAATTTAATAAATAAATTAATATGTAATTAAATTTTAAGAATCTTGTTTTGTAAAATAATTAATGTTTGAAGTATATTGTACGAAAAAAGAGATATCAAAAAGATCCAACCATAAAGATTTATGTGATCTTAATTATATTTAATTTCAAGTATTCTTAAATAATTTTAATATATTATTTTAGTAAATATATTTTAGGTTGTCTAGAAATAACATCCACTGTAGCATCTGTAAAATAGTCGATCAAACGAAATATTCCACCATCAAACGCCATATTCCACCATCCTTTCCCAATAAACAATAAATAGCTCAACAATAAACGAATTAACATCATTATTATAAATATATTACCTTTTGTATTATATTTAAAAATATACATTATTTTATAGAAATTTTATTTAATAACATCACAATTAATTGAGATAAAAAAAATATTTTTTTCAATATATATATTTACATATAAAAGTATAATATTTTTTTATATATTTAAAATTTTCCTAAACTCAATATTTATTTATTAATTACAATATCTTTGTTTATTAATTACAATATCATTATTTATTTAGTTTTGATTTATTTATTTTTAATTAATCATAATTAATTAATAACCATAACACAAAATAATATATCTAACAATTACTAAACTACATATACTAAGAATTTATAACTATGTAAAAATTAAGACGTGAAAGAAAAACCTACAAAGCATCAGAAATATTGAAACCAACTAAAAAAATAACATTATAAAGATAATTGTATCTGAATCATATTTTTATTAAATTAAGTGCACATTTATACATCTGTGTGTAAGTGTTTATTTGAATAAGTTGACTCTGTGTTTTATATATGTGTGGATGATATTTTTTATTAATTGATGTTGATGTTAAGTGACTGTACGAGTTTATAAGTTTATGTAATATTTTTTAATGGGTTAATAGGAGAATTAGTTATTTTCTTAATTTAATAAATAAATTAATATGTAATTAAATTTTAAGAATCCTGTTTTGTAAAATAATTAATGCTTGAAGTATATAGTACAAAAAAAGAGATATCAAAAAGATCCAACCATAAATATTGATGTGATCTTGATGTGAAGATCAGTAGTTTGAAATTCTTTGGAAAAAAATCTAGTCATGTTAAGGGTTTGTGTGGCTTAGACCACATGCTATATCTCTTTAATTAAACTGTATAATTAATATTTCTTAAGCCAAAAATCAAGTTTGATTTGTGGCTTGAGAAATATAGACATTAATACAGACATAAAAAAACTACTTATTAATATTAATAGTAAATTTGTGAGTTCTTTTTAACTATTGTAATAATGTTCTTGTGGCTCATATGGTTTTATACATTATGAATATGTGCATTTTACTATATTTGTAGATGGAAAATTTCTTATCTATATTTCTTATTCTATTCACCATTAATTGAAAGTTGTTTTCTTGATATCATGTCTGTTTTCTTTTATGTTAGGTGATTTCTTTGTTTTATTATGGATCCAGCTATTTGGAGTTGTATTCCATTTGAAATTCTTGAAATTGTCTTCCTTTGGCTCCCTTTATCGGTTGTGATAAAGTTTAGTGTTGTTTGTCAGCAATGGAAGACTATTTTGCAAAATCATTCTTTCTTATTGCGTTGCAAGCATATCTGTACAAATGAATTTGGATTTTTGGTTCCTTTCCTCAATGGTGAAGACAATTATTTTGCTACTGAATACCTTAATCAAAATGGGCGCATATCTCGTTTTCATTTGTGATTCATAGATTCAAGATACAAAGTAGAGTCTACTATTGGAACAATGGTAGTTTTATCCTTACCAGCAGAATTCTCCCTTTCACGAAACTATTTTGTGATGAATCCATTTACAAAGGCCTTAAAAAACATTGGGCGAATACGAATTGGAGATTGGGGATTCTTTTCGTTATCGGAAAATGTGAGTAGCAACAAATATGATTTGGTTTTTCTAAAACATATCTATGATAGAATGCAATCTAAATTTTATGTTTACAGTAGTCTTGATAGGGTTTGGCGAAGGGCTGATCTTCCATTTGGTGGCACTTCACCCCCTCAAAATGGAGTGTTTTATAGAAGTAAATTGTTTTGGCTCTATCTTGACACATAGTATGAATATTATCCTCGATATAGGTATACAATCTATTGGTTTGATGTAATAAAAAATGAATGGGGATTTTCATTTGTTCCAATCACTGACATCCGGTGTATGTCATTGGCAATATGAAAGAATCAGTTGATATGTCTTATCAATGATGGCTCCACTTCTGTATGGTCAATTGAAGAAATAGATAATTTTCAATTTGGTCACCCGTGTATTGAACGAAGAATTGACTGCTTTGAGGATGGTTGGAGCTTCAGATGGAAGTTGTTGGGAGAAATGTCTATAGATATAAATATGAAATGTCCTGGTTATCTTCCATTTCGAACAGTCCAAGGTGTGGTTCTTATGTGCAAATGCAGTGAAGTTCCTTTCCTATTATATGACATGATGACTGGCCTCTGCTTCCCAACAGATATTGATAATTCAACTAATCAACAAATGAATGGATTTTGGTCTCTAACGTTGCAGGATTGCAATGATTTGATCGAATCTGGAAATGTTTTTGCAATTGCTCCGCGTATGGATTCTATTGATGAGATTCCACCATTAGATATGGACATGGAGTCTTAGGCTATTAGCCATTTTATATTCTCTTTTTCGTTGTGGAAAATATTTCCCCTTTTTTTTTTACTTTGCATACTTTTGGGTATGTATGCTAAGACTATGGATGTTTAAATGACTCCATTCTGAGGGGGTGTCTTTGTATATGTGTATGTAGCACATGTTAGATATTGAATTCCATTGCAATTTGCTCGAAAATATTTATTTATGTGTCCCGTTTAGTTCTCTTAATTGCATTTGAATGTGTTTGGATGTTATCCATTTTTTTTTATATAATTATAATTACTATGACTTATTTTATACATGGTGTTTCCATTAGTTTTTTCTCATTAATTCTCAAACAATGTTATATCTTTAGGTTATTTTGATGGTATATAGTTCCAAATATTTAGATATATTTCAAATTCATATAATTCTTTTAGAATTTTGTTCCATTTCTATGGGTTTCCCATTACAATTATAATATGAGACATGAAATTTTATCCTTTTTTGTTTTGGCCATTTGAAAAAATCCATTTTTCTTTTTAGCCATTTGGAAAATTCATTTTATGTTTTCATAACTTTATATGGTTGGAAAAATAACGTATATGATTTTAATTTTTTTATGTTGTTGGAAAAAAAAATGTGTTCCTTTTTCATTCTTTTCTGTTAATGTCTATTGGATATATTATATTTGTTCCATGTTTATTTTTCTATAATAAATATGTTATTATTCGTTGTAGACATGTCATCTAAAGGTACAAGCAAGTGTACAAGAAAAAGGAATCAGTCACCAGCATCGCATGAAAAGTCTAATGAAAGTCATTGTTTACGGTATTAACAAAATAAGGACACAATAAATGAGCATAGGAGAGCTAAATATCATAGAAGAACGAGTGAAAAAACTCTTCAAAATGAATTTATGGTTCCTCGTAGGTATCGTACTATGGATGATATCATGGAAAGAACATTTCTGCTTGGTAGTTCATTGCCAGAATATGCTCCTTATCAGCATAATTTTATTTTTCAATGCTCTCCTGAAAATTATCATAATATTGAGGAAAAATCTCGCAATAGTGGAGAAAATCGTATTGATAACGTGGATGCAAATGTTCACCCTAACCCTTCTGTCTCCGCAATTGCATCTTGTGAGAAAGGCCAAAGGTTGCAAAATATCCATGGTGGAGGAAATGATGACATTGTACGTGATGACTTGGATGATAGTTTGATTGGCCATTTGTTTGATAATTTGGATCCAACTGGTCGAAACATCGTATCTTCCAATCTCCCTTCTCAAAATAATGTTGTTCCACGAACATAATCAGTCATCCCTGATAGCATTTCGCGTGGAACAATGGAGGCAATCCAATGATATATTTACATTTGATGCAATAGTGGTTGTTTTATTACATTCCTCTATTTACATTTATTTTAGTAATAAGGTATTTTATTCTCTTGGAATAGGATACACCTCATTTTAATATAGGTCTAGAAATTTTCTCCCCAAGTCTTCCATTTACTAATCTGAGATTTGAATACAAAGAACATCATAACCTTCCACTGCATTCTCCTCGAAAATCAAATTGACAAAATAATGTTAATGTTCAATGTGTTTGATTTGATTTTTCATTTTTTGAATTTTTGGTACATAATTTATTTTCTTCAAACATGACACAACTCATTTCAATAGAGGCATACAAATTAACTTTGTAGATGTTCCCTCTACTAATGTTATAAGTGAAGAGGAACCATCTCATAACATTCATCCACATCGCCAAAAAAATGTAAATTTTGAATGCATTTGATATTTTCCTCCTTTTTTCATTTATTGTTAATTGTATAATTAAAAATCTATCTTTTTTCGACATTTAGTTTTATAAAATATTTTATTTTGTTTTAACAGGAAACAACTAATTTGAATAGAGGCGTCGAAACTAACTCGTCAAATGTTCAATCTACTGATTTTAGAAGTGAAGAGAAACCATCTCGTACACTTCATCCACATCGCCAAACAAATGTAAATATTGAATGAGTTTAATATTTGTTTTCAATTTTTCAATTCTAATTATTTGGACATTCAATTTAAAAAAAATTATGCTAAAGAAACCTTTTGCATACTCTCAGGTTCCAGAAATGCATACCATAAATTTGGAAAGACCATGTCATAGATCTATTCCACATGTTTTAAATTTGGGGAGGGAATCTCATGGTGCTGAAAATAAAATAAATTTTGGAAGAAATTATACTCTCCCACATCATTCTCCACATGGTCCAACCAATACAAATAATATTTATTTTGATGAAAATATGATTGCAGTGCATAAATTTTTTTGAGAAAAGATAGATAGCTTTTTAGTTGTCCAAATGTGCCACATCTTCCAAGAATCATATCCTGGAATCCACGTTTTGAGAGATCCTAAAGGACCTGTTTGCAGATGATCTAAGCATGAAAGAGGTTCACATCGTTTTTCTGGCTATAATAACATGGATCCTAGTGAGCAACCTCACATTTTAAGAGTTCTTACTCAAGTTGAAGAAATTTTAATAGCACGTGTAAATCCTATTTTGCAAGTGACACATGCTCGAGGTGAGAAATATAAGTATAGCGGACACACAATTAGCTTTCCCCAAGATATTTCCACAATTGCACAAAGTCTTCTGCGACATGTTGAAGATCTTGACTTTCTAATTGTGAGGAGACATGCTTCTTAGTCTAAATATTAAAAAGATCTCAAGTTATGGTTGCATTGCGTTTCAAAATTGAACGTGATCAATATTATCGAGATATTTTAATTGAATATGATTCAGTGAATGCTTTGCCCGAAAGATCAACAAATGTCTCCTCCAGGCTTAAATTTGTTGATTGTGACACTGCAGAATCTGAGATCAATTCAGCTAATAATGAAGGGTTTCCTCTTGACCATTTTCCCTCTCATCCTTCGTCTTTTTTTGCTCGCCTACCCAATGAACGGAGAGAAGTGGAAGAAATTAGAGCATTTATTGATAATTTTGATTCTTCAGATGTTGATGAAATGGATTGGCCCAATATTGGAACATCTCCAGTGAATGAATATAATACTGAGGGGTTATTATATATGGCATTCCCAACATTTTTCCCCACTGGTGCTGCTGATTGGTTGCAACCACGCATTTGTACTGTTGAACTTCATGAGTATGCATTGCATCTTCTTAGATACTATGATCAGAGGTTTGGAATCCATCCTCACTTCCGATAATACCTATTGAACACAATAATGAGGCATCGTAGCCAAGCAACTGCTTAAGTTTTTGTGAAGAAAAATTTACATGATAACTCACCGACAACAATTGATAACTTGCGTCAACAAATTTTTGATTTACCAGATAATAAGTTGGCTAAGCATCTTATGCGGTTTGGGTCTTCTCTAAGATGTACAAGGGCATACTGGACTAAATATCGGGTTGAATTGACTGACATGATTACTCAGTTGGGATGGCCATCTTTGTTTTTTACTTTGAGTGCAGCTGACACAAAGTGGCCAGAGCTGCATATCCTCATGCATGTACCCTCACATTCTCGTTCCTTAAATGAGCATCGTATGAAAGTTGAAAATGTTATCCAGTACCCTCATATTGTTGCCACATTTATGCACCATAGATTCAATATATTTCGAGAGGAAGTTATCCAAAAATATGTTAAAGCTAAAGACTTCTGGTACATGTATGTTTTCTTGAATTTATTTTCTATCATTGTCAACTTCTTATTAATTTTCCATTTATATTTTTTTTAGTAACTCTGTATTCATTTTTTTCAGATATGAGTGGCAACATAGAGGTTCAACACATATCCATGGTTTCCTATGGTTGCAAGGAGCTCCTGACATGGAAAGACTTGATTTGTCAAATGATTGTGATTTACAACATGCAAAGAGATTCTTTCACAATTATGTAACTACATGGAATCCACGTGAAATACATCATCGCAATATAATGGTTCCAATAAGTCTCAATGACGACCCTTACCTATTGAATAATGATCAGATTTTCTCTTGCAATCCTCATAATGATTATGAAGAATTGTTGAACCGTGTCCAAAGGCACACAAAGTGTAGTGTAGATTCTTGTTTGCGCAAAAAGGGCACTATTCTCACTTATCGGTACAATGTCCCATGGGATCTTTCTGAGGAATCAAGATTTTTTATAGATGATCAAGGAAGAAAAAAATATGACCCAAAAAGAAATGATGATAGGCTCAATGGTTTGATTTTTAAATCAAACTGTTCTATTCCACCCATGTTTAATATAATAGTCTTTGTTTTTCAATTAAATAATAAATTATAATTCTACTTATTTTGAATTTTATTAATTATAAATATTGATGTTCACTCTTGAACAATTCGATTGTAGATTTCGATGGACGCTAAAGAGTACTAGTAAATATATTTTAGGTTGTCTAGAAATGAAATCCACTGTAGCATCTGTAAAATAGTCGATCAAATGAAATATTCCAGCATCAAATGCCATATTCCACCATCCTTTCCCAGTAAACAGTAAATAGCTCAACAGTAAACGAATTAACATCATTATTATAAATATATTACCTTTTGTATTATATTTAAAAATATATATTATTTTATAGAAATTTTATTTAATAACATCACAATTAATTGAGATAAAAATAAATATTTTTTCAATATATATATTTACATATAAAAGTATAATATATATATATATATTTTGTATATTTAAATTTTTCCAAACTCAATATTTATTTATTAATTACAATATCTTTGTTTATTAGTTACAATTGCATTATTTATTTAGTTTTGATTTATTTATTTCTAATTAATCAAAATTAATTAATAACCATAACACAAAATAATATATCTAACAATTACTAAGCTAGACATACTAAGAATTTATAACTATGTAAAAACTAAGACCTGCAACAAAAAAACAAAACAAAACGTACAAAGCATCACAAATGTTGAAACCAAATAAAAAATAGCATTCATCCCAAAAAAACTAAGATTCATTTATTTTCTAAGATACATTTTTATAACAATGCACAATATTATATAAAGCTAATTGTATCTGAATCATATTTTTAATAGATCAAGTGCACATTTACACATCTATGCCTAAGTGTTTATTTGAATAAATTGACTTTGTGTTTTATATATGTATGGATGATATTTTTTATTAATGGATGTTGATGTTAAGTGACTGTATGAGTTTATAAGTTTATGTAATATTTTTCAATGGGTTGATAGGAGAATTAGTTATTTTCTTAATTTAATAAATAAGTTAATATGTAATTAAAATTTAAGAATATTGTTTTGTAAAATAATTAATGTTTGAAGTATATAGTACGAAAAAAGAGATATAAAAAAGATCCAACTATAAAGATTGATGTGATCTTAATTATATTTAATTTTAAGTATTCTTAAATAATTTTAATATATTATTTTACTCTATAATCGATGTTCACTCTTGATGTCGATGGACACTAAAGAGTAATAGTAAATATATTTTAGGTTGTCTAGAAATGACATCCACTGTAGCATCTTTAAAATAGTCGATCAAAAAAATATTCCACCATCAAACGCCATATTCCACCATCCTTTCCTAGTAAACAGTAAATATTAAATATTTCAACAGTAAACGAATTGACATCATTATTATAAATATATTACCTTTTGTATTATATTTAAAAATATATATTATTTTATAGAAGTTTGATTTAATAACATCACAATTGATTGAGATAAAAAAATATTTTTCTCAATATATATATTTACATATAAAAGTATAATATATATATATATATATATTTTTATATATTTAAATTTTTCCTAAACTCATTATTTATTTATTAATTACAATATCTTTGTTTATTAATTACAATATCATTATTTATTTGGTTTTGATTTATTTATTTTTAATTAATCATAATTAATTAATAACCATAACACAAAATAATATATCTAACAATTACTAAGCTAGACATACTAAGAATTTGTAACTATGTAAAAATGAAGACCTGAAAAAAAAAACCTAAAAAGCATCAGAAATATTGAAACCAAATAAAAAAATAACATTCATCCCAAAAAATCCAAGATTCATTTATTTTCTAAGATACATTTTTATAGCAATGCACAATATTATATAAAGATAATTGTATATGAATCATATTTTTATTAAATCAAGTGCACATTTATACATATGTGCGTAAGTGTTTATTTGAATAAGTTGACTCTATGTTTTATATATGTGTGGATGATATTTTTTATTAATTGATGTTGATGTTAAGTGACTGTATGAGTTTATAAGTTTATGTAATATTTTTTAATGGGTTAATAGGAGAATTAATTTTTTTCTTAATTTAATAAATAAATTAATATGTAATTAAATTTTAAGAATTTTGTTTTGTAAAATAGTTAATGTTTGAAGTATATAGTATGAAAAAAGAGATATAAAAAATATCCAACCATAAAGATTAATGTGATCTTAATTATATTTAATTTTAAGTATTCTTAAATAATTTTAATATATTATTTTTAATTATTAATTGTTTTTAAAAATTAAAATATGAATTTAATTAAAATATGTGTTTGTTTATGTAGAATAGATGATGATGAGGTTTATTACTCACTTCTATTAAGAAAGTTAATAGTTCAAAACTCTTTCTTAATGTGAAGATCAGTAGTTCGAAATTCTTTGGCAACAAATCTAGTCATGTTAAGGGTTTGTGTGGCTTAGACTAGGTGCTATATCTGTTTAATTAAAATATATAATTAATATTTCTTAAGCCCATAAAAAAATACGTATTAAGATTCATAGTAAATTTGTGAGTTCTTTTTAACTATTGTAATAATGTTCTTGTGGCTCATATGGTTTTATACATTATGTATATGTGCATTTTACTATATTTGTAGATGGAAAATTTCTTATCTATATTGCTTATTCTATTCACCATTAATTGAAAGTTGTTTTCTTGATATCATGTCTGTTTTCTTTTATGTTAGGTTATTTTCTTGTTTTATTATGGATCCAACTATTTGGAGTTGTACTCCATTTGAAATTATTGAAATTGTCTTCCTTTGGCTCCCTTTATCGGTTGTGATAAAGTTTACCGCTGTTCATCAGAAATGGAAGAGTGTTTTGTAAAATCCTTCTTTCTTATTGCGTTGCAAGCATATCTGTACAAATGAATTTAGATTTTTGGTTCCTTTCCTCAATGGTGAAGACAATTATTTTGCTTTTGAATACCTTAATCAAGATGGGTGCATATCTCGTTTTCATTTGTGATTCATAGATTCAAGATACAAAGTAGAGTCTACTATTGGACCAATGGTAGTTTTATCCTTACCAACAGAATTCTACCATTCACGAAACTATTTTGTAATGAATCCATTTACAATGGCCTTAAAAAACATTGGGTGAATACGAATTGGAGACTGGGGTTTCTTTTCGTTATTGGAAAATGTGAGTAGCAACAAATATGAATGGGTTGTTCTAAAACATATCTATGATAGAATGCAGTCTAAATTTTATGTTTACAGTAGTCTTGATAGGGTTTGGCGAAGGGCTGGTCTTCCATTTGGTGGCACTTCACCCCCTCAAAATGGAGTGTTTTATAGAAGTAAATTGTTTTAGCTCTATCTCGACAAAGAGTATGAAGATTATCCTTGATATGGGTATACAATCTACTGGTTTGATGTAATACAAAATGAATGGGGATTTTCATTTGTTCCAATCACTGACATCCGATGTATGTCATTGGAAATATGCAAGAATCAATTGATATGTCTTATCAATGATGGCTCCACTTCTGTATGGTCAAATGAAGAAATAGATAATTTTCAATTTGGTCACCCGTGTTTGGATTGAAGATTTGACTGCTTTGAGGATGGTTGGGGCTTCAGATGGAAGTTGTTGGAAGAAATTTCTATAGATATAAATATGAAATGTCCTAGTTATCTTCCATTTCGAACAGTCCAAGGTGTGGTTCTTATGTGAAAATGCAGTGAAGTTCCTTTCCTATTATATGACATGATGACTGGCCTCTGCTTCCCAACAGATATTGATAATTCAACTAATCAACAAATGAATGGATTTTGGTCTCCAACGTTGCAAGATTGCAATGATTTGATCGAGTCTAGAAATTTTATTGCAATTGCTCCGCGTATGGATTCTATTGATGAGGTTCCACCATTAGATATGGACATGGAGTCTTAGGCTATTAGCCATTTTATATTCTCTCCGTCATCATGGAAAATATTTCCTTTTTTTTTTTACTTTGCATACTTTTGGGTATGTATGCTAAGACTATGGATATTTATATGGCTCCATTATGAGGGGGTGTCTTCTATATGTGTATGTAGCAGATGTTGTGTTGTGTAACCAGCTTCAAAAATAGAAGAAAAGAGATATCAACGCCTTAGAAATAAGCCACTTCGAGGGGGAAACCTCCAATACATTACATAAATGCACAATTCTTGGATGATACAATTTACAAAACCTCCTTTCTATATATAGGAGTCCATGGGGCCATGATGTAATCCTAGTGGGCCACAATGTAATCCTAGCCGACCTAACAATAATAATTTAAGGGCACAATAATAACAAAATGGGGGTTACAAGGGTACAATAATAACAATAAGGGGTTTACACTAACAATAATAAGGGGCTATACTAGTGATATAGGGACCTAACATGCCCCTCTCCTTCAAAAAGTGTTGTCCTCAACACTTGAGTAGCTCCGGGTGCTTCTGTATAAAATTCTCATCCTCCCATGTAGAATCTTCAGTGGGTAAGTTCTTCCACTTGATGAGATACTCTGAAATTGATCGATTCCGTAGCTATCGAGTTCTTGTTTCCATGACCGCTTTAGGTTCCAATATGATTTTTCCTTCCTCATCAAGTTCTGGCAATATTGTTTGAACTGGAAGATTTTCACCTATAACCTTTTTTAAGTGTTATAGGTTCCAATCACTGACATCCAATGTATGAATTGGGTCCATGAAAGGATCGCTTGACGATATTATCATTGATAGGAGCCTTATTGTGGATAATGCACCACATAAAAATATTGGCTCATGGAGGGGCTTTTAATTTCCAGAGGCAAATCCACAACCAAACGGAATCAAGTGGCTTATGCTCCAAGAAAATGAAAGTGTATCGTTATTTGGGCAAGTAAATACCATGCCCAGCATGTGACCAAATAATTTCATCATCTCCAGTAGTGATGCGAATGTGGGATTTAGAGAGGGCATCACTGTAAGATTTCCAATTTGGTCTCCATAGATTAGGTATATCAAGTTGATCAACATATTTCCATCCTTGTAAGTATAGAGAGGAGGAGTTTGGATCGACTATCTAATCAATATCAATAATACTGTTACTAGAGAGGTGATGTATGAGATCACAAGGGAGATGATACACATTACCACTGCCAGACCATGGATCTAGTCCCACATGAGCTAGGTTCCCCAATTTTATTCTCTAAGTCAAAAAATCTCTAATATAGGGGAGAGAGTTAAGGAACACTTTCCATATAGAGGATATGTGACCTCTGTTCCAAGTAGGAATTCTAATCCAATCCAAAAGTTTCATTAGCCTGATATATTTCTGAGTGACCACCAATGTCCATAGATTATGAGAAGTCAGAACATGCCAACCCATCTTAGAAGCCAGGGCCTTTGCAAATACATCAATATTCTTCAATCCCCAGCCTCCCCACTTCTTAGGCAAGGCAATGTGATCCCATCAGATCCAAGAAAAAGTGTGAGCTTCTCGATTTCTTTTCCAAAGGAATCTACAACATATCTGTTGTATCCTAGATAAACTTCCCTTTGGAATCTAGGACAAGGACATATAGTGCACTGGGGTGGCTTCGAGTACTAATTTAATCAGTATAAGGTGACTTGCCCATGATATCCAACGATGATACGAGGCCGATATTATTTTTTCAATTTTATAAATCAACCATGTCCAATCTACAGTATGATAATCTAACAGTTTTAATCGAAAAAGGACATATTTTAGATCATCCTTTAACTCAAGTAGAGTGAAAGGGAAACAGATCAGAGCAAGTCAGATTCCAGCTGAGAGAATCCAATGGTTGTTACAGATGATTTGTCATTATTACATTCCATACTAGTAGTCAGACAAAAAATATTTTAAGAAAGCAAAGAAAATAGATGAGTCCTCGATGGATCATTTGAGAAAAATTAGGACATCGTCCATAAATAGGAGATGGGAAACAGAACATTCATCCACAATTTTGATACCATGTAGTCTTCCTAGCCTTCACTCCTCCAAAATAAGTCAACTTAATGCTTCCATGATTAAGATAAATAGAAAGGGCGATAGTGGACATCCCTGCCGAAGTCCCTCTCCGAATGGAAGAAGGGAGTGGCAGATCCATTAGTAAGAATTTTGAAGGAGACATTAGTTATACATCACATAATCCAGTTGATAAGTAGAATGGGAAACCCCATATGAATTAAAATCATGTGAATGTATAACCAATTCGTGTGATCAAAGGCCTGTGCAAGATCAATCTTCAGGATGATGCCTTTAAGTTTTTAATCTTAATGGAATGTAAAGCCTCTTATGCAGTGCCAATGGCATCATGAATCTGATGATGATTGAAGAAGGTGAAGTGTTCAGGTGATATATGCTTAGATAAAATGGGCTTAATATGGTTCGTAATAATCTTGGCTATGATTTTATATATACAATTATAGAGGGAGATAGGTCTAAAATTATATAAATTGCAGGGGGAGTCCGATTTGGGGATGAGTGCATTGAATGTGGCATTGAAAGCGTCATACATACGACCGTATAAATGACAGTCTTCAACTACTTGTAGGATATCGTTACCAAGGATATCAAAAAAATCCAGATAGAATTCAATGGGCCAACCATCCGGACCCAGGCTCTTGTCATTCTTAAACCATTTCAGAGTCTCCTAGAGTTCACTCATAGATACTGGTATTATGAGATACTCCTCTTCATTATGTTCTAAAAACCGGGGAAATAAACCATAAAACTTGATGATTTCAGCCAGGGAAGGATTCTGAGGGGCTTTAAATAACTAACAGAAGTGAGAAATACCAAAATTAGCAAGTTGTTGGAAAGTCGGAGCCTTATGACCAACCTCATCTTCCAGTTACCAAATGGTGTTTATGGCTCTCCCGCCATTAGCAAAATGATGATATAATTTAGTGTTGTCATCTCCAGAATTTAATTAGGTAGCTCTACTTCTGAGTCTCCAAGTTTTTTCTTGATCCTTCAAGATCCAGGTCCTTTCAAATTCCAAGTGAGTGACGTGGGCTTTTGATATGTCAGATATGAATCCACCACCATAAACAGCTTCCAAGGAGGTCAGTTCCTGCTAAATTTCCTGAATAGCTTGATCATCCCTGACTTTTTTCTCCTTAGCCCATACCTTTGTTAATTTCTTTACTTCGAGCATATTAGATGCAAAGGATGCTGAGGGGGATTGACCAAGGGCAAGAGGATGAGAGATCTAATAATTCGAGATCAGATTAAAGTAATCCTCATCCTTTAACCAAGTCTCATTGAATTTCAAGGGGGCTTTAGGTTTTTTGGGTTCCTCAACAAGTTCTAGATAAATTGGGAAGTGGTCAGATAGGCCTCCCAAGCCCACCCACTCACGGAAAGCAGGAACACTATCCAGAAGCATTTCATGTATCAAATATCGATCTAATCTTCTAGCTAGTGATGCCTACCTAGCCCTACGATTTCTCCATGTAGGTTGAAGACGAGACGAAGGGATGTATACCAAATGATGATCATATAATAGGGTTCCTATAGCCTCTGATAAAGGGTCAATCTGAGCAGAGTATCCCCAAGATTCAGCATGACCAATAGAAAAATTCAGATCCCCTCCTAGAATGATGTTGTTAGAGTTCGTCAAAGAGAGATTGAGAAGGTGCTCCCAGAAATTCTCTCAATTTGTGCAGGGCCCATACACGTTCATAATATGGAATTCACGGCTAAGGTCAGATGAGAAAATGTCTACACCAATAAAGCCCTCCCCTCCCGAGAGATTAAGTAAATTGATCGAGTCCGGATTAATTCCCAAGGTAATGCCTCATGATATTCCTCGAACATCAATGGCATGGGAGATCCATTCAGGTCTGAGGGTTTCAAGGGCATGAAATATATAATCAGCAAGTCCAAGATTTTGTTGTTGAAAAATTACATCCATGAGAAGGTTGTCAAATAATCTCGTGAGGGCTAGTTTTTTGGCAGGACTAGCCAAACCGCAACAGTTGAAAGAAAAATACTTCCTCGGGTAACCTCAGGGAGGGTCGCCGGTGCTCTAAGGACCTTATGAAGTGTGATTTGTCTACCATCAACCACATCCAGCCCAACTTGGACGATAACCTTAGAAATAAAAGAATGTCTACCTCTGGTGGCTTTGGAGAGAGGGGGGGGAGCGATAATACCCAGACCTCTAATGGAATTGGATGATGCTTTGACTAGACACTTGAGAAAATAGGAGTGACTCCCCCTAGTTCAGAGGAAACATCAGAGACGTAACAAGGAGATGGAGGATCCAGGATATATGGGGGAGTGTCAGAGAAGGTGGGAGGTGGCTGAGATGAGGTGCAGGGAATGAGAGGGGTGCCCATGGGCGAAGGATGGGAATAAGAGGATCTGATACCAGTACAACATGTACATGATAAATAAGTAGATGAAAGATGATGGGAGAGAGTAATATAGTAAGAAATATTAGCAGCAACCGTGCGCGATCGAGTGATCATGGGGGAAGGTGGGCACAGTGAATTTGTGCTGGTGCAAGTAGGTACCGAGGGTGTTTCCAATACACTTGAAGATTTCCTCTGACTAGAGGTGAATAGGTAGTCCAAGCAGACATACCCAGATCGGACCCACACCTAGCTGCTCACGTTCTGGTTCGAAGAGAGGGCTCCACCACTTCAAGAGAACCGAAGGTTGTTCAATATGCCAAAAGCATGAACCCACTGAACATAATCTTGTTGTTGAAAACTGAGAGAAAACCATCCTTAAGGTAGTATGACGACCACTGGTAATTGCTCCAACACTTGGCCCTATATTTCCATGTTCGAGATTCAGAGTCTCACAAGACTATATTTATGGTCACGTACACGACCTACCAATACTTGATCCACCGCCTCGAAAACCTCCCCCATGTGAAGACTGTCTCCAAGAACGAGATCGATCTTCTTATTGCTGACCTTAACACACTTAGATTTCTTAGAGGTGCGAGAGGGTTTTCTCTGTGAAGGGGGGATTGAGCCCTCCACTAAACCCTGGTCATCAGATGCCCTAGGGACATCACCCTGCTTTGAATCCGAGAGAGGCCCTTTCAAAATATCCAAAAGTGGGGGGACTGGAGGTGAGTCGAGACAATGAAGGGTGTGCAAATATCCGAGGCTGTGAGGAGGGGTTGTCAGAAATCAGAGATTGTGAGGGATCAGGGGGAAAAACAAGTCGAAAACCACCTTCTAGGGGGGAGAGGAGGAGAAAAGCTTTAGGAAGGATGTGATGAAATGAAGATATGTCAGGGAGAACAGAGGGTGTTCAGAAAGCGGTAAAGCATCAGAGAAAATAGGCATAGTCACAAAAAACAGTGAAGAGGGAGGGGAGTCCGAAGGGATTGGGAAGACCTGTGATGGAGAGCCTTGGAATGGGAAAGAGTTCACCGCTAGAAAGCTAGGCACACATGTCGAGGAGGAAGGAAGCTGCAGAGACAACGATGAGGAGGGAGAAGGAAGGTGTGGCGGGGAGGTTGTCAAGATCGACACTGCCTCAAAGGGATCTAAGGAATAATCCACGAGGTCCTCCTCCATCTTACCCAGGCGATAGGGATAGGAAACAACTGTAGAGTAATGGTCGAAAACTGTCAGAAATGGTCTCAGGTTGCTCCCGAGAAAAGTTGAAGATGGCACAATGATCCCAAGCTAGGCTTGAGGTGGATGTTGTAGAAGGAGACGGCGGCAGTCCAAAACCATAGCCAAATTCCAATATTCTAACCGTATGTAGCAGCGGAGACATCCACAGAGACCCCAATGCCACAACTGTAAATTTATAAAAAGGTCCAAGCTATTAATCCATGAAATTTTCATTGCATGTTTATGAAGCATGTAATTTTCTGAGTGTTTTAATTATAAAATATGGAGTTATTAATAAAAAAATTTAAAGATTTGTAAGAGTTTGTAATATTACTAATATTTATAACGATTAATTAAACAGAATTATAGGATTTTTTACAATTAAGCTAGGGTAATAAAACTTATTGTTCTTCCTCCACGTTTTCTTTTGTTCCTATATATTCCAAGAGGCATAATTTCCACTTCGCATGGCCGAGAAAAGAGAATATGAACCTACAACTGCTAATGAACCTACAACAGTTACATAAGCAGGCCAAGTTTATGAGGATGTGGGGCAAGATACCTTAATGTTATTTATCCAGGTTGCCATTTATTCCCCCATGTTACAACAACCATACATTTAATAATGTAAATCGACATTCGGGCATAGAGAATTTTAATTATTTTAAAGTTAATTTTGTCTAATCTCTATACGTGTTATAAACAAGAGGTACATTAAAATTTTAACTAAGATTTGGTAAAAAAATATTTTAAACGTGGTTTAAACACTTGATTTAGTTATGCAAGGAAGTTATGAATTTCAATTTCATTCATTGATGGAGTGGGGACTACTAGAATATAACGACATCTCAACTTAGACCATCTGATCAAAATGATTAATTATCACAATTTTTAAAGTGGCCAATTCCAATAGGGGACACCTATGGGCATAATTAAATAAAAAAAAATTACTTATCCAAAAAAAACTCACAAATAATATGCAAAAAATTACACACTATAAGTAAATACTTCTTCTTGTCTCCCATGACTCTAAAAGGAATAAACCAATTTTTTTAAAAAATTCAAATAATACCAAAAAAACGACACTACCCATAGGAAGATACTTCTTCTTGTCTTATGTGAGTTTATTTTCTCTAATCTCTATAAGTGTTATAAACAAGAGGTACATTAAAATTTTATTAGGATTTGGGAAAAAATAGTTTGAGCATGGTTTCAATACTTGATTTAGATATGCAAGGAAGTTATGAGTTTCAATTTCATTCATTGATAGAGTTGGGACAACTAGAATATACAACATATCTCAACTTAGACCATATAATCAAAATGATTAATAATCAAATATATTAAATAGCCAATTCCAATAAGGAGTGCCGATGAGCATAATTAAATAAAAAAATGTTTACTTATCCAATAAAAACTCACAAATAATACCAAAAAAAACACACTATAAGTAAATACTTCTAGTCTCCCATGACTCTTAAAAAAAAACTCACACTACCCATAAAAAGAAAGATACTTCTTCTTGTCTCATGTGAATCTAAAAGGAATAAACCAAAACTTAAAAAAAAAATCATATTCAACACACATGTAACTAAGTCTAAAAGGAATAAACCAAAACGTTTCTACAAAACGTTTTAAAGGTCATATTCAGCACATCTACTATAGCATATTTCAACATGAATCCAAAAATAGTATCTGGAGTAGCACACTACACGGTAGGATTTTGTCTACATTAAGTGCAAAATATAGTATCTCGGATAGCACAGTTAGACAATGTCGATACCGCCTTCCGTGCTACAACAAAGCTGATTAAGTTTAATAACCATGTATTTAACTTGCAACAGAACAATAATTTTTCCAAGATTCTCATGTGCGCTTACTGTATTACTCCGATATTTTTCAACACCCACTTATCAAGAGGTGTTGAGCCATTATTGGTCACCCACCAAATTGCTGTACTAAGCAGTTATTTTTCAACTAACCCCACTTATAAAGAGGAATGAGAGGAGCTGCAAACTTTCTATATATATGGGCAAAGACAGAAGCAGGTTCTCGCATTGATCGATTCTTCAGTTCATTATTTTCAGCTTCATCCATCATAAGAAGCAAAAATGTCTCTTATTTCCGTCTCCCCGTTGGCTTTCAAATGGTGCTCGTGCACATCGTTGGTCAGTTCTACTCATGAGCTTAAGGCTCTCCGTAGATCAATCTCAACACTGGGAGTGTCTAGGCGGGGGAAGCCTGTAACGGCATGCAAGAGAGTCCTGAGTTTAAGCACTGCCGTATCTGGTGACAGTGTACAAAGACGCATAGGGGAACATCATTATAACCTGTGGGACGATAATTTCATACAATCTCTCTCATCACCTTATGGGGTAATTACATTCATTTAAGTTTATGCTGCATATTCCTTTATTCAAACCAGCTTCAAAATCGATGGACCTGTTTTTTCATTCTCTGCAATTTGAATGTTTTGTCGGCGTTTTTGGAATGATTTTCCTTGTCTTTTAAAGAGCACTGAACTGCGCGGCGATTAATTACTAGAGTTTCATATTGTTCAGAGCATCTTGTTACGAGTGAGCATGCGACAGACTTATTGGTGAAATAAAGGAGATTTTCAAGCTCGACAGACGGAGAATTAATCACTCCTGCCAATGATCTCCTTCAACGCCTTTCGATGGTCGACGTTGAGCGTTTGGGGATCGACGAACATTTCAAGTGAGATAAAACTTACTCTTGACTATGTTTACAGGTCAGTCCCAACAACCCTCAAACTTTTTTGTTTACGTTTTCCTGACAAATGCACATTCAAAGCACAATATTTTGGCCAGCAGTTATTGGAGCCAATTAAAAGGAATTGGATGTGGGAGAGAGAGCGGTTTAACTGATCTCAACACAACTTCCCTGGGGTTTCGAATTCTTCGACTACATGGATATACTGTATTTTCGGGTATCTGCATTTAATTATTAAATACCTCGTCTAATTATGGATATACTGTGCTTTCGAGTATCCTCATTTTATTATTAAATCTCTCGTCTAATTTCTTTAATGATATAAGCCAACGGGCATCTGCGTGTAGATATTGATAGTTACATTCATTGCGTTGATACCAGATGTGTTACAACACTTCAAAGATCGAATGGGGCAGTTTGCCGCTTCTGCGAATCATACAGAGTGGCAGATAAGAAGCGTTCTTAATTTGTTTCGAGCTTCCCTCATTGCATTTCCCGAAGAAAAAATTATGGAAGAGGCTGAAATATTCTCTGCTACATATTTAAAAGAAGCCCTAGAGACGATTCCAGTGTCCAGTCTTTCACGAGAAGTGAGGCAGCAATACTAATATCAAATTTGCTTATTTAGATCGTATGCTTTTTATTTGTGTGTGTGTTCATCCAGTCATGTTTGTTTCAATCTGGCTTATATTTTATTTTGTGGTGACAGATACAGTACGCTCTGGAATATCGTTGGCACCCAAATTCGCGCAGATTGGAAGCTAGGAGTCACATCGACATCCTTGGAGAGAATTCTCTAACTGGGCAAGGCGCAGGTCGCGTTTTGACCCAGAATCCGGTAACGATTTCTAGAAAATCTGGCAAAGATTTGCCCAGAAACTTGTTTACAGTTATTAAACATTAGTATTTTGAGTGCCCCAGAGGTTTTTGATAGTGCTGAATCCATTTCCAATATCAAAAATGGATTCCAAGCACTGCAGCTACATGATTTTTTAAAATTTAGTTGACCAGATTCCGACAAATTTCTGCATACAATTTTTTCAGCAGTGAATAGACTAGTGGAATAATTTTTCCATTGTTAAATTGATTTAATAAAAGCTAGTTGATTATTTTATACTGGTTTATATACTAATATAAATTTATTTTAAATAGGGATCAAATATTTTTATTTAAATAGAGATCCAATATTTTTAGGTGTAAAATACAATGGTTTATATACTAATATAGATTTACTTTAAATAAAGATCAAATATTTTCAAATACAATATATAATTTTTATAGGAAACAATAAGATTTTAAACTTATTTTTATTTTTTCATTTTTCAAAAAAAAAAAAAAAACTCTTTTTTGGGTGCTGTTGAAATATTTTTAAAAGGTCAGTTTTCCTAACATTGTTCGAATAACCATTCCATTTGAATAACGTGATTTTGCTAATTTAATGAATTATTGCATATATCCTTTTGTCTTGAAAAACGAATGCAATGGAAAAATTGCTATTTTACTTATCGAATCGTGAGGATGAAGTAACTCTACATAGAAAAACTCAAATGCCTCATCAGTTTTTCAAGATATATCCTGCAAAACTTCGTTAATGAAATTGTGTCCAAAGGTCTGTTAATATATCATGTGGTGGTAATTCCATGAACTTATACTATCCTTCGTTTTCCGTGAATTAATTAGTCCACTTGACGTTGTTGTTGACAAGTGGGACTTGGTATCATGATTTTCTAGATTCTATCAAAGAAATCTGCTCCTTAGTACCTTCCATTTTAAATTGGCGTTGTCTAACGAGCCAGAGGAATTGCCCGGACGGTCAAAATTGGCGGGAATCCGGGCCAAAAAAAATTTAAAAATCTTGCAGAAACAGTGCTTGAATCCTGATTTTAACATTGGAAATGGATTCAGTACCATCAAAAACCTGTAGGACATCCAAAATATTAAACTTTGATAATTATAACATGGATTTGAAAAAATTCCTGCCAGATTTTCTGAAAATCTTACCGGAATTTTCATGCTTTTCAGGGCCATTCCTCCGGCTAGTTAGACTACGGCTTTTAAATTTTGAATTGACTCTGATTGCATTTGCTTTCAGAACGCCTGATGTGAACACCAAGAAACTTTTAGAACTTGCGAAATTGGAGTTCAATATCTTCCACTCTATACAACAGAAAGAGCTACAATGCCTCTCGAGGTGATAATGTCGTCATTTTATATATTTCTCATTGTCGAAATGGATTTGAGTGATGAATGAAGTAAAATGCATGTAATTTGTATGTGTAGATGGTGGAAAGAATCGGGTTCCCTTGAACTTACCTTCGCTCGACATCGTTACGTGGAATTCTACGCTTTGGTCTGTGGCGTTGACATGGAGCCTAAACATGCCGCATTCAGACTGAGCTTTGTGAAAATGTGTCATCTTATCACGACTCTGGATGATATTTACGACACCTTCGGAACAATGGACGAGCTCCAACTCTTCACAGCCGCCGTTAAAAGATGGTGATGATCAATTCAACGATTTTTTCAAAAATACCTGGCAATGTATTTGCATGAACAAAACTGACTCACCTGAAAAAAAAAATGTGCATGAACAAAACTGACAAAAATGTGCATGAACAAAAATTATATTTGTGTATAATCAGATGGGATCCTTCGGCCACAGAGTGCCTTGCTGAATATATGAAAGGAGTGTACATGGTGCTTTACGAAACCGTAAATGAAATGGCGCAAAAAGCACAGAAATCACAAGGCAGAGACACGCTCAGCTATGCTCGACAGGCTGTATGGATAGTAACAAATAATACATATATTTGAATAAACAAATACTCCTTGGCCATGCATTTTGTTTCACTGGGTAGTGATTCTCTAATTTGCTGTGCGCGTGCAGTTGGAAGCTTATATTTCTGCGTATCCTAAAGAGGCAGAGTGGATCTCCTCTGGTTATCTTCCAACGTTTCAGGAGTACTTCTAGAACGGGAAAGTTAGCTCTGGTCATCGCACGGCGACATTGCAACCGATACTCACATTGGACATTCCCTTTCCTCATCATATCCTGCAGGAAATTGACTTTCCATCTAATTTTAACGACTATGCATGTTCCATCCTTCGATTACGAGGTGATACGCGGTGTTACCAGGTAATACTAAACTTCCTTCGTTAAATGAAATGCCAATGCGAGATGCTCCTATTGCATTTATCTGCTGCTTTCAGAAAAACTATTTTTGGTCAGAAATTGAATGATTTATGACACAGGCATGGCAAACGCAGGCGGACAGTGCTCGGGGAGAAGAAGCTTGCTGTATATCCTGCTATATGAAAGATAATCCCGGATCAACACAGGAAGATGCTCTCCATCATATCAACGGCATGATCGAAGACATGATCAAAAAATTAAATTGGGAGCTTCTTAGACCGGACAGCAATGCTCCAATCTCTTCCAAGAAACATGTTTTTGAAATAAGCAGAGGTTTCCATCACTTCTACAATTACCGAGATGGCTACAGCGTTGCCAGTAACGAAACTAAGGATTTGGTGATCAAAACTGTTCTTGAACCTGTGCCTATGTAACCACATATCAACATATCAGATTTACAGTAAGTTGGTACCTAGTCTACGTTAGGCTCTGTGGTTTATTATTGTACTTTTGAGACTATTTCAATGAATTTGCTATATTTTAGTAACTAAGGTTTGATATATGTCCCCATGAATTTGCAATACTGATACCAATTATTGCCACCCGACTCTCCAAAAATTGTATCTCCATTCAGGGTAGGATAACTCGTTAGATTAGTTACACAACTAATTTTGATATATGGTTCTTGATATCCAACATTCATCAAACAAGTTATCATAATACATAATTTCAAGTTATTAAAATTATTACAACAATTTGTCAATTTTTACACACACAAATTCCATGGCAGGGATATTACACTAATTTTTTTTTTTTTGGGTTAAAAATGGATTGAGAGTGAAATGCTTATTCATGTATTTATGTAACTTTTTATATTTTAATAAAAGATTATATATATAATAATAATATTTTATTAAAATATAAAAAGTTACATAAGCACATGCATAAGCATTTTTATATATAATAATCTTTTATTAAAATATAAAAAGTTATATAAGTACATGCACAAGCATTTCACTCTCAATCCATTATTATATATATATATATATATATGGATGTTTAGTATCTTTTAAATAATCTAATATTTTATTGTGAAAATGAAATATGTTATATTTAAAATCTTTCGAGGATGCCTTGCATAAAATTCAATGATGAAAAGGTACATTATTGTGTAAATAATGTGTTTTACTATCTTATTTAATATTTTATAATCATTAATAATAAGAAATAGAGCTATCAACTACTTTTCTTTAAAGAAGAAATTTGGATATTTAACATAGTTTAGTGGATAGAAGTAGTAGATCTAAAATGTAGATTTATATATTCTTTGGATTTAAATTTTGACAAAAAATAAATAAATAATTTGTCAAAAACTAAATAACTCATTATCATCATAATTTCACACTAAAATCACAAGTTCATGCAAGTTCATGAATCAAATAATTTCTATAGTTGAAAGTGAAATTGAACTATATAAAAATGCTGCAATGAGAAAAGTTATTATGAAAATTCAATTTTTTTATTTTAAACGAATAAAATAATTATATGTGATAATTATTTGGATTTTTAAAAAATATTTTTTTGAGATGATTTCTATTTAAATTTAATAAAAATTTTAGTAAAATAGTTGATATGGTATGTATCCTTATTAAGAATGTAAAATTTTTTATGGTTTATTTTATAAAATAATAAATTTATTTATGTATTAAAAATGTAATTTAATTTGAAGAAAAATTATAGTTTCTGTGGGCCTAATAGTTAAGCGTATGTGTTGCCTCCTAAAAAGTCACAGATTCAAAACCAGAGAGAGTGAACCCACAAAAAAAAGTTCTCACACATTAATTTGATGTGGAGTCTCATACACCAATTTTAATACATATACAAGTTACATAATAACACTTGTACTCTTATAACAACTAAACAAAATTGGACAAAATTTGGATTGTTAAATCACTCATAATGTGAAAGCCACAAAATTTAATATTTCCACTCATAATGTAATGTTAAATCACTCACGTCTTGAATATTTCCACCACCCAAAAAAATATTTGCACGTTGTTAATTTAAAGTCCGCCTGCTCCGAAGGGTGAACTCATATTTCTTCGTGGTGGTACACAGAATCAAAATTAGATTTATTTTTTTGTTTTTTTAACAAATTTGTCAAACCAGTGCAGTAAGAACTGAACTGGTTTGGTTCCCACTAATTAAAGTAGTGAACTGCTTTGGTATCCACAAACTTGTTGCAGTTATCAACATTCATTCCAGAATGTACACTTATTCGTAACAACGCACTTGTATCAATTTGATTGACTTGATATCAAGTATGCTAAGAAAATTGCAGTGAATTGTTTTGATGCACAAAGTATTGAGTAATTAATGGTGTTATTTTTAATTAATTATTAAGAAATTTGATGATTGTATATATATTTTTTAATTATATTTTTAGTTGAATTAATTAAGAAACATAGATTTAAATTTTAAAAAAATTAAAAATTAATTATTAATTTTAAAAATTTAAAAATTAATTATTAATTTTAACAATTTAAAAATTAATTTTTAGTTTTTAAAATATTTAATTTAATATTATAGTTTTGAAAACTTTAATAAATTTTATTAGTTTCAAAAAATTGAGGTGAAAGTTTTTTTGGGCCAATAGGGGAAACAATCCAATACATAAGTGTTAATCTGTGGATTAAAATAAATATGAATATAACTAAGTCGCATAAAAATAAATATGTATATAACTAAATCACATAAAGTTGAAGTTGTATGGACAAATACAAACAATGATTAAAAAAACCACATGAAATTGAAGTTAAAGTTGTATATAATTTGTTAATAATGAATGATTAAAAAAACCTCATAAAGTTGAAGTTTTATATAATTTGTTAATAATGCATGCATTATTAAAAAAAACCACATAACTTCGATGTTACATTACTATTTTTTTTGAAATATGTTCTAGTTAATATTTATTACAATTTTTTTATTATTTTCTTTTTTATTAAAATGTAAATAATTATTAATTTGATTTTTCATTTTTTATTTTTTATTTATTTTATTTCTATTAAGTAATAGTGTTTGAATCGATTTTTATTAATATAAATTAACATATTATTTTTAGAATTAAAATATTTTACATTTTTTGGAATCTAGGCTTCTGTGATCCATAATATAATTTAGTAGAAATTCTTTCGGTAAAAATCATATTTTGACCACGTTCTTTTACATGTGATTTTTACCGAAAGAATTTCTACTAAATTATATTTTACATTATTTTTGTTTTTCATATTTTACATATTATTTCATAACAAAACTATTATTTCATAATAGTTTATATTAAATAAAATAAAATTATTTTCAATTTCATTTTAATAAAAACATTTCTTATAATTATTTAAAAAAATATTTATAACTTAACTGATTTTTAAAACTTTTAAACTTCAATCTCAATGAGAAATTATATATATATATATAGATAATAATAAAAAAATTATATTTTTTTATTACAATTTTACATCGAAAATATAAATGATAAATATGTGTAATAAAACTTTATTTTTCCTATTTAATTATATAATCAATTTTATGTCATATTGAAATTAATTCAATTTACTACTATCATTATTACATATTCGTAAAAGATTGTAAAAGTGCGAGGAGAGCGGGAAGCTGTTGATGAATCTCTCAAAATTGACAAGATAAAAATCTACAAAGCCCTAACTAAAAGGATAAAAAGGCAATATATTCGTAAAAGACAAGAGAATCTCTTACACCTCTCTAAGGTGGCTCTTAAGAAATTCTAGAGGCAGATTCTAACTAGGAAAACTAAAGATAATAATAAAATTGCTTTACACAAATGGAATTCCTATCTTAAAAAGCTTTATGAATCTCCAAATGCCAGGGATTTTGAAACCCTGCTCACAACGAAAGAAGTTTTCTCATTAGAAGACACTGATTTTTGGGTTAAACGTCGGGCAAATGGGAAAGCTAAAGACATTGAAGGTTACCAGGCAGAAATCTTAAAAATTGGAGGTCCTCTCCTCATCCCCCACATCCACAAGCTTTTCAACCAAGCGGTCAAGCAAGGGTTCGCAAAACCTTGGACTCAGAGCCTCATTATCCCTATTTTTAAAAGTGGGGATACAAATAACCCCTCTAATTATCGGACAATGTTGAAGATTGCAACAAGAAACAGTGAAGGAGGCATCCTGAAACATCATTCCTGATCCTAGTTGGAAAGTGATCACCTAAACTAGGTGGGGACCACACAGGTGATTTTTGTCGCAAAGTCCATTTTTAGACTATGTCTATTTTTAGGCATGTCGATCATGATTCTATGAGTTGCAGGATGCTATTTGTGAAGGGGTGGTCAAGTTGGAAAAATAGATGGACTTCATTTTTAGACATATCAAGTGTGAGTCTATTTTTAGACCGCCGCCTAAAATGTATCAATCTGCAAGGCCGATGTGGCACATGTAGCTGACAAAAGGAATTATGCTATTCCTAGGGTTTAGTTGAGCTATTGCATGGTTGACTTCAGTTAGAACTCATGTGGCAGAGTTTGGTGGAGTTGATGAGACAGTTGATGGAGTTGTGTTCGGTTTTACTTAGTTGAACTAGTTGTATTTAGTCAAACTAATTAATACACTAGTGATGAGTAGTGTGAATTAATTATTAATTAATTCACTAATTATTAACTCATAAATCAACTAAAGAATACATCAGTTAACTCAGTGCATTGACAGTTCAGTGGAGACCAGTGTTAGAGGTGGGTGAAAGGGTGAGTCTACTATCAGTTGTGACTATAGCTGTGCATGAGATTTGCACACACATTGATTGAGATTGCCAATGAGGATTCCGCAGTACAAGCCAGTGGGATTCGAACTTGGATCTCGTCATTATTCATCTTGGATTGCGCAGTAGAGGCAGGCAAACAGTGGAGGAGATTTGAACTTGTGACTTGTTCAGATCTGAGCTAGTTTGTGTGTAACAATTGGAGATAGTGCTAAGAGCTTGTGAGGAGTTTTGTGCTATGTATTGTTACATGTTCTCTATCATTATAATATACAGATAGTTGGGGGTTTTCAGCTTTACGCTTTCCCCATTACATGTTGTGTTTATATGTGTGATTGATTAATGTTTTAATTGCGCATGCGACTGCTTTTAATTCCGCAAATTGATGATCAATGGTAGAAGAGGTTATGTATTATGCATGAAGCTCAAATAGTGTGTAATCAGGATAATCTCGGTGAATAAGTGATCTATTATTCAAATTTTTACAGACAATTATGATCAACCCTCTCTTAGCCAAGTTATATGGTATTATTTTGGAAAAGAAGTTGAGCATTTGGCTTGAAAGTGAAGGTAAGCGGGCTAAAGGCCAAGCGGGTTTTAGAAAACAACACTCAATAACAGACCACCTCGTTATGCTTAGGATCGTTGTGGAGGAATGTCGCAATGATAAATCCAATCTCTTATGTTCCTTTGTGGACTTTAGAAAGGCTTTCGATACAGTTCCTACAAACAACCTATGGAATAGATTAGAAGAGCTAAATGTTCCTTTCGAACTAAGAGCGGCCACTATATGGTTATACGAGAATGTAATTTCCAAGTTAAAGAGCAATGAGGGGTGGTCGAATGATATTAAGTGTAATATCGGAGTTAAACAAAGTTTTCCCCTCTCCCCTACCCTATTTGGAATTTACATTGACAAGCTAGAAGATTGTTTAGAGGAAGCAGGATGTGCTGGCACGATCTTAACTGGGATAGTCATCATCCTTCTTCTCTATGCTGGTGATATTGTTCTTCTCGCAAGTTTCCCATCTCATCTTGATAAGCAAATTAGACTTCTTAAGGATTTCTGCTCTACCATGGGTATGTCTGTTAACACTGACAAAACAAAAGTTATGATTATCAAATCCAAGAAGGACACTTACGCTAATTTTATGTATGACAATAGTAACTTGGAGGAAGTGTCGTCTTACAAGTACCTAGGAATTGACATTCATCACAAGCTCAACTGGAACTATAGCATTTAGAAAAGGAGTAATGGGGTGTGGAAAGTTTATTTTGGTCTTGAAAATAATTGTAAAAAAAAAAACCTCGTAATGTGGGATAGAAAGAAGTTCCTCTTTGAAACTTTAGTCACTCCTGTTATCTTATATGGATGTGAGGTTTGGGGTTGCAGCATCTCTAGAGAATCTTGGAGAAATATTGAGCAAATCCAGAAGCGTTTTATAACTTATAACCTTAAAATTAAAAACAATACACCCTATCCTATTCTCCTTATAAAAGTGGGTCTTTCCCCTATCGAGAGCCTAGCTATGACTAGGCTTCTGTTGTACAAGCACAAGCTCAATAGCATAGGAGACCATAGACTTCCTAAGCTAGCTTTAAATTCCAGCCAAAACCACCTAAGGCTTAAACAAGGTTGGTATAAAGACACCAGGGCCTGGTTAAACCATTGGGAGATCGATGAGAATGTTGCATTGCAAAACATTGATAACATTAAAAAAATTGTTACTTATAAGTTCAAAGAAAAAATGTGGTGTGAGAAAGATCTAACAGCTAAAAGAAAATTAAGATATTATAAGGAGGTCATCAACCCCACCCTAGAAGATAAAAAATATCTATCTGTTTTAACTAGCTCAAAGAAGAAAATTAATATAGCTAAGATTAGAATGAACTCTCATGAGCTCCATAGTGAAACAGGTCATTGGACAGTTCCTAAAACACCATGGATGGAAAGGATCTTCCATCTCTGTCAAAATATGAACATTGAGGATGAAAATCACTTCCTCTTAGAGTGCCCCGCGTACAACCACATTAGAGCTCAATTTCATAATATTTGGTGCGATACTGACCTTCCTAGCCTTTTAAAATGTCAAAATTATAGTGAGCTCGGGAGGCTTCTCTCCAAGCTTTTTGAGCATAGGAATAAAATCTTAAATCAAACTAAATAACTCTTTTCTTTAGGTTCGATAGACCAAAGATTGGTCTTAGTGGAGGTTAACCAACATCACCACCACCATAAGTTTTTCATTTCAATTCTATAAATAAAATTATATTAAATTTATTTACATTTTTTAAAATATATTATTATTTTTAAAAATATTATTTTAATATTATTATATAATTTTTAATGTTATTTTTTTATTTAAAAATAATAATAGTAACTAATCTCTAATATCATTTTTTTTAAATTTGGTAAAGGTGAAATTACATCGTCATCATGTCTAAAAATAATATTAAAATAACATAAAGAAATGGTAACTTAATATTACATCTATCCAAGTCTTGCATTAGTATCATTATTATATTGTAGTTTTCATTTAAAATTTATAAACTTCATTATATTAAATTTAATTACATAAGTTCTTAATTTAAAATATATATATACATATATATATATATATATATATATATATATATATATTTTATATAAATTTTAATTTTATATTTTTTTATTTAAAAAATAATGATAATAATTTAACTAGATGAAATGTCAGTTATTTTTAGTGCGATTTTTTGAAGGCTTTTCTAAGTAAATTTTTAAGTCATTATTTTTCGCCTACCAATAGCCATTAGCCATTATTGTGTTTAGTGTGACTTAGTGAAATGTCAGTTTTGGTGAAATGTCAATTATGTTTAATGCGACTTTTTAAAAGCTTTTCCAATAAATTTTTAAGCCATTATTTTTCTCCTACCTCGTGACAACTCCTGCTCGAATGACTAGGTAGTAAACCATTGTTTTTCACCTAGCAACAGAAAATGACAACTCATATTCGGTTACCGTGAAGTTATTAGGTGAGGAATGGTATTCCTTGGCGGCAGATATTGCTTTAGTCTATTAATGGACTTATAACTCTACATATATTGATAGTCTTTGTCACCACAAAAAATAAATAAAAAACTCGTGTGCATTTAGGTGACCTAGTTAGGTAAAGAATTGATTAGAGTTAACAGTGGAAAAAAATAAACATCTATAATGCATGGTAAATAAATCAAACCCATCTTTATTGTGAAAACGCAATATGGCAAACCAGTATCGTCAAGGGGCTGTAACCTCACTCTATAAAAACAATGGTAGGAACAGGTTCTATCATTCATTTTTTAGTTCATTATTTTGTGTTGTCTCTATTATCATAACGAGCATGTTGGAATTTTTGAGAATTCCAGAACAAACACAGAGAGAATAATACTTTCCTTCAAACAAAGAGAATTAATAAAAATTTGCTCACTACCAGACAGAGATTGCATAAAAACTTTGTATTCCATTAACTGTAAAAACTATTACAAAATTTTGGTCTTCCTCCTCTGAGGGATAACACTGTGACTGCTACAAATGCAGTGCTTGAGAACACTCTGTCTCTCTTTCAAAAATTCACTCTCTTTTCTTTTCAAAGACTCTGTCTGTCTTAAAAAAAATGAACTCTATCTTTTTAACACTGCTGTGTGTATTGTATATAGCTCTCGGGCCTTTTTCTTCTGTGGCGCAGCACATGTAATTAACATAAAACAAAAACTATAACATATATTATATATATTATAACTTTGATGTTTATAATATATATATAGATATATAATGTCTGCATACATAGTCAATATGACTTATCATTGCACGATAAACAAAAAAAACAGTATAACATAAAACCTTAACAAAACACAATACAAAAACTTTCGCATGTGGTGGACCCGCCAGAATTCAAACAGATTAAACCATATTTCAATGAAAAATTGCGTCACACTTTCGCATGATGTCACCTCTCCAAAACTCCACACGATCGCAATGTGATTGGCCGAGGACTGGGGCCCGCAGTTTCCAAACTGTTTATAAGCCAAACTCTAGAAAAAGTTCGCGTAACAAATTCGCTCGATGACATCAGGCCCAAATGTAACGTGAAAAGCTTTATGTTGCAATTTATAAAGCCTTTTCGGGTCCAATTCATGGTGTGTTGACGTCGACACCAAACCAACGCGATAAAGCGTTGATTGGTCCATGCTGCCTGCCAAGCTGGCGGATGGTGGGGACCTCCTTGATCACGTGGCCTCCTCATTCAAAACAAAAAAAAATTCCTGCGTACCAAAAGCTTTGTTTCCAAAGACTGTAAACTCTGTTTTAAACCTCGAATTAACTGTGCAATGTAAATAGCAAGAGACTTTTGACAGAGGCTGTCAAAACAAAAATAGAAACTGGCGACTGTGGACAGAGCAATTGAAGTTAACACTTCAACACTCCCCCTTAAGTTCAACTGCTGGGTTATCAGTCATACCCATGCATTTCCTCAAATATTCGAAGTTTTTTTGCCCCAATGGCTTTGTTAGTATATCTGCAAATTGCTCCTAAGTCCTGCAATGTTTTAAAATAATTTCTCCATTGTTCACTAGCTCCCTGATGTAGTGAAACTTAGCATCTATGTGCTTTGTTCTTTTGTGAAACACGGAATTCTTTGACAATGCTATGGCTGAGCTATTGTCACAATAAATCACTATACCTTTTACCTGTTCTTGACATAAACTCCTCAAAATTCTTCTCATCCACACTGCTTGACATGCTGCGATTGTAGCTGCCACATATTTTGCCTCTGTTGTAGACAATGCTACAATAGGCTGCTTTTTAGAAGCCCGTGAAATAGCTCCTGAACCCATATGAAAAACGATGTACTTTTCCGGTCATCTACACTTCTAGCCTAATCACTGTCAGTGTATCCAATTAACTCAAAAATTTCTGAAGTAGTATACAAAATACCATACTTTTTAGTTCCTTTCACATACCTCAGAATTCTTTTTGCTGCCTACCAATTTGCTTCTTTTGGCCTCTCCATGAATTTGGAAATTAAACTAACAGCATGCATATGTTGCCAATATGATGCAATGTGTTGTCCTTTATGGCAACCTACTTGATGAAGTTGTCCTTGATGGAAACCTACTTGATGAGTTGCGTTTTGATAGCAACCTATTTGTGAAAGATGTAAAAATGATGTATCTACAAATCAGTTCAGAAGTAACAAAGAAAGAAATTCCATTAAGTGCTAGAGTAATGATGAATAAGATATGTCACAAAGCATATGCGGGTTTGTAAAGGCGAAGTAGCGTATGTACGCGTAAAAGTACGTACCAAGTAGCGTATGCCTATTTGCACTCTAAATTCATAAAACCAGGGGACATGACCATGGTATTGGCCCACTGTATTGAGTGCTGGATTATCTATTTGATCCCATTCAGGAATACCATCAGCGGTTAAGTGGTTTTGACTCATGATATTGATAAAGGCTAAAACTATATAAGGAGAAGAGGATCATAGTGCAATGTGTGCATAGGTCTGGGTTTTAATGAATACTTCACTTTGAAGTATATTTGCATGGAATGGGTAACAGTTTATTGATTGATCTGAATTAATAATGCACCTATGAAAAAAATGATGAAGAGGGATCTCTAGATCTGAAATGACTATGTATTTTCTAGATCTGTTTATGGAATGTTTAGATCTGTGATCTGGTGAATCTTTGTTGAAGTAAAGGGTGAGATCTGAGTTATCTGTTCTGAAGAGCTGCATAGTTCTGAAATGCTACAGATCTAGAAAGCGCGTATATACGCGGGTTTGTTTCAGCAAAAGCGCGTATGAAATCAAAAATAGTTGCAGATCTATACGCAGGGTTGTCTTTGTGAAAGCGTGTATATACGCAGGTTAAGTGAATTAAAAGCGCGTATGGTATCTAGGGTTTTGCTGAAGTGTGTGGAATGAAATGTCTAATCTGTTTAGCTGTTTTACTGTTATCTGTCAATGATGTATTCATACAGATCTGGGTTGTTTGAATGTTGATTATGCTGCTGATTATGTTGATTAAAGATCAAGTTGTTGGTTGATTGGTTGATGATTCAATGAATGAATTGATGGGGTTATAAGTTTCAGTTTGATGTATGTTGAGCTTAAATGTGTGGAGTGGGTCCAGTATGAAAATTGATGAAATGTGGTCCGCAGTGGTGCTGAGGGTCGAAGCCTTCAGTGAGGGGGTTGTAGCTCCCTTCCAGTGGTAGCTGGTAAACGAGAGCAGGGGGTAGTAGCTCCCTTCCAAGAGAGGCTGGTAAATGAGAGCAGGGGGTAGTAGCTCCCTTCCAGGAGAGGCTGGTAAACGAGAGCAGGGGTTAGTAGCTCCCTTCCAGGAGAGGCTGGTAAACGAGATCAGGGGGTTGGAGCTCCCTTCCAGTAGTGGCTGGAGAATGAGAGAAGGTTGCAGCCTTCTGCAGGTGGGTGCCTGCATGCTGGTATGAGTTTGCGCCAGTACAAAATTGTAAGAAGTTTTATTTATAATAAATAAAGAAAACCCCTCTATCTTCTATTTTATATTCACCAAGGAATCACGAAACAATTAATATGCACTCTTCTCACAAGAGTATCCTGCACTCTAACAACTATCTCACACTGATCTGGACAAAATCGACTAGCACTTAGGAAATTTTTAGCCTTTGCTCAACCTGCTTTTATTGCTGAATTCATGTGGAATGCGATCCCTATTCTTTAGGAAATTTAGCCTTCCAAAACATCACAATGCTCATGGGAAATCCTATGGTTATTTTACTGCATGTGGGCAACCTACTAATAATACAACTAATAGTTAACGTCCCTTTAACATTTGTCTCAACTGCGTCTCCACTGGAACTGACATGCATGCAAATACTAATAGTAAATCATCAGTTACATGACATATCACTACATGTGAATTAAATATGATTTAATTCACTTGATCTCTCACTAGTGCAACAAACAGTTACAATTAGTTAAACTGATTTTAACTCAATTAATCGACTTAACTGATTTATCATGCATTAAACTAATGCACTAACTACAACTCGAACTATAAAACACATAGAATCACTCTGCATGCCTCACCAACCACCCTCAACTCGAAATTCATGAGCTAGCTGAGTTTATCACACTCAGTTAACTATTACAAGTATTTATGAGATAAGATTGCATTTTATTGTCTAATTTAATTAAGGGAAAAATAAATTAGACACACATTTCTTGTTGAATTTTTAACACTCCCTCTCAACAAGAAAGGGATTACTAGATACCCTGATCCTGCCTCTATGGTATTCGAATTTTCTCTTGGCTAACACCTTCATCAGAATATCTGCATCACAATCTTCTGTGGGAATGTACTGAAGTAACATAATGCCCCTCTGAACACAATCTCTGAGATGGTGGTATTGGATGTCTATATGCTTAGACCTATCATGGAATACCAGATTAACCGGGAGTTGTATGGAACCCTGGTTATTACAATGTATCACTGTCAGAACCATCTCATGAAAAAACAAACCAAAAATAATCTTCCTCATCCAGATGGCCTCACATGCAGCTTGACTGGCTGCCATGTACTCTGCTTCGGCTAAACTGAGTGCTACATATCTCTGCTTCCTATTGTACCAAGAAACAATTATTGATCCATGGGTGAAAATGTGAAGTTGAGTTGCACTTTTTTCCCTTTTTTGAGAAAAAAATATCATTTTTAGAAGTTCTTCAACTTCTACAAGCCAAAACAATTTTTCTGTTTAGAATTTCATTATATGATAAAAATAAAACTTGTTAGAAACTTTATTAGCTTTCTATTTCTTATTTTTTGGAATTTTTTATTCACATTTGATATGTCAACTTAACATTTCTTTGAGTGTTTGTTCTTTAAAAATCAAAGGATTCATAAAAATTAATGTTGAAACGCATTGGTGTATTCATTGAAAACTTTGTGTTTTTGAGAAAAAAATGCGTTACAACAATCCAGACATATTCTACTTCGGTATCATTATATTTACGAAACCAATTGATCCATATCATAATTACTAGAATTTTTTGAACTAGAACCAATATGAAAAAACTGCATATTTTGAATATGTTTCGGATCGCATGAAGTTTCTCAATATATTAGTTATAAACTAAAAATATAAAAACTACCCACTACAGATGACGGACCAATGTAATGCACCATAATTTTTTCAAATTTTTTTATAGTATCTTGGAAGATACATAATTTTGATTTCACTAAATCATAATGACCTTCAGAAATTGTTTGCACCCATTTTATTACAAAATTAATTAAAATTACTAAATTTCTATGGAATTCCATAAAAGTTATATTTCCTTAAATTAGATTGAATTCTTCAAATGCTTGTGTTGGTTTCAAAATTTAATTCATAAATTTTGATGGATTTTAGTCATTCCAAAGTTGAAGAAATGTGCTTAGAGCTGAGTTGCAGCATAGTTGCAGACATTTTAGTTCGGCCAAACTTTTGTAATAGTTCGGCTAAATTGTTTTTTGCCGCTCCGTCCTATTAGTTTTAACGATAGAAAAGTTCGGCCAAACTTTTTATAGAATTTTGGCTGAACTTCTGCTCGCAAATTATGTTAGCCGGAAAATTCATGAAGCCCCTCCAAAAAAACAAATTTCGCAACTATATAAATGGCCAAAAATAGAATCATTATTTTCACACATTTCTTCATTTGGGATGAATTTGCGAAGAACATTTTTGGGCTTAATTTTCAAAGGAAATTTTTTGGAGGTACTTTTTAAAGTGACATTTTTTTAGAGTAAGTGTTTTGGGTTGAAGTAAATCTTTTATAATGATTTTTTAAAGTGAGTTTTTGTCTAATTTTTTAAGTAAATTTTTTTTGCAGGACTTGGAAAGAAATATTATGAGCTTCATTTCATTTTTAAAAGACATTTTTTTGGCGTAATTTTTAAATTAAATGTTTTGGGTTGAAGTATGTCTTTTGTGCAAAAATTTTAAAATGAATTTTTTTGAAATTAAATCTTTTGTGATGCTTTTTTTAATTGAGTTTTTGTCTAAATTTTGATAGTGAGTTTTTTTATAGAATTTTGAAGGAAATTTTTTAAGCTTCATACTAAATAATCATGCGAAATCAAATGAATTTCAAAAGAAAATATGATCAAACAAGAGACCATGAGACTCATAAAGAACATGGCAGAGAATATTGCAAAAAAAGAGAGAAAAGAACGCTCAAATATTGAAAGGGAAAATCAACCTCAACTAGAAGTCGAAGTAGGTATGTAAATGTAAATATTTAAAATTTAACTAGTGTATTGTGAAACTTAATTTTTATTTTCTGAACTAATTTGAAAATTATTTTGCAATGTAAATAGAAAGAGATACTCCTCAAAACATTGATGAGGAGATAGAGAATTTTGAAAGATAAAGTGAAAGAGATATTGAACCAATGATTGAAGATGTTGAAAATGTTGAAAGAAATTCAAGTGAAGAAATTGAATCACCAGGTATGTATATATATGTTGAATGTGTGTTATTGAAATTATACATATTTATTAATTTAATTATTTATTGAATATGTAAAATCATTTTTTACATTTAATTCTAATATGTACATATGAAATCAATATCGATGATGTGATGTTAGAAAATGTTGACACTAGCACATATGGAGATAAAAATGCTAACCATGTTATATGATATCGTGTTAAGCACATTATCGATTATGTTCTTCAAAGATGAAAATGTGGTAGTTCAAGGCCAAATTTTGTAAAGTATCTTAACGTCAAAGAAATTAAAAGAAGCTACGACTTTATTGGGTATTTGAATCAACAAAAGATAAGAAAACGAAGGAAAATGTGATAAAAATATAAATAGTGCTCTTAAGTAAATTGGAAGATCTAGAAATAAAAGTGATTTAGATGCATGCAAAGCAATACAAATGGCAGTGGTTTCATCAAGTGCTGAAGAGAATCGCTTGGTAAAATCTATGGCACAAGCATTAGGGACCTCACGAAAAACTTTGCACAAACACCGGAAATTTCGAAGGAAAATAAATGTAAATGATTAACTCGCTTTTTGGACAGTTATTTGTAGGAAACCATACAAAGATAGACTTGGAGAAGATGTTAAAAAAATAATATATGAATATTGGATGAAAAATTCACGAGTTTCACCAAAAGAAAGGGATGTGATGCGTTGAAGAATAGCACAAAATCAGTACAAAGAACATGCAAAACATATCTTCAACACCACTCAGATAGAATTTTTCAACAAGTTCATATAAGAGAATCGTGAAATTAATGTCTCAATCAGTGCTTTTGTGCAATAAAAACCATGGTATGTTAAACCTATCACATGTACATGGTTTTCCTTAAAGTTTATGGGAGAAATGACATGTACATGGTTCCCAAAAAGACTAGAAAATTCCTTAAAGTTTATGGGAGAAATGACATGTACATATTTTCCAAAAACAGTAGCATTTTCCTTAAATTTTATGCGAGAAATGATATGTACATGGTTTTCAAAATGCTAGCATTTTCCTTAAATTTTATGGGAGAAAAGACATGTACATGGTTAAATTTTATGGGAGAAATGACACATGTACATGGTTAAGTTTATGGGAGAAGTTTCATGTACATGGTTTCCAAAAAAAATAGTGAATTCCTTAAAGTTTATGGGAGAAATGACACATGTACATGGTTAATTTTATGGGAGAAATGATTGTTAAGCAGGTAAATATTCTCTGCAGACAAAGACGATCCCTCTCGCCCTAGAGTGGGTCTAGAAAGAAACAAACATGCTAGAGTGTTAATTCTTAATTACTGAATGAAAAGAGGACATGGTAGATCAACCTACCTGGAATCTAACATTGTCATTGTTGTTGTAGTGGTGGTGGCCTCTCGCTCCTACCTTGGAAAGTCACAATCCTTCCACTATCGTGCTCGGATACTTGCACATAGAACAAAAAACAAGAATAACATACGACATAATAATTTCACTCATAACTACTAGCCAGTCAAACAAGGCTAAGCATATTGCATTAAACATCTAACATAATACAAAATCGGAACCAAAAAATAGTCACGTATATGTATTGATAGAAGGAAGAGTTACAACCAATGCTTTGATGTTGCAGTCTCCTCTAGCGGGATTCAGTCAGAGTGTGTCTCAGATTTTCGTCAGGGAATTCAGACGAGATGAAGGCATGGACTCAAGCTCTCTCAAAAGAAATGGACTCAAGTTCTCTCAATGTAACTCCTTATTTTAACTCTCCAGTATTTCTACTATAGTATGTTCAATTCTCCAAGTTCAGCTAGCTTATGCAAAGAGAGATAACTTCTTTTTATAGAGGAAAAGGAGGAGGTTAGGATCCCTACAAAGGTGGAAGGGAGGCCTATCATTTAGGGAGTTCCCATAAGAGGTGGAAACCATAAACTAAAGGAGGGATTTTATGGTTTATTCAGTTCAACCACTCCCAATGACTTATCCTCGAGGTGGTTGGAGTGGAATCTCCGCCTCTATTTTTTTAAAACATTCCAGAAACAGCTTGGTGTGGGTGGAAAATTGGGACAGGGTGCCAGCTGGCACGGGTCCCAATGTTAATCTTCCTCTTTGGCATGAGGGCATAACTGGCTACCTGTGCCAAGGAAAAAACAAAGGTTTTTGAGTCTCTTCTCTTGGAATTGTCAATAGAAGGATATTATTCTCATGTAAAGGGATACAATAATGGTCTTTGCAAGGCATGACATTGCTTATTGATCATGGAAATGACCCTCCAATGGGTGAGATGGGGATTGCAGGGACAGTGACAAAATTCTATGTAACAGATGCTCCCTGAAGCATGAGGTCCGAGGGAGAGGGAGGGGTGAAATGCTTTATGAGAATGCGTTCGAACCAAACACCGTTGTCAAAAAACCTGCAATTACAAATACAACTGATATCTTTTATACATGATCATGTGGTATGGGCGCAGCCATCCATAATAGAGTATATAAAAACTAAGATCCGAGGTATGGATGCAACCATCCAGTAGTAAGGATCAACAAATAGACTCAGGTATGGGCGCAGCCATCCAATCAAAAGAGTCATGCAATAAGTCATGATAATCCACCAAAATCTGCAGCCTGGATTTTATCAGACAAAACCCAGGGTCTTACGCTCCATCTCGACCCAAACAAGTAAAAATTCAAACATGCGAATATATGAGCTGAAATCGAACATACAAAAAAATCACCTGATTACTAGCCAATGATGAAAGTTGTTAACAGGCATGAGAGAAACCACCAATAACGACAATGGTTCTCAAGGTACAACCGGTACAATCCACGAAATGTGAACAGTGATGTGGCATCAAACATCCACAGAATCACTCGATTGAAGGCCAATGATGTGGACCTTGCATCGAATGTGAAGAACCTGCCATTGAGGCATGCAAGCTCCAAGGTACCAGAAGGGAGTCTCTAGATCAAATTCCTAGATAACGAGCTGAAGTCGACAGGAAGTTACCTAATCGAAGGTGGGCCTTAATTTTTCCCACATCATCGATACGAGACAGAGCAACATGATGATAGTGAAATAGGACCAACAGAGAATTAGAGGGAGGTTGAAAAATACAGAGGAAAACTTCTCTTGAACATATCAACAGCACGACACTGGATTTGGTAGTATTTGACATCAAAAGATCTGAGGTCATGATGATGAGGTAAAGAGTAGTTGAGAGGTAAAAAGAGATTACCCAAACCCATGGAGGCAAAAATGACGAAATGAGATGTCCCCAACTCGACACAAATGCAGACAAGTGCCATGTTCAAGAGCGACATACTGCCAACATAACTAAAACTTTGTTCCATTTTCCCCCACCATTTCTAGCGAGTACCCCAATTAGTTTTTAAAACAAGCTTGAAGGGGATAGCATATGCTTGTTCTGTAAGTTTGTCCTTCAGAAAAATCCAACCTAGTACATTTTACGAGCTCTAGGAAGGAGGAACTCGAGTAACGTCTTGACGATGAAATCCAATGTCATCAAGGTTTAACAAGTCTGAAAAAGGGAGAACTCGACACCTTTTCATGTTTAGAGAGTTTGAAAAGAAGGAAGAAAAGAAAAATCCATCATGGCCCTTTTCGTAAATAGTATCTCAGATCCGAAAAGGTAGAAAACAATATCCGAAAGAACCTCTTAGTCGTGATAGGCTAAGGTATTCCTTTTTTGTAAATAATCTATCCCAGCCTGAAAATGGGGTAAACATATACTGGGTAGATATCGCTTCGCAACCATTTAATGAGTTCAAAATGACAAGAGTCTCAGCAATATTTTCAATTTTAGAGAGTTAGAAAAGAGCTGAAAGATGACTCCAGTAGTGATTTTTTCGTGTTTTCACTGAGTCCGAAAAAGTATAAAATTTAACTCGTTACTCCACCACTATGTCCTAAAAACCTGTTGCTACACAAGAGACACGTGTAAAACCCATTTCTCGAAAATAATATAATAAAATAATCGAAAAACATGTCTTAAAACCTAATTAGGGTAGTAAAAAGTTATAAAATGCCAAAAATGGTAAAAATAACTACCTTTCACTTTTTAACTCTTGTGGAGCAATAGTTACCCATTTTACAGTGTGATTTTGCGGTGACGATAGCGGACAATCCAGCAGACCAATCTCAAATTCGTCAGTTCCAGGTAAGATCCGAGATCTTTCCCTTCATTTTAAGTCATTTTTTACTACCTACAACTTCCAATTTCGATTTCAGGGGAAGGAAATAAAAATATTAGGGCACGGCGGTTGGCGCGGGTTTCGGGCATGGAGTCGCGCCAATCGCCCAAATTTCTATACTAGGGCACGCCAATGGCACAGAACATTCTTGTGAAAAATGCAAGTCAAATACCCCAATTTTTTATAAATCCAAGCTTCAAAAATGGCTAATACTATTCATATGAATGTGTTTGCAGGTAGAAAGTGGTAAAATGGTGATCGAATGGAAAGAACGGGAACACGACAAAGAGGACGAGCTTGCCATGGGAAATGAGAGATGCATGGAAGCTCTCAGAGAATATGGACTGAAGAAGTTCTTCTTGGCACCGTGTCTTCGTGCTCAATTGGAGCTGCTATAGTATTTGATCAGCATATGGTATGAGGATCAAAAAATTTCATCCTTCGAGATCAAGAACTCGAGATTGATGTTTTTGACGTCTACTTTATCACAGGATTGTCGTGGAGGGGAGTAGCACTGATCCTAACCGGCACTCGACCTTGCATGGAGAGCATGTCCATGGTGATTGACAGGGTATGTCCCGGGGTACGAACATGATCAAGGAGTGGGAAAGTCGATATCTAGACTATCCCAGACTTGGCACTAAAAGTAGTGCTACATACCATCACACGAGCCGGGGGATCGCAAGCACCGCACGAAGCAACAAAGACACAGTTTCTTCTTGCTGTAGACTGCTTGACACCGACCGTCTACAATTGGGAAGAGGTCGTGACAATAAACATGAAACGCCAGCTAACAAAATGCAAGAAGACCAAATTGAAACAATTCAGCTATGGGACTATCCTGGTATCGTTCTTCCTGGAACGACTACCAATTTTTCAGTGTCAGGAGGCCATAGTCCCAAAGCCACCAGTGAGAGAACCACATATGGCCCGATGGGTGGCTCTGATGCCAAGGGCAGGGGGCAGTCAACATATGTCCTGGAGACCAGAGTTCTTTGATTAGTTCCGCCGATAGTTGATCATCATGGAGGACTGGCCCTACTCTAGTACAGATTTTACTGGTGATCTGGACCTCCCACTCCCGGAGGGAGATGATTGGGATGAAGATTTGGGTAAGACTCATTTTTTAATTTTCATGAGTGTTATGATTTTTTTTAACTATGTATGTTCTGACATTAAATCCATGTATTTGTAGATGTTGGCCGAGAGAGACCCGCGAGCATGTCTCCGATAGCGAGGCGAATCCCTCGCAATCTCGACCCTCATTGTGAGGGAGGTGAGGAAGAGGAGATAATGCACAACATAGGGGGGATCACATGTGGAATCTCGGCTATGCACGATTCGACGATGTTCCTCGTGCCTACTAGAGACATACCATCGGGGTGCAAGGCCGTATTCATCACTTACTGAGGTAGCTCGTACGGGCAGTGACATGCTACCATGAGCATCACGCTGATTAGACTCCTGGACTTTATATCTGCATATTTTAAGAGAGATGGTGTCTCAGGATGTAACGGAAACACATATTTTTTGAATGTATGATGCACACTAATGCAAACACACGATATATATATCTACATCTATTTTCCTACATGGATATTTTTCATATGATGGTGATTTTACTAATTACACAAATGTCTATCTAATACAAGTTGTTAGCCACTATATCAATTAATACATTCATTCGTCTAGGAATATGTTGATATGTAATAAAATCAAAATGTCTTTCTAACAAACGAATACGTAAATGCAATCTCTAAATGTATGGGTTTCTAACCGAATAATGACCATTGAGTTGTAGAACAACAAGCTGTGAATCTATATTTACAAGCAATGTGCGTATGCCGAGATTGATTTCCTCGGTTAATAGTTCAAGGACAACACATCTCTATACGTGTTATAAACAAGAGGTACATTAAAATTTTAATTAAGATTTGGTAAAAAAATATTTTAAACGTGGTTTAAACACTTGTTTTAGTTATGCAAGGAAGTTATGAATTTCAATTTCATTCATTGATGAAGTGAGGACTACTAGAATATGCGAACATCTCTCAACTTAGACCATATGATCAAAATGATTACTTATCAAATATATTAAAGTGGCCAATTCCAATGAGGGCCTATAGACATAATTAAATAAAAAATATTTACTTATCCAATAAAAATTCACAAATAATACCAAAAAAAACACTACTTCTCTTCTCCCATAATTCTAAAAAAAAAAAACCCACTACCCATAAAATGATACTTCTTCTTGTCTCATGTGAATCTAAAAGGAATGAACCAAAACTTTTTTAGAAGTCATATTCAGCACACATGTAACAAGTCAAGAAGGAATAAACCAAAACTTCTTAAAGAGGTCATATTAAGCATATTTCAACATAGATCCAAAATCTAGTATCTGGGCTAGCACAGTACAATACACACGGTAGGATTTTGTCTACAGCATTAAATGCAAAATATAGTATCTCGGATAGAACAGTTATACAATGTCAATACCGCCTTCCATGCTACAACAAAGGTGATTAAGTTTAATAACCATGTATTTAACTTGCAACAGAAGAATAATTTTCCAAGATTCTGATGTACGCTAACTGTTCTTACTCCGATATTTTTCAACACCCACTTATCAAGAGGTGTTGAGCCATTATTGGTCACCCACCAAATTACTGTACTAAGCAGTTACTTTTCAACAAACCCCACTTATAAAGAGGAATGAGAGGAGCTGCAAACTTTCTATATATATAGGCAATGACAGAAGCAGGTTCTCCCATTGATCGATTTTTCAGTTCATTATTTACAGCTTCATCCATCATAAGAAGCAGAAATGTATTGCACCATCATGGACAAACCACCCAGCAAACAATGTATTGTTGAAGTGAAGATGACAAGGAACAGGATGTTCCCTCTCAGAATGAGAGCAGACTTGAAGAATGGTGAAGAGATAGCAGCAGTGACACAAGAGGCTTTCCAAAGCGAACCAAAAGATGACAATTGGTTGTGGCACTTGAGATTTGAACATCACAACTCTGGAGGTCTTAACTTGTTGAACAGAAAATGAATGTTAAGAGAATTACCATTGATAGAGAAACTGGACAGCCTTTGTGAAGGTTGTATCTTGGGGAAACAACACGGAGAAAGTTTTCCTTCCGAGAAAAGCATAATGGCGAAAGCACCCTTAGATATTGTCCACTCATATTTGTGTGGACTGATGCAAACTCCATCACTTGCTAGCAGCCACTACATGCTAACATTTATTGATGATTTTACAAGAAAAAATTGGGTTTACTTTTTGAAAAACAAAAGTGAAGTGTTTGAAATATTTTTCAATTTCAAAGCACTTGTTGAAAACCAAAGTGGGTTGTATATCAAAGTCCTAAGGACTGATAGAGGAGGTGACTATATCTCTAAATATTTTCTACATTTTTGTAGAGAAAATGGAATCCATAATCAGTTTACAACTAGATATACTCCACAGCAAAATGGAGTTTTTGAAAGGAAGAATAGAACCATAATGGACATGGTAAGGAGTATGTTAAAGGCAAAGCATTTGTCTAATGATTATTGGGCTGAGGCTGTACATTGTGCAGCGTACATTTTGAATAGGTGCCCTACAAAAGCAGTTATGAACAAAGTGTCGGAAAAGGCATGGAGTGGCACAAAGCAAGGTGTCACACACATGAAGGTTTTTGGATGTGTGGCTTATGCACACATTCTAGATCAGTTAAAGAAGAAGTTGGATAGCAAGGGGGAGAAATGTATTTTCATTGGATGCAGTGAGGAATCCAAAGCTTATAGGTTGTACAACCCATCCACCAAGAAGTTTATTGTGAGCAGAGATGTTCAATTCATTGAAGACGAAGCTTGGGATGGAAGCATAGAGAAAACAGTGAATGTTAAACACTGTTTAGCTCATGATGAAAATGATGATGAGTTAGCTAAAATACATCCCCAAATAGCAGCACCAACACAAGGGCAGCAAGAGACACCCTTTAGGAGAAATGAAAGTGCCTGTCCAAGCACACCACAAGGAGGAAATTCAAGTGCTTCTTCAAACATTTGTACACCTAATGAAAGAGGTAAGAAGTTTAGAAATTTGAATGACATTTATGAACAAGAGGTAGCAAATGAAGGTATCAATTCTTTGTTTGCTTTATATTGTCATGTTGATGACCCTATTCATTTCGAAGAATCTATTAAAGAGAGGAAATGGATAGAAGCTATGGATGAGGAGATAAATTCCATAGAAAGAAACAAGACTTGGGATTTGGTTGAACTCTCAAAAGGTAAAGATGTCATTGAAGTTAAATGGGTCTACAAGACCAAGGGTAATGCTGAAGGCAAAATAGAGAGACACAAGGCAAGACTTGTTGTCAAAGGGTATAAGCAGAAGCATGGGATAGATTATGAGGAAACTTTCGCACTGGTTGCTAAAAGGGAAACCGTGAGAGCAGTGTTGTCCATAGCAGCACAAAACAAGTGGAAAGTTTACCAAATAGACGTGAAGTTAGCATTCCTAAATTAAGTGTTAATGGAAGAGGTTTACATTGAACAACCTCTCGGCTACGAAAAGAAAGGCCAAGAGCACAAAGTGTGTAAGTTGAAGAAAGCTCTTTATGGGCTAAAGCAAGCACCAAGAGCGTGGTACAATAGAATATATTCCTATCTACTAGAAAATGGATTTGAAAAGTGTGAGGGAGAACCCACCCTCTACATCAAAGAAAAGGATGTTAAGATGTTGATTGTAGTTTTATATGTTGATGATGTTATTTTCACAGGTAATGATGATTACCTTATTGAAAATTTTAAAACAGTCATGAAAGAAGAATTTGAAATGACTGACAAGGGTTTGTTGAGATACTTCTTAGGAATAGAAGTAGAAAAATATGAAAATGGGATTTTTATCTCACGGGCAAAATATGTTAATGAAGTGCTGGAAAGATTTAACATGCAGGAAAGAAAAGCAGCGATCACTCCCATAGTGATGGGATTAAAACTCAGCTGAGAGGACAGCAGCAAGGATTTTGATACTAGCTTGTACAAGAGCATATTTGGCAGCCTCATGTATTTGACTGCAACTAGGCCCGACATAATGCATGTTGTTAGTTTGATTTCCAGATTCATGGAGAAGCCAAAGGATGCACATTAGCAGACAACGAAGAAAATTATGAGGTATGTTAAAGGAACCAAAAGGTATGGCATTTTATATATTGCTTCAGAATGTTCAGATTTAATAGGATACACTAACAGTGATTGGGCTAGAAATGTAGATGATCGAAAGAGCACTTCCAGTTATGTTTTTCACATGGTTTCAGGAGCCATTTCATGGGCTTCTAAAAAGCAACCAATTGTAGTGTTGTCTACAGTAGAGGCAGAATATGTGGCAACTACAGCAGCAACGTGTCAAGCAATTTGGATGAGGAGGATGTTGAGAAGTTTGTGCCAAGAGCAGGCAAAAGGCACTATGATTTTTTGTGGCAATAGCTCAGCTATTGCATTATCTAAGAATTTTGTGTTCCACAAGAGGATGAAACACATTAACACAAAATTTCATTACATCAGGGAATTGGTAAATAATGGAGAAATTATTTTGGAACACTACAGAACTCAAGAGCAGTTTGCAGACATTCTGACCAAACCATTGGGACATAAGAGTTTTGAATTTTTGAGAAAATGCCTGGGTATGACTGATAACCC